>CM024753.1:115684021-116207691 GCA_014218235.1 Colocasia esculenta | reverse complement strand
GGGGCCTACCGGAGGGGAGGACGGCGCGGTGACGATTGTGGCAACGACAGTGCACAACATCCCATGGTGGCAAATGAGAGAGAGAGAGAGAGAGATAGAAAATACATGAAGATGAAGGGAAGAATAGTGACTGATAAAGTTCGATCCCTATTCAGTCTCTAAATTTCTCGGCTATAGCGACTGATTATTTTTGGTCGCTAATCGATCACCAGTCATAAATCTGTGACCGATTAGTGATTGAAAATAATCGATCACAACATTTTGATTCATACCCAAGAAATCGTGAAAATCTCTGACCAAAATAAAATCGGTCACTAATCGGTCACCAATTTGTGACTGATTAGTGACCGAAAATATTCGGTCGCAACAGTTTGCTTCATTTTTGAAAAATGGTGAAATTTAGTGACCGAATATTAATCGATCACTATTTGATCACAAATTGGTGATCGATTAGTGACCAATTTTGTTTCGGTCGCTATAATGTTTGTTTACAGATTGAATTTTTTTTGTCACTAATCAGTCACCAATTTGTGACCGAATAGTGACTGAAAAAAACGGTCGCTAAAATTGCCTTCTCTTTTAGTGGATATTGATTGATGAATAAAGATCATCAGTTCGTAGTCTCACTGCGATTCCTATGAAGTTGAAATTAGATATTGATTAGTGAATAAAGACCATCAGTCGTAGTCTCACTATGACTTCTCCATAGTCAAAGTCTTATATCGATTGATGAACAAATATGACTAGTCGAAGTTCCAAATCGATTGTCTTTAAGTTCTGTATCGATTGTCTTTTTCACATCGATTGTTGTTTAACTTAAACATCAATTGATGTTATATTTTAACATTGATTACTATTATAGTTAAACATCGATTGCCTTTGAAAACATCAAGTGTCTTGATCATATCAATTGTTTTATCGATTGTTTTATCGATTGCAGTTATTTCATATCACTTGCTGATAAGTTTCACATCTATTGATGAACACTTAAATGCCTTGATGTTTACATGATTTCAAATGTCTGTGGCGCTAAATGAAAATTCAAATAGTATTCAAATCCTTAAGATATTCATATTGTGTGCTTTCTATCTTATCCGGGTAGGTAAGAAAATGAGTCAGTAGAAAATGAGGACTCCTTCCCACTAGACAAAAAGACACTTACCTAACATACATAGATGTCAGTGGAAATCATGGACCTCTGCACATAAGAGGTATGGGCTATCTATCAGAAGACTTCTGTAGTCTAACATTATCTTCCATGTATTAAATGTCGGCAGGAGTCTAGTTTTCACATGAGGAATCTGTTAAGACTCAAGAAAGCATCCATTAGACACAAAAATAGCAGCAACAGCAGAAGAAGAAGAAGAAGAATGGCTAGAAGGAGCTCCAACAGATCTCCTCAACGGATCTATCTTTCTACTCCATAAAGGATGAAATGTTTGAAGTAGAAGAGCAATAGAGCGAACCTGAAAATTATTTAAGGAGTGTACATCCAATGAGCATCTAACTCCATACACACTCAAAGCAAGAGAGAAAGAGCTCGAGCCCAAGAAGAAGTGTGCGCAAGCATCCATCTGAAGTCTTCAAGCATTCAAGGTTCTTTTCTCTCTTCCCTCTCTCTATGCTACATTGTAAATCTGGGGGAGTGTTTGTAAGCTGAAAGTTTGAGTTCCTTAGTGTTCATCTTATATAGCTCTCAGTTGTTCTTTATTTTCTAAAGAAAGACTTATGTCCAAATGTAGGACTGTATACAATGTTCCTCTTCAAGGGTGAAGAGAAGACCAGCTGAAGTGCTGGGTGTCTATCTAGCTGAGGGACTGTACTCAGTGTTCCCCTTGTGTTAGTGGAAGAACCTAGCTGGGGTTAGTGTCAGCAGAACCTACTTGGGGTTGGTATCAGTAGAACCTAGCTGGGGGTTTAGTCTAGCAGAACCAAGTGAGGGTTTGTACCAACAGAACCGCACTGAGGTTTGTTCTAGGAGGGTGGCTTCTTGACCTGTGACAGAAATGAGTTTCCTTTCTACTCGGAAAGGAAGAGGACCAGCAGAGAGCTGAAGGTTTGTATATCATTGGGGTATTGTACCCTGTAGGATCAAATTTAGAGTATGAACAGATCTAGAAGGGGGGGGGGAGTTGAATAGATCTATGACTAATTAATGCGGAAGCTTAAGCAATTTATTCAAATTATAGATCCATTCAAGCAAGCAATCCAATTGATCTGATGTGTGAATGTGTGATTGTGTGTATATGATGTGTGAAGCAATTAGAAAGAGAGTGTGAAGGTGAAATCCTAAGCAAGCATCAAGAGCAAAGAGACAAATCAAACCATTGCACATAGGATTTTTAGGTGGTTCGGAAATCACACCAGTGATTCCTACATCCACCTCTCACACAGTGAGGCTTCACTACTCAAACCCGAGTACAACACACACTAGAGCATGATGACTCCAAACACCCTTGAGCTCGACGGCTCAGAACACACAATCGGAGCACGATGACTACAAAACACCTTGAGCACGATGGCTCAACACACAACTGGAGCACGTCGACTCCAAACTGAGCACGACGGCTCAAACACAACTGCTAGATCAAAAACACACGAGATCAGATCCTCTAGCAATGATTGATTTACAGACTCAATCGCACACAAAAATCTACACAGAACTTCATGTATAGATCTCACAAACGAAAATGAGATGAACACTCCAAGAAATAAGTGAAGCAGATATGGGTTGAATGTTCCTCGGTGGAGAAGTCTTGCAGAAGCATGAATTGAAGAGCCTTGAAGGAATTTGATGAAGATCCTCTTCAATTCATGATGCTCTGTTTCAGTGGCATCTGAATTGCCAGTACTTCTTGTTGTTCTGCTACTCTTCTGCTCGATCTACTCCCTTTCTCAGCACATCAAAGCTTGGCCTTGATCACCACATCCCTTTGGATGTAATTGTTGGAAGGCTGGAGGCTCACGGGCTCTCTTGGGGCTCACTACTTCATGACAGATCGCAGAACATATATAGCCTCTGTGCTATCCCTTTTACGTGAAGGGAATGTGCACAGAAACCTAGAATACACCCTGGGCTACCACGTGTCCAAAAGGTCTTTACCATACTGCCACTTGGATGAGAGGGCAATTTTATAATTATAGCATCTTCCACAAAGACCTAAGAGTGAAATCACAACCATCGGATTTTATCCTCTGCATAATTCTGGGTTTGCACAGAAATGTGAGTCGACCTCATTTTTCAAGAGAGTCAACCTACTGACCAATCATCAATTCAGGGCTTACTGTCAGAACACTAGTGTCAACCTGACAGACACTTATCGTCGACTTGATCAATGGGTAGAGTCGACCTGATCAACAGGTAGAGTCGACCTCCTGTAAATTCCTCCAAAATTGGTTTACTGGATGGATGGTAGTGTCGACCTCATCTTTAAATAGAGTCAACACTACTAATACTTGCTCTTCAAAAACTTGCTGGGCAGCCTTTAAGAGTCGACCTGTCTGTGACCTTTTCTTCAGGAGTTTGCTGGACAGACCTTGAGAGTCGACCGGTCTGTCAGCTAGAGTCGACCTACTTTTACAAAAACTCTGTAAACCTATACAAATGAATAGTAGACCATCAAAACAGTAGGATATGAGATACTAAGTATCAAGAACATGTTGTTTGAGCATTATTGTAATATATTCAATATGTACAATATGTTTAATATGTCATCATCAAAATCAAAGTATGAGTGTTGTTTATTGATCATCATTAACAAAAATCATCATTAAGAAATTCCAAAACACACTCAACACAACATTCTCCCCCTTTTGATGATGATAAAACAAATACTCAAACTTGGGTCTCTTCATACTCCCTCTGACTGTAGTTTCTCCCACAACCTGCACTTTCTCCAATTTCTCATATCAATGTACCAATTTCTCCATATTTTCCCCAATGCAATTCATACTGAAGGCATTTTATACCAATTTCATTTTTATCCCCCTTTTTGACAGCATCAAAAAGATAGAGATGAAAACTAAGAAGGTAGGAGTTCAGGAACTGAAGTTTTGAAAAAGAAGTTTCAGAAATGATCAAAATAAGTGAGACAAAGTGATATTGACAAATTAGAGAGATTATTAGGTTTTTTTATTGTGCATGAAAGTTTAATCACAAGGACACACTCAACACAAAGTATAGTAAAATATAATGATCTGAATGTAGTTAAAATAATGATGCAAATGTGAATGAAAGTGACCTATGTGAGTGAACAGAAGTATTCAACAAGGAAGTTAGAAGCTTTAAATGTAACATAATGTGGAATAGCAGGTCTAAACTCAGTATACATGATCTTTAGTAAGGTCTTAAGCTTTTCTATCCTGCCTTTTTGAATTTTCTTTAATTTTTAACTGGGAAAAAATACAAGAATAAATTAGTTAAATCTCATTTTCCAGTGCAAGAGATCACATTAGTCAGATGCAAGATCTCCTGATTACTCAGTGGTTTAACTTTCATTATCTTATATAGAGTTGAAATTTTTGTTTTCCACTTTTTGACGCGAAACAAATCACTTTTTAGGTGAAATGGCCCGGTTACTTAGTGGTTCAAGAATTTACATTACTCTGTTTGTATCTTTCCAGATTGTTGTTCATTTTCTTTTAATGTTCTGCAGGATTTTTTTTTATTTGACCAGAAAAGTCATGGATATGAATGTAGAGAAATTATTCTTAACATGTAGTAAAAGTAAAGCTTAAACTTGCATATGTTAAATATTAATACCACTCGTGCACCTATAAGTATTTTACAAATCATTTTAAAGACATTCAGTATTAAGATAGCACAACTTTGATATGAAAATGAATCTTTGAGAGTAAACTAAATGCACAATTAGTTTGTTGTAAATGTATTAAGTGTTAGTTATGGGTGTCCTCAAGCCAATCATAACTTGTATAATCTTGTTCTTTGATAATAATAATAAGGCTTTTATATTCATTATGTATAATTCGTTTATCGTTTCATTATAAAGTCCATGAATATGCGCAATGGATATTAATTATGATGAGATCATAACAATGAGATTAATATCCTTTAAACGTATATTCTTAATTGTTTCTAGTCGGAGGATATCCGAGAAGGACATCGGATATCCGGTTAGGCTAGTACAGGTTGCACCTGCTCATATGATGAGGGTGGCTGGTCTCATAGTCACTTGTGTGGGGACACTAAGGTGAATCTGTAGGTGCTCATTAGAGAATGAGTTCACTGAACTGATCCGTTATGAATCGCTGGATGGTAATGTTACCTAACTGTCAACCAGCTAGATTCATTGTCACAGTGGCGTGATTGGTCCTTAGACCTGAGACACCAAGGACACCTTGTTGGTGGACTTCTGGGTTTTGACCTTGACTTATAGATCTCTAGCCATGAGGTCTTAATCAGTTAAGTGTTCGGATCTAGCGGAATACCTTCGAAGGTGATTGTGTGGTCAATATGGGATCGCTCGCTCTCGGTAATAGAGAGTGAATGCTCTACGGAAGATTCCTGATAGTCCCTGGCCAGGGCAAGACTACTTATCAGAAAAGGAGTTTTCTGATATAGTTATGCGGCATCTAAACCGAGTGAGTGTGCATTTAGGGTTTGACAGTTGACCATACCCTAAGTGCACTCGGGAGCATTGTACGAGCGAAGGATTATAGTCACGTGGTAACTGATGATACAAAAGGTTCCTTGAATGGGTTGCTGAACCCCAATGCTTTCCAGGATCAAGTGGTGTTGCTTGGCACCCAACTTGATTGGAAGCCCGGTCAATTATCGTGAGACGATAATTGATTGTGTAATTAATTAATATGAGATGTTAATTA
The DNA here is from genome assembly GCA_014218235.1 of Colocasia esculenta. NCBI lineage: Eukaryota > Viridiplantae > Streptophyta > Magnoliopsida > Alismatales > Araceae > Colocasia > Colocasia esculenta. The sequence continues at coordinate 116,201,847 of CM024753.1, read as the reverse complement.
ATTACCATAAGTCAATAAAGAGTTATTGAGCTTAATGGGCTGAAAACTGGACTAGCAGTTGGGCCTAGAGGGTCACACGCATAAGAGTTCCGAACAGACTGGGCAAGGTGTTCTTTATAGACAATGACTGGGTTATGAAAAATGCAGTGTCTATAAAATACGCTGAGAGTTAAACCCTGGGCCAAGCTCCAGGCTTAACCCTGGCCGCCCCCCTCCTCTCTCTCTCCCAGGGCGCCCCCCACCCTCTCTTCCTCCTCTCCAGCACATGGTGGAGCTGAGATCGGGAGACGCGTGGAGAACGAGGAGATCTCGTCTGCGTCCGGAGCTCGCGTGGATACGTCTAGAGGCCGGACACTTGAACGGCTTGAAGCACCGGTGCCTCCTGCGCCACCTCCTCCCCGGATACGGGAGTTACGCAACCCCGCAAAGGTAAAGATGAGATCTGCCTGTGCGCGAGGTTCATCGTTTTGTGTTCGATCCGACCGCCGGCAACGATATCTACCTGAGGGATTCGCGTTTCCGCTGCGCCCCGATCATTTCCTTACAGTGGTATCAGAGCCAGGTTGCTGGCCCGGTCGGTATCGGCGTCGTATGATCGTCATTTCATGTGTTTTCGTCGGTTCGCGTTATGCATGAATCGCCAATTTTACTTCGCTCTTGGGTCGCACATGAGATGTGCACTTTGTGTTGGTACATGGAAATCGTTCCTGGTACCAAGGGCTTCCCGAAGAACCTCTTGTGGCGTTGTTTGGCCCTCTGTAGAGGCCACACGACCCTTGCATTATGCCGCCGCCATGCTTCTTGGACAGTCAAGAAAGGGGCGTTTTCTGCATTTTTGGGGTTTTTTCGGGGTTTTCTGGGTTGGTAGGGGCGGAGGGCGACGGCTTCGGCACCGCCGGCGCCGTCGCGGCCGCCGAAGGCGGCGCGGAGGGCGGCAGGGCCGCGCCCCACCGGCACTGCGCGGTGGGGGGGCGGCGGCTAGGGTTTCCAGCCGCCGCGGGCCCTATCGGGCGGCGGGGGTGACCCGCGCGGGTCCCCCGCGGGCCGCACGCGGGTCCGCCCGCGGGTAGTCGCGGGCGGACCCCCGCGGGTCCCGGGCGGCCAGATCCGGTCCGCCCCCCTTCCCCCCTTTTCCCATTTTAAAAGGTTTTAAATTGTAAAAATAAGAAGAAAAAAAAAATGTTTTAAAATCCCAGAAAATTATGAAAAATTGTTTTTAAGAGTTTTAAAAAGTTTTAACTCTCTGTAAATTATTTTTCATATGTTGACCCATGCTTAATTAGTTTAAGGAAAATCTAAAATTGTTTTAGTTATTTCCTACCATCTAATTAAAGCATGTTAATTAATTAAGAATGTGATTCTTGTGAAATTAATTAACTGTAATTTTGGCGGATTCATGCAGTAACGGTGAATGGCATTTATCTAAAGTTGTTTAGATGTTATCCATGTTAGCTAAATTGTTTAGTTAAATGGTTTTCAAAATATATTATTATATTTTTGAAATAAAAGTTATTTCAGAAGTAATTATGTGATGATTGCTTATTGATGCATGTGATGTGTTGATGTGTGATGGATGATCATGGACTTAGATGTCATGTGATGATGTTTATGGTTAATGGCATGTGATGTAATTTATGAGGACTGCGTGCCTCCCTCTCTCCCTCTATTAAATCTGGGTTGTACATTCTATCTCCCTCCTGTTATGTACTCCCCTTGACTTGTTCAAGTTTCTTATTATTATCTGATGTACATTTATGGGCCTGCGTGCCCAATTTAATATTACTTGTAATTTTAAGAAGCGGATTGGCGGAGATGGAGGAGAGTACCATGCAGGACCTGCTGGAGATAAGTTACATCAAGCTAAAGCATCAGATGCGGGGCTGCCATTTGTTCACCATATTTGTGGATTACCAACTGGCTCTGGTAATGCCACTCTAGGTTAAAGTCCATGATCATCCATCATTTTTCTTCATGTATATGATATGTGTGGAATGTGCTATGGTATATATAATTAAATATATGATATTCCAAATCTATATATCAATAGCACGCAGATATAGAGACCAAGATAAAATATGTCAAAATCCCTCCTCGTTCAACTTTAAGCCGTAGCGTAATCATTTAGAATGAATTACGTGGCCCTCCATCATTATAGTTTTAGGATTGCCATTAGATCGGGCAAGTTTGTTGTGCTATCCACAAGGCTTGTCAAATCTGATGACAGACTAAAACTATGGCATGATGATGCCTTAAACGGGTAGAGGACGGTGTAGCTTTGTTGTGCTATCCACAAGGGCTACATCCAAATCTATGCTCGTTACGTAATGATGGTACTGCTTAGACTGGATTTAATGACTTGTTGTGCTATCCACAAGGTCATTAAAATTCAGGGGCCAAAATAAGATCGGATATTGCAAGAGTTGCAAGTGTCAAGGGTTGACCGCTTTCAGATCATAGTATGGTTTGTTGTGCTATCCACAAGATCATGCTATGAGTCTGTGAGATTCCGATCCCCACTAGGAGACCGTCGGTGTCTCCCATTCTGTATATCTGAGGGTTATACAATCTGCCGGAAAATAGTGGGAGCTAATCTTGATTAAAGTCCTAATCTAGATTTAATTATTATTATGAACATCTATAAGTTGTGTTTACATTTTCTTTATAGGCAAAAATGTCGTCGGGTAACCCACTCCGTGGCATACTAGATGCCAACAGATTGACAGGCCCGAACTACTCGGATTGGCTCAGAAACCTGAAGATTGTCCTCAGGTCTGAGCGCATTGCCTATGTCCTCGGAAGGTGAGTTTAGCTGAGATGCTGAACATGCTGAAGACTGCTGAGGGCAACCTTAAGAAGGAAAAGCCCACTGTTCTCATGGTTGGAAAGTCCAACAAGAAGAGGAGAGCATGCAAGCCTTTGAGAAAGGCAATGCAAAGAAGCAGTCCAAGCAAAAACAAAAGAAGGATAAGCAAAGGAGAGAAAAGGGCGAGTGCTTCACTGCAAGAAGAAGGGGCACTGGAAAAGAAATTGCAAGGACTACCTTGCAATGAAGGCTCAGGAGAAGCAGAAGTTTGGCGAAGCTTCATGTATCTATATGATAGATCTTCACTTGTCTCTTAGAGATTCCACATCTTGGGTTTTAGACACTGGATGTGCTTCTCATGTCTGCAATGATAGCATTGTTGACAAGTAGAAGGAAGCTGAGCAAGGGTGAGGTGAACTTGAGGCTTGGAAACGGCGCAAGTGTTGCTGCACATACTGTGGGGACAGTGAAGCTCAAGTTACCCTCAGGAGATTTTCTTTCATTAGATGATTGCTACTTTGTGCCTAGCATTATTAAGAACATTATTTCTGTTTCTTGTTTAGACAGAATTGGATACAAGTTTACCATTGAGAACAATAGTTGTTCAGTTTATTTGAGAAATAAACTAGTTGCTTTAGCAAATTTGGTAAATGGTTTGTATCTACTTGATGTTTCTTACGAAATCTCCATGTTGATGTTTCTCCTAAGAGAAGTAAGAATAGTGTGAACACTGCCTACTTGTGGCATTGTAGGCTTGGTCACATTGGCGAGAATAGGCTTCAAAAGTTGCATAAGAATGGATACTTAGATCCATTTGATTATGAATCATATGCAACTTGTGAATCCTGTTTAATGGGTAAGTTGACCAAATCTCCATTTAGTGGACATGGAGATAGGGCCAAGGACATATTGGAACTAATACATTCGGATGTATGTGGTCCAATGTCTACCCAAGCCAAGGGTGGCTACTCATACTTCATTACATTCACGGATGACTACTCAAGGTTCGGATTTGTTTACTTAATGAAGTACAAATCTGAAGCCTTTGGGAAATTCCAAGAATTTAAGAATGAAGTTGAGAAACAAACTGGAAAGAGTATTAAATCCTACGGTCAGACCGAGGAGGTGAATACTTAAGTACAGAGTTCACACAATTCTTAAGGACAATGGTATCCTTTCTCAATGGACTCCTCCCTACACCACAGATGAATGGTGTATCGGAAAGGAGGAATCGTACCTTGTTGGACATGGTGCGATCCATGATGAGCCGTTCACAGTTACCAGTTTCCTATGGGGATATGCGCTAGAGTCAGCGGCATATCTGCTAAAAGGGTTCCTAGTAAATCTGTGTCTTCTACTCCATATGAGATATGGAAGGGTAGAAAGCCTGATTTTAAACATGTTAAAATCTGGGCTGTCCTGCCCATGTAAAGACACGACCCAGATAAACTGGACTCCAGAACGATAAGTGCAGGTTTGTTGGATACCCAAAAGAAACATTTGGGTACTACTTTTACCATCCTGGTGAACAAAGAGTGTTTGTGCCAGGAGAGCTGTCTTCTTGGAAGGAGTACCTTACCCAAGAGGACAGTGGGAGTAAGGTAGATCTAGAAGAGGTTCTAGATCCACAAGACTGTGCAAAGTCCACCAGATGAAACATCGGTTTGGAACCTGTTCAAGAATATACACACATTCAGCGTAGGTCTGGTAGAGTACCTAGACAGCCTGAAAGATATGTTGGACATATCAGTGAAGGCATGTCTTATGATGAGGATGATGATCCAAAGACCTACCAAGAGGCTGTTGATTGTCCTCAGTCAGGGAAATGGCGAGATGCCATGAATTCTGAGATGCAGTCCATGTACACCAACCAAGTTTGGAACTTGGTAGACTTGCCTGAAGGTATTGTACCTATTGGGTGCAAGTGGATCTTTAAGAGAAAGATCGGTGCAGATGGACAGATCGACACTTATAAGGCAAGGTTGGTGGCAAAGGGGTATCGTCAAAGGCAAGGAATTGACTATGACGAAACTTTCTCACCAGTTGCTATGATAAAGTCGATCAGAATTCTTCTTGCCATTGCTGCATACTTTGATTACGAGATCTGGCAGATGGATGTAAAAACGCTTTCCTAATGGAAACATTGAGGAGAAGTGTATATGATACAACCTGAGGGTTTTACATCCAAAGAGTGTCCAGACAAAGTATGCAAGCTTCAAAGATCCATCTATGGATTGAAGCAAGCTTCTCGTAGTTGGAACATAAGGTTTGATGAGGCTATCAAATCTTATGACTTCATTAAGAATGAAGATGAACCATGTGTGTATAAGAAAATCAGTGGGAGTGCTATCACTTTTCTCATACTTTACGTTGATGACATCTTACTCATTGGGAATGATGTAGGGATGTTATCATCAGTAAAGGTTTGGTTGTCAAAGAACTTCTCCATGAAGGATTTGGGAGAAGCATCCTACGTATTGGGAATACGTATCTATAGAGATAGATCAAGAGGATGCTTGGCTTGACCCAATCATGTACATAGATACCATTGTCAAAAGGTTTGGCATGGAAAATTCCAAGAGAGGTCTCATACCAATGAGACATGGGATTAATCTCTCTAAGGAGCAGTCTCCTAAGACTCCTGAAGAGAGGGCAGTCATGGATAGAGTCCCCTATGCTTCGGCTATAGGGTCTATCATGTATGCCATGCTATGTACAAGGCCTGATGTGGCATTTGCTCTAAGTGTTACGAGCAGATATCAGGCAAATCCAGGTGAAACACACTGGATGGCAGTGAAATGTATCCTTAAGTACTTGAGAAGGACTAAGGATATATTTCTGGTTATGGAGGAGGGGACTTGAAACTTCGGGCATACACTGACTCGAGTTTCCAGTCAGATCCAGATGATAGCAAGTCTACATCTGGGTTTGTGTTCACCTTAAACGGAGGTGCAGTGAGCTGGAAGAGTTCCAAGCAAGAAACCACTGCAGACTCGACGACAGAAGCTGAGTACATTGCTGCAGCTGAAGCCGCCAAGGAGGCAGTGTGGATGAAGAAGTTCATCACCGACCTTGGTGTGGTGCCGGGTGACTCTGATCCGATCCCATTGCTGTGTGACAACAATGGGGCCATTGCACAAGCGAAAGAGCCGCGGTCTCATCAGAAGTCAAAGCACATTCTGAGGCGATTTCACCTGATCAGGGAGATTATCACTAGAGGAGATGTACTGGTGGAAAGAGTTCCTTCAGTGACAACATTGCAGATCCATGACGAAGCCTTGACTCAAATTGTGTTTGAGCGCCACCTAGAGTCTATGGGTTTAAGACATAAAGGTGATTGGCTTTAGTCCAAGTGGGAGATTGTTAGTTATGGGTGTCCTCAAGCCAATCATAACTTGTACAATCTTGTTCTTTGATAATAATAATAAGGCTTTTATATTCATTATGTAAATTCGTTTATCGTTTCATTATGAAGTCCATGAATATGCGCAATGGATATTAATTATGATGAGATCATAACAATGAGATTAATATCCTTTAAACGTATATTCTTAATTGTTCCTAGTCGGAGGATATTCGAGAAGGACATCGGATATCCGGTTAGACTAGTACAGGTTGCACCTGCTCATATGATGAGGGTGACTGGTCTCATAGTCACTTGTGTGGGGACACTAAGGTGAATCTGTAGGTGCTCATTAGAGAATGAGTTCACTGAACTGATCCGTTATGAATCGCTGGATGGTAATGTTACCTAACTGTCAACCAGCTAGATTCATTGTCACAGTGGCGTGATTGGTCCTTAGACCTGAGACACCAAGGACACCTTGTTGGTGGACTTCTGGTTTTGACCTTGACTTATAGATCTCTAGCCATGAGGTCTTAATCAGTTAAGTGTTCGGATCTAGCGGAATACCTTCGAAGGTGATTGTGTGGTCAATATGGGATCGCTCGCTCTCGGTAATAGGAGAGTGAATGCTCTACGGAAGGATTCTGATAGTCCCTGGCCAGGGCAAGACTACTTATCAGAAAAGGAGTTTTCTGATATAGTTATGCGGCATCTAAACCGAGTGAGTGTGCAATTTAGGGTTGACAGTTGACCATACCCTAAGTGCACTCGGGAGCATTGTACGAGCGAAGGATTATAGTCACGTGGTAACTGATGATACAAAAGGTTCCTTGAATGGGTTGCTGAACCCCAATGCTTTCCAGGATCAAGTGGTGTTGCTTGGCCCAACTTGATTGGAAGCCCGGTCAATTATCGTGAGATGATAATTGATTGTGTAATTAATTAATATGAGATGTTAATTAATTACCATAAGTCAATAAAGAGTTATTGAGCTTAATGGGCTGAAAACTGGACTAGCAGTTGGGCCTAGAGGGTCACACGCATAAGAGTTCCGAACAGACTGGGCAAGGTGTTCTTTATAGACAATGACTGGGTTTTTATGAAAAACCGCGGTGTCTATAAATATACGCTGAGAGTTAAACCCTGGGCCAAGCTCCAGGCTTAACCCTGGCCGCCCCCCTCCTCTCTCTCTCCCAGGGCGCCCCCCACTCTCTCTCCTCTCTCCAGCACATGGTGGAGTGAGATCGGGAGACGCGTGGAGAACGAGGAGATCCCGTCTGCGTCCGGAGCTCGCGTGGATACGTCTAGAGGCCGGACACTTGAACGGCTTGAAGCACCGGCGCCTCTTGCGCCACCTCCCCGGATACGGGAGTTACGCAACCCCGCAAAGGTAAAGATGAGATCTGCCTGCGCGCGAGGTTCACCGTTTTGTGTTCGATCCGACCGGCGGCAACGATATCTACTGAGGGATTCGCGTTTCCGCTGCGCCCCGATCGTTTCCTTACATAAGTCGTCATATGAAAATATTACCGAGACTCAAAAAATTTGATAATTGGGGCTAAGATTGAAACAGTGTCAAGAATTATGATACCATATAAGAGAAAAATTGACAAAGAGACAACTTCTGATACAAATGATCACCTTATCATGAATCTCCTCTTTCAAGGGACATGAAAATTATGAGAAGGAAGAAAACAGTGAAGTGAGAGTAGAATCAACAAGATCTTTTATTGAATGACAAAGCTCCACCTCAACAATTGCATAAAGAGGCTCTTGATACTTGGCGGAGACATATACTCACGCATAGTGAAAGTGCCTAGACAAGCTGACTTGTCTTTCTTCAAATCACTATTTGATATACCCAAGAATGTCAATGCAATGTGAGAAGTAGCTGTGGCTTTATATGCAAGCCAGAAGTGGAAAACTTTTTTTTGCAAGAATACAAAATTTTTTGCAGACAGAAATGGAAGAATATCAAAGATGTGGAAGTTTGCACAAACCAAACTCTCTCCTTAAGGATGAAAATCTATTTTCTGGAAGAGACTTAGTGAAGATATCTGCAATTATTTTTCTGTTTCAATGAAGTGAAGCTCAAAAGATTTCTTAGCAACCTCATCTTTAGAAAATGGTGTCTTATTTCAATGTGTCTGTTCATGAATGCTGAATTGGGTTTTAGACAAAATAATAGCACTAGTGTTATCATACAAAATAGGAATACAACCCAATTTGTGATTATAGTCTAGGAGCTGATGTTTCTCCTAAAGAACTTGAGTGCTGCAACAACCAGTCGCAACATATTCAACCTCTGCAGTGGATAGAGCTACTGATGTTGCTTTTTAGAAGCCCAAGAAATTAGACATCCACCTAGATATAAACACAACCACTAGTACTTTTTCTATCAAGCTTACAACCAACATAATCAGCATCACAATAAGCAATTAAGTCTAATTCGCAGCCAGCAGGATACCATATTCCAAGTTCACATGTTCCAACAAGATATTTAAAAATTCTTTTGATAGCTAACATGTGACTTTCTTTAGGATTGCTTGAAACCTAGCACACATCCACACACTAAATTGAATGTCAGGTCTAGAGGTTGTGAAATAAAGTAGAGAACGAATCATACCTCTTTAGGTCTTTAGATCTACTTACTTACTAAAAGAATCTTCCTCTAATCTTGCATTTATCGCCATTGGTGTGCTTGAGTGCTTGAGGTGTTGAAAGTCAAATCTTTTCAAAAGTTCTTTCACATATTTTGTTTGACTTATAAAAATTTCTTCAGTAGTTTTATGTACCTACAATCCCAAAAAGAATTGTAAGTCACCCATCAAACTCATTTCAAATTCAGTTTTCATATGATCAGTAAACTCAGTGCACAGAGCTTTGTTTGTAGACCAAAAAATTATGTCATCAACATAGATTTTGACAACAATGATTTGATTATTGACAATTCTGGTAAACAAAGTTTGGTCTACACTACCTCTTGTGTATCCTTTATGTGTATCCTTTATTAAATAAAAATGAGCTCAAGCGGTCATACCAAGCTCTTAGAGCTTGCTTAAGACCATAAAGAGCCTTATTTAGTTTGAAAACATGATCAGGATATTTTTCATTTTCAAATCCAGGAGGTTGTTCTACAAAAACATTTTCTTTGATGTAGTCATTCAAGAAAGTACTTTTTACATCTATTTGATAAACTTTAAATTTCAAGGATGATGCAAAAGCAAAAAATATTCTCGCAGCTTCGAGTCTAGCTATAGGGGCATATGATTCTTCAAAGTCAATACCAAACTCTTGATTGTACCCATTGACAACTAGTCTAGCTTTATTCCTAACAACTTGTCCATTTTCATTCAATTTATTTTTGAATACACATCTAGTGTCAATGATAGATTGATCGCTAGGTCTGGGTACTAATTCCCACACTGAATTTCTGTCAAATTGATGAAGTTCATCATGCATTGCATTGATCCAATTCTTACTAGTTAGAGCTTCATCAATGGACTTAGGTTCAATTTAGGAAATTAATGTCAGTGGGTCTTCATTTATTGCATTCAGAAAAGATGATCTAGTTCTAACTCTATCATGCACATTACCAACTACATTCTCAATTGGATGATCTCTTGAAAATCTGCTTTCAAGAATTACCTCTTAGGGTTCATTCAGTTTTGGAACAATATTACCTGATTCACTTGTGGTAGGTGATTGATTGTCTAGATTTTCAAATGGATCTCCATTCTGTTAAACAATTGGTGAAGATTCGACAATGAAGTCATCTTCTTCATTACTTTGAGGAACCTTGCAAGATGTAGAGTCATCAGTTTGATATGAATTTTTATCAAAAAACTACATGTGGAGATTCTTCCACGGTTTTAATCTTAAGAATGTAAACTCTATAAGCTCTAGAAATTTTTGAATAACTAAGGAAAATGGCTTCATGACCTTTGGCATCAAATTTATCAAGATTTTTTTTATTGTTATTATGTACAAAGCACTTGCAACCAAAAACTATAAAGTAAGACAAAGTTGGTTTTTTGTTTTTCAAAAGTTCATAGAGGGTTTTTCTAATTTTTGGTTTGACCAATGCTTTGTTCAAAATGTGATTTGTTGTATTTACAGCTTCAGCCCAAAAGGATTTGGGCAATTTGCTTTACAAGAGCATGGATCTAGCCATTTCACCAGAGTTCTATTCTTCCTTTCCACAACTCCATTTAGTTATGGAGTTCTTGGAGAAGAGAATCTGTGGAAAATGTTCAGTTCAGCACATAAATCAGAAAAAGCTTTGTTCTCAAATTCTCCCTCATGATCAGTTAAAATAGATTTGATTTTATGTGAAAAACCCATTAAGGCAGTGGTACATAATTTCCTGAATTCTAGACAAGTGTTACTTTTGTGGGATAGAAAGATGACCCAGGTGTATCTAGTAAAATCATCAATGATGACAAATCCATATCTTTTGCTACTAAGACTGAGAATTCTTGTTGGCCTAAAAAGGCACATATGAAGTAATTCTAGTGGCTTAGAAGTGAGTACATCATTGAAAATTTTAAAAAAAAATTTGGTTTGTTTTCCTTGAGCACATATCCCACAAAGTTGATTTTCAATATTTGAAAAAGATTCAGGAAGTCTTTTAACCATATTTAGCCTTAAGAGTTTATTTATTATGTTGAAACTTGCATGACCAAGTCTCTTGTGCCATGTCTATGCAATTTCACTTTTTTAGCAACCAAATAGATGTTTTCATTAAAGTTTTTCCAGATGATCATGTAGACATTGTTTTCTCTTTTTCAAAGAATTTATTTTTTCAGATGACGAATCAAGTATTTTGCAAAAGTCTGATTCAAAAACAACTTTGTGACCTTGTCACACAATTGGCTAATACTTAAAAGATTATAATCCAAACTATTAACTAACAGAACATTTTCAATTGAGTTTGAGGAGGATTTACCAACCTTTCCAGATCCAATTATTTTTCCTTTGTTTTTACCTCTAAAAATAACAGATCCTGCTTTCTTTTTAATCAGCAATGAGAACTTTGTTCTGTCTCTAGTCATGTGTCGTAAACACCCACTGTCAAGCAACCACACATTGGAGCTAGGTGCACGATCTTCCTGCACAAATCAGATCAGAGAAGAAAAGATTTTGGTACCTAAATATTGTTGGGACCATCAGTTTGTTTGAGCAAAAACAATAAGTCCTTTGATCCATATTTGAGTTGTTTAGGCTTTTCTTTTGTTTTAAAATGATTTCCCTTTTTGGTATTTAACATTCTGATTTGGAATGAAAACACCAGTATTTTTCCTTTCATAAGTAGGAAAATTATGCATTTTGAAATAATTGTTCATGTATGGAAATCCAGACAAAGAATCAATCAAGAGACAGTGATGGAATACAAGGAACTATGGACTAAGTATGACAAGCACATGAACATGGCCTTTTAAACAACATAAACTATGCATGTATGGAATTATCATGAAGAAACAACAACAATCTGGAATAAAAGACATGGTGCACAAGGTTCTACGTTCCTGGAGGTATCTACAGAAACTCTTATTTATTTTTATGCCATGATATCATCTATAGAAAGAAACATCTTTGTTTAACTCCAAATTTAAGAGTCCTAATTGGCTCTTATCTTATATATATGGTTACCAATCTGATTCTGACTCAAATTGAGGCTAATTTCCTTCTTTGACTCCTATTTTAGTTAGGGGTTATATAGAATTCAAATCTCCATTATTGGGTTACATTTTAACCTCATATTATGGCACATTTAACTCAATAATTAGCTTATTTAACTGAATTTAGTAATGGGCTTTTGAGTGATACAAATTTTTACAGATGATTATTTAACAGATTTTTTATGTCTTTATATTTTAAAAGAATCTGAGTTGTTACATCTAGGGACAACTAAAGCAGATGGGAAGGATTTATAGTCTTATTTAAAAGGTCCAGAGCTTCACAGGAGTTCGATTTTGAAGTCCTCCAAAGGGATAATCGATTTTTTTTTCTTAGCCCGAACCTCGAAACCTGCATGAGCTCAAAAGTTTGCAAGGGCGATTGGCCTACGTACGTACATTAGGAGATTTTTATCAAAATCTACTCCAACTCTGACCTATTAACCTTGGTTAGAATAGGGTTGAGGAAGGATTCAGCCTCCTCTCTCTATGGAGTTAGGGTTTAAATCGAAGTTTAAGTTTAGGCATATTTAAAGATCAATTTAATAAGGGATTTGGGGCATCATAATTTTGTAGGTTTTATTTTTTCTGTTAAACCCAATTTACATGTTTGATTATTGCAATTTTTATTTTAGTACCATAATAATTTTATCTGATGACTTATAAATGTTTTAAGAAAATTTATTTATGTATTTTACTTTTTCTCGAATTGCTACACCCATAATCTTTGGTTTCCTCTTGTAGATCGATCGGAAGAGTGGAATGTAGTTTTCTAAATCCCAAGGCCATCTAATGGTAGATCATGCATCTTCAGGTTTATTTAGTTGCTCTAAGTGCACGGGTTAATTATCAAGTCAAGGATAAAGAAAATATGAAGTATTCTATATCATATCTGCCAACCAAACCAAAGCGGGGCGAGCCTAAATTTTGAGACAATCGCTTGTCGTCAAACTCTCGTACGAGAACCCTTGAATTGGTTTTCTCCTTGTTGTCTACATTAGAGCAATGAAGAAGGTTTTTTGATCAAACATACAGCGGGAAATTAACCGTCTCAAGATGAGGCAACACTTTTGACTGAGAAAACCAGATAAGGATCTGCCGAATTTAGAAGCATCTCTAATTAGCAAATATTCGAAATTAAATACATTTTTCAAATGATACCCTACGTACTGATCATGTAGACAGTCGTCATACGGGGAACACGTAAGTTTGTGCTGTGAATAACTACACGCACATGCACATCACAACTTTCGAAACGGTTCGAGAGTTGGGAGTCTAAAAATTGTAGTGGAAAGAGGCTTTGCAAGGGAAGATAGATCAACCTACATATTGGTAAGTAAGAATAGATTAGAGCCCACTTGCGATGGAGTTGCTGATCTCCTGCGGAATGGCACACACTCCAACTCCTGTGGCAGAGCCTATTCGAGTCCTAATGCACTTGCCGTGGGACGAGTACGGGCGCCGCAGGTTTCGCAACGCGCCCGTTGCATGTGTCCTTGCCGCAACCACACTTGCACACAAGTTAAGGAAGTGACACGAGATTTCCTCACCACCGCCACCTTCATGGGTATGTGTGTGTGACTGCGTCTGCCTGCTGCCGATCTCCACTGCCGCTGCAGTTGTCGTGTTAACGTACGTACACAGTCATATGCATGGACCAACGGAATTCAATTCTTCCAACATCTACCGAGGAGAAGCTGCATTGATTGATTGACGCAGCTAGCCTCTCCTCCCAGTCCCAGCCGGTTGGTCACGATGAATAGGAAGGGAAGTAAAATATCACTAAGTATTCTTCGTCAGACCCACGAGAAGATTGCAAAGTTTTTTAGTTTTAACCAACCGAAGGGAGAGATTTTTGAGCCGAAGGGAGGCGTGCGAAGGAATTCGAGCAAGGAGGAAACGAACCACTATGCGGGGACGTGGGTGACGACAGTGATGTATGGGTGGGGGAAGGAGACCGGTGTGTGGTGGGGTGGGGGACCAGGTTCCGCTAATAAATGTCTTGTTATGTGAGGGGGCTGCGTCGACCTCATCATATGTATCACAAGTGGTGTTGGAGTAAACTGACGGCGGGCCTTCTCTTCCTTTAAGGTTATCGTCCTTGGAAAAAAATCGCGATATCCAATGAGCCTTCCCGAGAGGGACGGCGGCTGCCACTGCTGCTGCTCCGGCCTCCCACCTCCCAAAACAGCAGGGCTCTGTTTCTTTTCGGTTTTCCACACTTGCACCCGCTCACTCTCACCTCCTTCAACACGACTCGGGCGGTTATTGCGTGTGAGACCCGACCCGAGCGGTTGTCCACGGCTGGTGTTTGATCGGTATTTTGGAGCCTAGCATAGAGTGTGGAAAATTAAGCCAACGGGGCCCTGTGTAGCTTTCATGGCCACGACGTCCCCGCCCACCCGCCACTGCTCCGTCGCTTTCCGTCGGAGATTGGCCTCTGATAGCAGGCTCGGGCCCCGCTCGTCTCCTGGATTTTCCTCCGTCCGATCGTTGCCACATCGGCGCCATGGCGGGACCCTGCCAGCCGTCCAAAAAGCGAAAACCAAGTTGGAAGATGGCAAAACCCCCATACTCTTCTTTCCGTGTGACCTGTGTGTTGTGAGGGCGCGCCCGCTTGTCTGGGATTCAATTCAAAACTGTCATTAATTAATGTCGTCCCGATGCTCTTCTCATCATCTGATATATCTCTGGATCTAGCCTTTTATTTGATGAAATTTTTCTCTCTTCTTCTTCTACTTCTACTTCTGCCTCCTTTTGCATGTCCCCCTCTTCTCTTCTCTTCTCTCCTCTTCTGTTTTGCCGTCGAACGCTTTCAGTGCCCCACTTTTTGACCGCGGTAAAAAGTGCCGCGCGCTTTGGGCCCTACTCCCCCGTCCACATTTTGGTGGGGGCTTCTTCCATTTTGTGACGTCACTCTGGGGACCTATATCATGGATTAGGGGAGGGGGAGTATTTTATTTTATTTTATTCTGCCGGAGGAGAGGAGAGGCAGGGTTAAAGAAACGAACGGGGAGAGGCAGGCATTTCGTTTGAGGCTTCCCATGTTTTACCCCTACACTAGGGGTGTAAACGAACTCGATATTTTGATATTCTGATCTGATTTTGATAAAAATTATCGATTTCGAAATCAGAAAATGATACCGATAGTTTATCGGAATCGATATCGGATATTCCGATAAGTTATCGGAATCGGAATCGGTATCGGTATGTATCGGTTTTTTTCTAATAAATTATCATAAATTCAAGGTAAAATTATGGTAAACACCTTATCTTATCGAAATTTCGATTCCGGTAATGTTATCGGAATCGGAACGGAATCAGAACTACCATTCTTATCGGAATCGGAATCGAAATCGGAACCATATTTTGGTTATCGGAATCCGAATCGAATCTATGTTTTCGATTCCGAACCCGACCCATTTGCAGCCCTACACACTTATAATGTGGAGAAATATTTAATCGTCGGAGGAAATGTAACATGATAGTGAGATCTATTCGTTTGTGCTTATTGCCAAATATTTTATCTACGGACACTAACTATTTTTTTAAAGAAAAATTTTTACTTTATTTTTATTAATTTAGATTTTAAAATATAAATATAAATTTTCAAATTTAAATTTAAATTCTAAAATATTATATTATTTATTTTTTTGACAATTTAAATTTTAAAATATAATTTTGAACTCTAAAATATAAACTTGGGTTCTAAAACCCGTCGTCGATCATCATTGCCCACCATCACCCATCGTCGATTATCATCGTCAATCATCGTCGACTGTCATTAGACCTGTCAATGGATCCAGAGGATCTGGAAATCTGATCCGAATCTAAAATTTAAATCGGATTCGGATCACATGTTCTGATCCGAAATGCTTCGTTCGGGGAAAACACCTATGATCCGAAACTCTCATATTTCGGGGCAAACTTACACTGATCCGAAAAGCCCCTTCTCAACTTCCCTTCACCCCACCCCCATTCCGAGTCCCAGACTGCCAGACGAGACCTAGCTTTCTGAAGTTGTTCTGCAGACTGAGCGGTGGTGTCCCCAAAGGCCAAGGAAGCAGAGTTCGTGGAGCGGGGCGATCTCCTCAACAAGCAGCTCCAGATCTTGCTCAACTTGAAGCACATCCTCAACGAGCACCGCCTCCGCCGCTACCTCCTCGCCACTAGCGCCGCCGCCGGCCTCGACTCTCCCTCCATCCGCTCCTCTGACTCTAAACCTGACCATCTCCGCCCTCAATAGCACCAGCCCGAGCTCTAGGCCCCCTCCTTCCTCCTCCTTTCAACCTTTCTTGGCCAAATAGAATTTGGAGGAAGACGGTAATTCTCAGGGTATTGAAAAGCTATCATACGATGTTGGAATGTCGTCCTCACAGTCAGACGAGCGAGAGGGGATCCCGGCTAACCGAGCTCGGTGCCGCCCTCCCGGACTTGTGCGCGGAGGCGCCACTTCACGACCGGAGCGAAGGAGGTTGCGGAGGCTGTTCCTCAAATGGGGTGAGGGATTTTGGTGTGTGGGGAAAGGGGTGATTCCGCAGAGGGGGGAGGGATTCGGTTTCAACGGGGAACGGGAAGGATTCCACCGGCGTCGGAGGAGGGGTCCCGATGAGGAGGGAGGGGAGCACACAGAAGGGGAGACGGCGAGCAGTGACTCGGACGCCGGACGTGTCCATCTGGGCCCTGAAGGCGGACTCAGAGTTGAGCACCCGATAGCCGGCGGCGTCGAGGGAGGGGATCAGCGAGAAGCAGAAGAGCGCGCCCTGGGAGGCCCTCTGGTCGCCGACGCCGAACCGGTCATTGCGGCCGCCATACGAGGAGCCCTCGGGGACGAGGTACCCGCTGGGGACGAAGTTTCCGAGGTCCAGCGGCGCCGACCAATTAAAGCCGATGCCGGAGCCGGATTAGATCAGAATTTAGATCCGAAATTTACCCAAATTTCAGATTTGGATCGGATAAGGATCATGTTCTTTCAGATCCAGATTCGGATCTCAAAGGATCCGACCCGGATCCGATCCATTGACAGGGCTAACTGTCATTGTTCGTTACCGTTGATCAACCATCGTCGCTGATCGTCGTCTGTCGACCACCGTCATTAGTCATTGTTGTCGCCATCCACTGCTGCAGCTCGTCGCCCTTCTACTCCCATTGATTGCCATATAAATTACCATTCTGCGTTTATTACATTTGCCGTAAATGTAACAAGTCTTTCTCTTATTTGAAATGTGAAGTAGTTCCTGAGAACGTGGGCCCACGCCCTCCCATAGAGCCCCAAGAGGGACGGTGTCAGGTGCCCCTGGCCCCGGCAACCAGTCTAACGGCGAACTCACGCTCACGTGACGACGGAGAGATGGGCGTGCGTGCCCCTCCGCGGGCGCGGGCAGGGTCGTCTAGGCGGGGTTGGGCTCCGCAGAGCCAGGGCCCTAATGACTGTTGTGTGCTTCCCTCTCTTTCTTTGATTAAAGAAAGAGAGGGTTTAGTACAAACTATCTGCTGATTTAGATGAGATCATTTGAATGGAGAGATGACATAATGGGGACGTCGTCGGGGTTCAAAGTTCAAAAGCCGGGGATCTTGTTGACACGTGCTGCCTCGCCAGCCCGTGCGTCCCAATGTGTATGTTCTTTTTACTTTTATTTTCCTCTCTCGGAGGGAGGAGTAGATGCGCTAGGAAATTGTGAGGGAGGGGGGCCACACGAATTTTGTGCGCCTTCCTAGGGTTGCTGTTGTTATTGCCATTGGCTCTTGCGCAAGAGGGGAGTGATGTCATGGGACCCACTCGTTTCCTTTTCCGCTTCTTCTTGCCCTGCTGCCGTCGCGCGCCCACACCCGTCGTTGCAGATGAGAACACTCCCCCCACACCCCTCCCTTAACACTCTCTCTCTCTCTCATTCAGGTCTGCGCAGCCCGCCGCACACATCCCTCTCGCCTTCCCCAGGCCATTCCCTCCCAATATCGTATCGAATAGATATTTGGCTTTTGCCCGCAATTAAACACCCCCACCCCAATACCTGGCTTCAATACCCTTCCATCCACGCCCTTGCGTCCTCTTCTTTCTTTCACTCCAGCACACACGACGACTCCCTCCCCTCATACATACATACCCCTTCCCTATCTCATCTGAGAACACCCCCCACCCTCCCTCTTTTGTCTGTCTCATTACGTAGCTCTCCTGTTCTCTTCCGAGATCTGCTGCCAAATGAAATAGAACTTGGTGATTGCATAGGATTCAGATTTCGGCTTACCAATGGCGTACATGTGCGCGGATAGTGGTAATCTGATGGCGATAGCTCAGCAAGTGATCCAACAGAAGCAACAGCAGCAGCAGCACCACCACCAGCAACAACAGCAGCAGCAGCAGCAGGAGCAGCAGAACCACCACCACCAGACTCAGCACCACAGCCAGATGGCCGGCGTCAACCCCTTTGGCCTCCCCTCGTGGGCACCCCACCATGGGTTCCCCTTTGCGGATGCTGGCTTCTCCGATCCCTTCCAGACGGATGCCGGCGGGACTTCTGTTCTGGGGTTCGCAGCCCCGCCGCTGCAGATGGACCAAGGGGGCTTCCGGCTGCCGGACTTCGGGGCGTCGTCCATTGCGGGCGCCGCGGGCGGGGGCGACTTCGATGCAGATGAATGGATGGAGACCCTCATCGGGGAGTCCACTGCGGAGAGCTCCGAGCTCATCGGCGATACGTGGCACGGCTCGGGGCATGACTTCCCGCCGCTGTTTGTGGACGCCTTTGCTTCCTGCTCCTCTTCGTCCGACGATCTCAACCGCGTCTTCTTCTCCGAGCCCCAGAAGAACCCTTGCTCTATCGGCCACCATCCGGTACATCCTCCCCTTCCACCTCCACCCCAGCAGTTCCAAGTCCAGACCTGGACGCCGGCTCCGCCGCCTCCGCCTCCTCCACAGAAGGATGCCGGGGTGGTCTCGCTGAAGGAGCAGTCGCCGCCTCCGCCCGCCGTGAAAATCGATTCGCCGACCGCTCCATTGCTTCGATCGCTTCTGGACTCTGCCCGACTCGTCGACTCCGACCCAGATCTAGCGGCAAAATCGTTGATCCGGATAAGGGAATCGGCTTCCGAACTCGGAGATCCCCCGGAGCGCGTCGCGTTCTACTTTTCAAAAGCTCTATACACCCGCCTCTCTTCCGATAACCTGCAGCCCCATTCTCCCCATTCTAGCTTCGATTCGTCGCCGGAGGAATTCATCCTGTCCTACAAAGCTCTAAACGATGCCTGCCCCTATTCCAAGTTTGCCCACCTAACGGCGAACCAGGCGATCCTCGAGTGCACGGAATCGGCTGAGCGCATACACATCATCGACTTCGGCATCGTACAGGGAGTCCAGTGGGCGGCGCTCCTCCAAGCCCTGGCCACCCGGTCCTCTGGGAAACCGGCCAAGATCCGTATCTCCGGCGTTCCCGCGCCGGCGCTCGGGGAATGTCCGGCGGGGCCGCTGGCCGCCACTGGAAACCGCCTCCGGGACTTCGCAGCGCTGCTGGACCTGGACTTCGAGTTCGAGCCCGTCCTCACGCCCATCCAGGAGCTCACCCTCTCCAGCTTCCGGTTGGATGCGGACGAGGCAGTGGCCGTCAACTTCATGCTGCAGCTGTACAACCTACTCGGGGAGACGCCGGACGCGGTGGAACGTGTTCTCCGCCTCGCCAAGTCCCTCCAGCCCCGAGTGGTGACGCTGGGAGAGTACGAGGTCAGCCTGAACCAAGCTGGGTTCTTGGAGAGGTTTGGCAACGCCCTGATCTACTACTCGGCCATGTTCGAGTCGCTGGAGCCGGCAATGAAGCGCGACGCGGTGGAGCGGCTGCGGGTTGAGCGGCTCCTGCTGGGCCGCCGCATCATGGCGGCGGTGGGACCCTGGGAGGGCCGGGAACGGAGGGCTCGGATGGAGGAGAAGGCCAAGTGGAGGGCACTGTTGGAGGGCGGCGGGTTCGAGTCCGTGCCACTCGGCCACTACGCCGTCAGCCAGGCCAGGATACTACTCTGGAACTACAACTACAGCGACAAGTACTCCCTGGTGGAATCTGGACCCGGGTTCCTATCCCTGGCGTGGTGCGACCGCCCCCTCCTCACCGTGTCGGCGTGGCGGTGATCTGGACCTAATTTCTCTCCGCCTGCGGTGAATCTCTCCGGTGCCTCTCCACAATGGGTATTCTTTTTCCCATTTTTTTTAGATTCAAAAGAGAATTCCTATGGTGGGTGAATCAGAGACTTCCTATGTTAGGGATAGATATATGTTAGGGAATTGATCGAACTTTTTGACCTGCAACATAGCATCTCTACGTCTACGTGTGTGTGTTTTTTTTTTTTTTTAGTGTTTTTCTTCTTCTTCTTTTAAAAGTACTAAATAGATAGGGTTGGCACTTGGCGTCTGTTTAATCAAAATCCATTTCGGGGGGGTGGGGGTTCTATATATGTAAATAGATTTTGTAGGAATATGATGATTCTTTCGAAACTCTTTACACCTCCCGTGCCCATTACCTTACCACTCTCTGCTTTATTCTATGGACTGAACGGTGTGCGTTTTAATTTCTAATGCCCACTCAACTAGTTCAGCACTCAAATTGAATGAAAAGTCTTCATTATTGCGACGGGATTAATAAGCTGACATCCAAAAATCTAATACAGAACCTCTCTCTTTCTCATGTGTATGTTGTAAAGTTTGGCATTTATATCTGTGTCTTAATGTTACAATATTTGCTTTCTTTCCAAGGAAGCCCCCCAGTTAACTCTCGTCAAATGAGTGGTCGAGCGTCAGCGTGTTTCAAATTCAAATGATTTCCCTTTTAATGCCGAGTTTTGCCCGTTTGCCAACGGGGCCAGGCGCTTGGCCTCTTTTGAACGCTTTGCCGCGCCGTAACTGATGCTTTCTCTTTACAATTACTTGTGCATTTACACCTGCTTAACCACTCATGTGGTCTGCTTTTGAGAATATAGTACTACATCTTTTGTCTGATGTTAGCTTGGGCTAGTGGCGTGCCGATTGCTCAATATTAATAAGAGCATCGGAAGAAAATGGAATTCCTTGGTTGTTCTTACGAACACAGGCAATAAGACTAAACAAAACCATTCAACAGAGTTGTACTCTGTTTGATGGCATGGTATTTATTTCATACTCGTGCGCGCAATGGTCAATGTTGCATCTTCACCTTTCAGAGTTGTACCGTGTTTGGTGGGGATTTCTGGCTCAAGTAGAAGTGGAGGTTGCATATAGCCGGCTTAAAGAAACACGGTGTGAAGAAGGTAAGCAACCCAATTTGACGAAGCTTTGACGGTACGTGCCTCCACTCGAGACAAGACATGTCCGCCAATCCCTGGGCCTTCAAAGCTTGTTTGGGCTACTCGCACTGATCGGGAATTCTTTAATATTCTCACAAGTAAGGCTCTCGTATCTAACATCAACTCAAAATGTTGTAAACTTTTCTCTGACGATGAAACAAATACTAATTAGGTAACTCTTGATAAAGGCCGTTTATTATCCCTGATAAATTAAATCTTAATTTGATAAATCGAGTAGCTCTCAATTTGGTAAGTCGGTCCGGTGTCTGTTAATCTCTAGTAAAATCTACTAGATCTGAAAGGGTTGTTCATTTTATCTGAGATTTTAATGGATGTAATGCAAAGGGCAGTGGAAGTTATTGAGGGTACCAAAATCAAATAAGTTTACTGGGGAGGGTAAATCTCGGTCTTCCGACCTAAATTGTAAGATCAATTGTTGAACTTGGCCGAGTAGACGATGGTTAAGTAGGACCCAAGAAATGTAATCAAACTGTATATTGCCACCCATGAGGTAGCCCCCTTATTTCAGAAGGAGGCTTTAGAGGATAGATGAGGTAAGTGGATTGTTCTAGGAGCAATGTCTTTGCGCTAAAGTAGGAAGCAAGTTCAGCTCACGATTGCTTCGCCTTTTTGTCGAAGGCTCTTTGCTCAAGGGATCTTAGTTGGGGGGAGGGGGAGGGGTTCTACCCTACGGGTTCTTAGTGGTGTCTCAAGTATATTGGCTGATGGATGAATTGCTTATGCCTAGTTAAAATCTAAACTACACAATAAATACAATTTAACCACAGTGGATACACAAGCATGACACGAACAAAACAAATAGCGTATACAATGAAACCACGTGCATGGCAGTAAGGACGGAGGTAGAAGAGATCCAGTGGATGGCGGTAATTTAACCATTGTGGTGGTGTGTTCCTGTTTGGGCCTGAGCCAAACGGACCTCCACTGAGAAGAGGGAAGACGGTCACTGATAGCGGACGAAGGCCTGCAAAATCATAACTGGATCAGGGGGGCCCAGTTGAAGAACCGGGGAGAACCCTCCGATGTCTAAGTTAGTGAACTGTAGAGAGGCTTGAGGAAGGAAGGGTTCAGTAGTGTGTTGTACTGTGCGCAGGTGCTTGTATGTCTCTGAGATTATGTACCTCTGTTCGGAGGTTACCTGAGCCCTTTTATAGGCGAAGGTGCAGAGGGGGTGGGACGGAACGTCCCTTAATGTCGCCGGAAAGGGTGCGCCGGTTGGCGCCCTTGGCGGGGAGTTACACGTCCAGGTGTCCATTGAGGGGCCTTGCAGTTAACGCACCACTTGATCGTGGGGCGTGCGCGATGCGGCTGTTGTAACCGTTGCAAGGAGACGGGGAGCTTCTTAGAGGCTCCTGGGCAGAGGATACCGAGTAGGTAGCCTGTTCGGTAGGCTGGACCAGGGGCTTAGTGACTACTCTTGTTCGGCAGCCGAACTGGCTGCTCGGTGCCTGGTACCAGGGCACTGCTGCTGCCAGCGGGTCCAGGGCATGCTTTATGCAAGGCCTGTTCGGTGGACAAGGCATGAACCGAACAGAATGAGGGGTGTCCGGAGACTGCCCCTAGGATCCTGGGGGCGCTTAGGAGCAGAGACTGTGCTCGAGATCTTCAAGCTTCTCCCGAGGACATGTGTTGCCCTGCCGAAGGGCCGCGCCCGCCTGGAGGATGACGATGGGCATGATGGGCCTCGTGGGCTTAGGTAGCTAAAAATAGCCGCCACACTTGCCCCCTACGCCCTCGAGTTGGCTCGGGAATCGAAGCGCTTGGGGGCGGAAGTCTGCTCGAACGCCTTTCTTGTATTTAATGCGATGCCAACCTCGGATGTGTGAACGGCGGCAGGGTGATGTCACTCGATGTTCCTCCTCGAGGTCAGAGGAAATCTCATGATGGAAGGACGACGTGTCAAGCCAAGGGCTTCGCGCGGTACACCCGAACGTTCACTTGGAGCGGGGGAAGCGCCGTTTTGACTCCTCGAATTTTGCGCCGCCTTTTCCTTATAAGGAAGAGAAGGGGTGAAGGCGGGAGCCCACGCCTTTAACCCATTTCGAAAAGCTCGCTTGCCCCCCCCCCCCCCACCAAGTCTTCTCATCATCTTCTTCCTCGCGTTCTCTCGCCGTCTCCTTCGCTTGCCGTTTCTGCTGCTGCCGGCAATGGCGTCCAAGGGAAAAGCTGTCGTAGTTGCGGAAGTGAGCGGCGTGACGCCGGCGGGAGCTCAAGGGCCAAGGTGTTGCCACTACGAAGGCCTCCGGGAATGATTTCGGATTAGAGATGAATACGAAATCGTCATGGCGAAGGAGGAGGACTCACACCTGGTGAACAAACCAGGCTGCTTCGGCCTCTCCATCGACCACATGGAAGCAAGGTTCCGACTGTCGTTGCCGGAAGTGGCGAAGGCGTTGCTGAACAGATGGGGGATCGCCCCCATCCATCTCACGCCCAACTCGTGGACAATCTGCATCTTCTGCATCGTCTGCAGACTTCGACAGGTTCGTGGCTTGGCGGAGGTCTTCTGAGCTCGGTTCAGCCTCACGGCCTCGCCAACAGGGGCCAACGTCTACTACACCAAGCATCACACAGACAGGATGCAGATCACTCTGTCGAAAAAGCACTCCAACAACAAGGGTTGGGTGCACCGACTCTTCTTCATTAGGCATCGCGACGGCGCGTCGGAGTTCGAGTTTCTGACCAAAGTCCAGACGCCGAGGAAGGATGCTTATCCCTTCCTGATCTAGGACGAGGCAAAAGCTTCAGACAGCTTGAACCGGGCTTTCGTGCGGAATGGCGACGGCTATCTAACGGAGTTCGGGCTCGTTAGGCATGGTTTGAGCCGACCATGGAGTAAGTACCCGAAC
Source organism: Colocasia esculenta (assembly GCA_014218235.1). NCBI lineage: Eukaryota > Viridiplantae > Streptophyta > Magnoliopsida > Alismatales > Araceae > Colocasia > Colocasia esculenta. The sequence goes on along the minus strand of CM024753.1, from coordinate 116,177,853 downwards.
ACACCTTTTTGTAATTTTGTTGGGTGACTGATTTCTGACTGCAATATCCCTCTTCTTATTTTTGCAGGTGCCGAGGAGATAGTCGGTGGTCGGGACTAGGAGGCTATGGAGGACTACGTGGAGAAGATCGTTGTCACCGCCCACATGGTGTTCGAGGGTGATGACATTACAGACGTTGTTAAGATTCCCACTGCGGGGAGGATTCCTACTGCGGTGACAACCGCGACCGTGGCGCCAAGCCTCGCCATGGGACACCCCGTGACTAGCCCACAGGTCCCCGAGGAGAGGCCCAAAAAGATCCGACTAAAGAAGAAGGCCGCAAAGGTGGCAGTGCAACCCCTGATCGAAGAAGGGGAAGCAGTAAGCCAGCCTCAGGCCAAGAAGAAGAGGAGGCTGAAGAAGACTGTGCAACAAGTGGCCGAAGATGAGGCCGAAGAGGAGGATGCCGAAGAGGAAGTTCCCCCACTTGCGATGTAGAAGAGGCGTAAGGCCGAAAGGACGGCCGAGCAGGCTGGTCCGCAATTATGGTACAGACAAGGCCCCTGTCAAGGGAAGGGGTCTATTCTGAGTTCGGACTCGTCATGGTGAGCGACGGGTGCGAAAGCTCCACTAGGGAGTGAGCGAGGGCGTCGACGCCCCAAGGCCCCGCTGAGGGGCGAACAGAAGAGGAAGCTACGGTGAGGGCCTCAAACACTGCAGCCGCCGAGCATACCATGGCGGACGGCGAAGCCGTCGCCACCTAAGGATCGGCCTCCGGAGGGGCCAATGAGGTGGCCTATGAAGTGGGCGTGCCTGAGGAGAGCACGACCCACTATCCCCTCACCGTAGCATCGGTTGAGGTCCCAACACAGAAAACTACTGCGGGTTCTCATGAGGACGAGGAGACAGCCAAGACTGAGGAGGGAGGACCTAAGGGGCCCCCTGCCCCCACAGAAAGCACGGAGAGGGTGACTACAGCAGGCGCCTCTGAGGCAGTCGGAGGGGAGGAGCCTGTCACCGGGCAGACCAACGCCACCATGGAGGCCCAAACTGCCTCCGAAGATGATCGCCTCCCCACTGTCACAATCGCTGAAGGTGAAGGCCCCATTGCCGCCTTCGGTGTCAGCACTGGAGGTAGCCCTGGAGCGCTTTGAGGGAAGTATGGCCAGGGACCTCCCACCACGTCCCTCCGCGTCACAGTTGGAAGTGTTGGCGCGATGCCAGGGGTTGAGTCTGGAGGATACTCTCGAAGGCTCAAGGGAAGCCTACCGGGCGAGGAGCAGCACTGAGGAGGAGACCGAAGAGGACATCGACGTGGAAGCGCTACCGGCTAGCGTTTTAAAATCGATGGCCGTGCTGAAGTAGCTTGCCATGCAAGGTCGAAACCACAAGTAGATGTGGGAGGCCGAATATGCATTCTGCAAGGAGCTTGAAGCGTAGCACGAAGCCCAGCGAGCCGCGCTATAGAAGGAAGTGGAAAACTTGCGAACGGCGCTGCGTGCCTCCGAGCTAGATCGAGAGGTTGCTCGGGCAGAGAAAGAGGCGCTCTCCAAGGTGCTGGTCGAAGCCAAGGTGCGTGGTGTCACTGAATACAAGGTGGGGCCATGCTTCAAGGAAGACTTGGAGCAATACGGAGCACTTTGCTACAAGATAGGCCTTGGCGCTGGAGAGGAGCGCGGACGGTTACTGGCCACCAACAAGTACGCACGTGAGGCCTTTGAGGCTGCTCTCAAGGAGTGCCGTAGAAGGACTCAAGATCCACGCCTAAATGGAGTGCGCTTTGAGCACTTCCAGTCAGGGTGGATGACTTCCGTTGATGGTGGCGCAGGTCCCTCCAAACAGGCTCCCTGACTGTATCTTCTTTTCCCTCTTTTTTTATAGCTCAACCCCAGCAAGCTTTTTGTACAAAGAGTCTTAATAGATTTTCCTTTTTGTGGATGGCTTCGCTTTTTCTATCTTCGTTCCCTTGCACTTGTTCTGTTCGAATCGGGATTCGTCGGTCGTTTAAAAGGGTTCGCAATTACCGCGCAGGTTGAGGGAACTGGAAGAAGTTCCGACCAGGGGCGTGTGCAGAACACCTTTTCACTTGGAGGTATCGCCCCGTCTTCTTGAGCTGAAAAGCTTTGAACGAGGATGTTTCAGATACCTTCTCAAGCCGACCAGAAGAACGGGAAGAAGAGAAGTAGGATGTCGATCAGAAGGCTTTTATAGGTAGTAAGTCTTTAAGTTAGATACATGCCAGGTCTTGGGTATGGCTTCGTCACTAAGAGTAGTAAGCTTATAGGAGCTTTCCCGAGGACCTGAGTGACCTGATAAGGTCCTTTCTACTTGGGGGCGAGTTTGCCGACTGCTCTTCGGGGATCTGATGCCGAACAATGGCGAAGAACGAGGTCACCTTCGAAGAAGCATCTTTCTCGAACTCGGGAGTTATAGTATTGTGTGAGTCGTTGTTGATAGGAGACTAGTCTGATGTTGGCGTCACTTTAATGCTCGCCGAGCATGTCTAGATTCTTCCGCAGTGCGCGGTTGTTGGCGGCCTCGTCAAAGTGCATTGTCCAAATAGTAGGGAGAGCTACTTCCAATGGCACCACAGCCTCCGAGTCGTAGGCCAAGTGAAAAGGGGTCTCACCAGTAGCCACCCGAGTAGTCGTCCGGTGACACCACAACACGGTTGGGAGTTCTTCAATCCACGAACCTCCTACAGCCTCGACCCTTGTGCGAATCCCATGCAGCAATGTTCGGTTGGCGTTCTCAACCAGACCGTTTGCCTGGGGGTGTGCAACTGAGGTGAAGTGGTTGTAGATGTCGAGCTTGAAGAAGGTGTTGTCGAACTGCTTCCCGTTGTCGAAAGCAATCACCCTTTGGACGCTAAAGCGGCAAAGGATGTTCTTCCAGACGAACTTCCATGTAGCTCGGTCAGTGATGGTATAAACGGATTCTGCCTCAATCCATTTGGTGAAGTAGTCGATGGCGACGAACAGGAATTTCTTCCGCCCTTGAGCCTCTGGGAACGGACCCAATATGTCAATTCCCCATCTGGCAAAAGGACGCGGTTCGAATAGGGTGTGTAGTTGTTCGATTGGTTTCTTAATGAGCTGTCCGAACTTCTGACATTCTGAGCACCTTCTGACGAAGGACATGCAGTCCTTTTGCAGGGAAGGCCACCAGAAACCTGATTAGATGATGTTGCACGCTAACGTTCTACCCCCCAAGTGGCTTCCGCACAACCCTTCATGGACCTCTCCGGTGGCTGATGCTGCCTCTGCAGGGCTGAGGCATCGCAAGAGAGGCCTCGAGAGGGATCGTCGATACAGTTGGCCTTCTAGGAGGGTGAACCTCTAGGAGCGCAACCTGATCGTGCGGGCTTCGCCTTGATCAGACGGAAGCTCACTTCGAAGCAGATAGGCCATGAGGGGGTCCATCCAGTTCGGAGTTGGAGGGCCAGCCTCGATGGCGGCTATATCTATCTCAATGCTCAGCGAGGCAAGCTCTTCTATGAATATGGAACGAGAAGGGGCGATGTCACCTGAAGATGCCAGCTTGGCAAGTGCATCTACTTGCACGTTCTGCTCCCGTGGGACATGTATGACTTTGAAGTAGAGGAGGTCCTCTGCTCGGATCTTGACCTGTTGAAGGTATTGCGCCATGCGGGTTCCCTTGCTTCGAAGTGTCCGCTCACCTGGCTGGCGACCAGTTACGAGTCACTGAAGACCCGTAGTCGAAGTGCTCCAAGGTGTCTAGCCATTCGAATTCTGGACAGCAGTGCTTCATATTCGGAAACGTTGTTGGAGGCAGAAAAACGGAACCTCAGAGCATACTGGAACTCTAAACCTTCTGGGGAGGTGAGAACCAAGCCTGCCCACTCACCGTGACACAAGAGGATCCATCCACATAGAGCTCCCATGGGGACTCGTCAGCTAATGGAGAGTCCTGCTCAGTCGGAAGGGTACATTCCGCAACGAAATCCACCAACGCTTGCGCCTTGATGGCCATCCTCGGACGGTAACTAATGTCAAACTCGCCTAGCTCAATGGCCCATTTGATAAGCCTACCAGAAGCCTCTGGCCGCTAAAGGATAAGCCTCAATGGCTGGTCGGTAAGGACCATAATTGAGTGGGCTTGGAAGTAGGGCCTAAGCTTCCGTGCGGCCATAACAAGTGCCAGGGCAAGCTTCTCTGCTCGAGGGTACCTTCTTTTAGCCTCCTGAAGGACCCTGCTGATGTAGTAGACTGGATGATGTGCTGCCGCCTCTTCTCGGATCAAAACTGCACTGATGGAGTGTTCGGTGATCGAAAGGTACACGAACAAAGGTTCTCCGAGCATAGGCTTTGAGAGGACGGGCGGGGCTGCCAGGTACGCCTTCAGCTCGGTGAAGGCAACTTCACAGTCTTCAGTCCACCGTACATGCCCCCCTTGCTGTGAGGAGCCTTTAGGGCCTCGCAGCAACTTGAAGAAGTTGAAGCTCCTCTCCGCTGCTCGGGACATGAACTGGTTCAGTGCAGCGAGATGTCCAGTGAGGTGTTGGACGTCGCGCATCGTCTTGGGACTACCCATCTTAATTATGGCTTGGATCTTCTCAAGATTGGCCTCTATTCCTCTGTTTGAGATGAGAAAGCTGAGGAACTTACCTGAGCGAACTCCAAACGCACACTTGGCTGGGTTGAGCTTCATATTATACCTTCACAGAGTTGCGAAGGTCTCTTCGAGGTCGGAGATGTGGTCGGGGCTCGGGAGCGTCTTGACCAGCATGTCGTCAACGTAGACCTCCATGTTTCGCCCAATCTGCGGCTCGAACATCTTGTTGGCCAGTCGCTGGTATGTTGCGCCAGCGTTCTTCAGACCAAAGGGCATCCTTGTGAAACAGTATAAGCCCAGGTCGGTGACGAACGTGGTGGCGTCCTGGTCCGGAGGATGCATGCTGATCTGATGATAACCAGAGTACGCGTCCAAAAAGCTGAGAAGCTCGTGTCCGGATGTGGCATCTACCAGCTAGTCGATGCGTGGCAGAGGAAAGTTGTCCTTGGGTGTGGCTTTATTGAGATCTTTGTAGTCCACGCACACGCGCCATTTGCCATTGACTTTGCGCACGAGGACCACATTGGAGATCCACCTTGGGTATTGGGCTTCCCCGAGGAGCCCAACAGCTCGACTTTTGACAACGTGATCTTGGATCACGGCCTGCCGTTCACGGTTAACGGGTCGCCTTCTTTGTTGGACTCGAGGCACCTTCGGGTCCAGGCGAAGGTGATGCACCATCACCTCTGGTGGTATGCCAGGCAATTCGTCGTCCGACCACGCGAACACGTCTAAATTGGCTAGCAGGAAAGCCTTGTAGCGTTGTTGTTCAGCTTCCGGAATAGCGCACCAATATAAAGGACGTGTTCGGGGTCGTCGTTTATCCGAACTGGAAGTAAGTCTTCAGTGGGAGTTCCTCAGCTGGTAGAAGGCTGATCAGCTGGTGGGGGCACAGGCGCCGGTGCTGCGAGAGGTCGCTTGTCCTTTAAGGAGAGGACATAGCACCGACGGGACTCTCGTTGACTTTCGAGCACCTCGCCGATCCCACTCAGAGTGGGAAACTTCATTTTCTGATGGAGAGACGAGGGTACGGCCTTGATTCGACCAATCAACCCCCTACTGAGGATGGCGTTGTATCCGGGCATACTTTGACTAACCAAGAAATCCACCATCTTGGTTACACTTTTCGGGGCCATCCCCAGGGTAATTGGGAGGCGCGCTCATCCCATGGGTTGAACCGAAACCCCAGAGAAGCCGAACAAAGGCGACTCTACAGGGGCAAGCTGGTCGGTCTTCAATCCCATCATTAAGAAGCAATCGTAAACCAATACATCTGGGGCACTTCCATTATCCACCAAAATCCGGCGCACGGTACAATGATTGATGGTGGCCGAAACGACCAGCGCTTCAGTGTGTGGAGTGGAGACTCCTACAAGATCTTCGTTCGAGAAGGTTATAGCCTCCTCGGACCGTGCGCGGGAAGGATTAGGGGGATAGGGACCTAGGCGAGGCACTAGGGGCCTGTCTGATGATCAGATTTTCCCCATGTAATTTAAATGAATTACATATCTATTTTGGTGATTAACAAAACTAAGTCAATATGCATTTCTAACATATTTTCTATGAGATTTGAGCACAGGAAATCTAACAAAGAAAAACAAGCTAAACTGGTAAGTATTCCTCGTAATAGCAATTCAAAGTTCAGGGCGTATAATTTTTCTAAGTACACATCGACTCCCTGTGAAATATAACGATTTCAATAGAGTCATAACGATTTCCTCCTTTTATAATGACTTTATGTGTTTTACATATTTGGGTATTATAATGATTTCATAAGTATCTTATTGATTTGCCTCTCATAACAATTTGCTAAGAGATCCCAACGATTTGCCTCTCATAACGATTCGCTAAGAGATCACAATGATTTGCCTCTCATAACGATTCACTAAGAGATCGCAACGATTTACTCTCAGAACAATTCGATAAGTGTGCACATCGATTCCGAGCTCATAACGATTTGGTTATCGCATCGATTTCTTAAGTGAAAACAACGGTTTGCTCTCACAACGATTTCGGTTTCACAACGACTCGTTAAGTCTCATAACGATTCGATAAGTTACACATCGACTAAGTCACTGTAATGATTCATTAAGTTACATAATGACTTGGTCGTCGTAACGATTCGATACATTAAACAACGATTCGTTCACTATATCGACTCGATAAGTGAAACAACGATTTGCTCATAACGATTGGTTGACACTGTCATAACAATTTGTCTCTACAACGATTCGATTTTTAATGCATAACAATTTGTGTGTACATCGACTTGCTTATGAATGTATAACGATTCACTTGAATAACGACTCATCAACACAACGATTTTATAAGTCATGATCATATCGATTTCATGGTGTATAACGACTTGATATTCAAACCTATTCTCAGATAGTTTGAAAAGTCAAAGTCTTCCCTTGCTTTTCTCTTACATCCATGCATTTATTTTTGACTGAACATATCACTGCATTACATGCAAACGATATCTTCTATTTCCATGCTTATACTATAAACATCTTTTTAGAAGAACAGAATGGAATTTCCATTTCGGTATAAAATCTTTCTTAACATTGACTGACACCAAGAGACAGCTTAGATGTCCATCGTTTAAGCTTTTCATGCGTATAGGTCTCTGACAGCACATCTCGATACAACGTTGGACACAATAGAAGCCGAAGGATATCAAAGAGGATTCTCTCTCTTTGCGTGCATGGAAAGCTAACGACCGTTGACTGAAAGCTCTACAGTGCCATGCAGTCTAACGTAAACAAAAGCTTAGAGATAACGGACACTTCAACGTTCAATTTTCAAATGGAAGACATATATAGAAGACTGAAGCTCCTGAAATAGACACAACACTCACGACAATCTTTTACAAGCTTTCTGCGAGCATCTGAAAGAGCGAAGCTTCACTCCTTTGCTTGTCTAGCTCTTAGCTCTCTGCATCGAGTGTAGATCTTAGAGAGAGAGTATTTTTATGTACTGAGAGAGTTCATTACTGCTCATTTTCTTCCTCTCAGTATTCGCTTCGGATCAAGCATTGTGTTGTTAGCTTGGTCCAGGGGCTTGTCTTCCTGAACACATTCTTGTATACTTTCCCTTCGTGTTGAAGGAAGACCTGGTGGGTTCTAAGGTGTTTGTTTCCCTTCGTGTTGAAGGAAGACCTGGTGGGTTCCAGGGTGTTTGTTTCCCTTCGTGTAGAAGGAAGACCTGGTGGGATCCAGGGTATTGTAATTCTTCTTCGGGTTGTGAAGAGAACACCAGTTGCGGCTGGGTGTGTAAGTGTCCTTGAGGGGACTGTACCCTTGGGTAGTGAAATCCTGAGTTGTTGCTCATGGACTGGACGTAGGACTCCTGTGGAAGGAGGTCCGAACCAGGATAAATTTCTTGTGTCGTGTGTTTGATTGCCTTGTGTTTGCTATCCTCTTTTTACTAACACTAGCAGTCATCGAAGTATGCTTTGTGTAAACATTTTTGTGAATAGGGTTAGGTACTCAAATTTTAAGAATCTCATTCACTCCCCCCCCCCCCCTTTGGCTTGCTAGCTGGGCAACACTGTCCATGACGTGCACCCGCCGAGCATAGTCACGTCGGCTTTGATTGCTTTCTCCACCTGCGCCGAAGCCTCCCGCGATCACGTTGATCTTTTGCCCATTGGGCTCGTTGTTGATGGGCTGCTCGGGAGTTCGCTCTCGGCGCCTTTGGCGGTCTTCATTGCGGCACACATACTGCCCAAGGTAGCCGCGTTTAATCAAGGACTCAATCTCGTCCTTGAGCTGGTGGCACTCGGAGGTGTCGTGGCCTTGGTCGCGGTGGAAGTGACAGTACTTGTCCTGGTTGCGCCTGCGGGGATCAGAGCGCATCCTTGGTGGCCACCGAACGTAGGGCTCATCTCAGATTTCAGCCAGGATCTGTTCGGGAGCCACTGTAAGAGGAGTGTAATCGGTGAAGGGGCGTGGTCGGCGCGGCGAGTCTCCATTGCGCCAGCTTTTCTTCCTGTCATGGTTAGAACCGTTGTCGGAAGGCCTCTTCTTGTCTGATTGCTCTCCCTGCTCTGCTCGACCGGCTGCTAGGCTCTCCTCGCACGTGGCATAGCACTGTGCAGTAGAGAGCAGCTCGGCAAGGGTGGATGGCTATTGTACCCCCAGCGTCCTTTGTAGGAAACCATCTTGCATGCCCTGGATGAGGGCACTGGTGGCCAGAGGAACGTCCAGGCGAGAGATGCGGAGCGCTTCAGTCTGGAACCGCTTGACGTAGTCCCAGAGCGCCTCGCCCTTCTTCTGCCGAATAGACAGAAGAGATGCCGCTGTGCGCTGCTGAGACCTTCCCCCCAAGAAGTTGTCCTGAAAAGACTTCTTCAATTGGTGGAAGGAGGAAATGGATCCCACTAGGAGGGCTTCAAACTATGCCCGAGGAGTCTCCTTCAAGGTGGCCGGAAAGGCCCGGCATTTGGCCGCGTCTGATGCTCTGTGGAACACCATATGCGACTCAAAGCCATGAATATGATCTGCGGGGTCGGTGGTGTCGTCGTAGGGTGCTATGGTGGGCAGAGGTAGCTTCAGGGAGACCCGGGCCTCCAGGATCTCCATCATGAACGGAGAGCGAAAGTCCAGGTTGTCGTCCACCGGAGCTTTTCCCTCTACACGCTGAACCATAGCATCAACGCGGTGCTCCAGATCAACGACACGACGGAGACGCCTGGCCAACTCCTGGTCGGAGTGGGCGGACTCCTCCCGCCAGGACCTGTGGGAGTTAGCCCCGACGACGGAACGCGGGGCAGGCGGGACCACCGTAGAACGGCGAGGTGAATTATCTTGCCGCTGTTGGGTTTACATGGATTTATTTTGACATGTTTGTTTTTTATGATGAGCAATCAATGAGCATTTCATGAACAATACAATTTCATGTGATATGAATGTGTGCAACATGATAAGAATGACAAGTCAAGCAAATGTTAATCAAGAATCACATGTTTAATTTGATCATCTAAATGTTCACATTATCTCACTAACAATGCTCTTAAATGTAGGAGAGATTGCATGCAAGACAATGTACCAAAACAAGAGCAAAAAGATCAAGAAAAGCACAAAAAACAAGTACCTGTCGACAGCCCCCAAGATGCCTGTCGACAGCCTGCACAGACAGATCTAATAGGGTACTGGCAAAGATGTACCTGTCGACAACCCCACTAATGCCTGTTGATAGATCAGCACAGACAGAACCAACAGGCTCTTGGCAAGGTGTGCCTGTCGACAGACTCAAGTCGCCTGTCGACAGATCCACACAGGGAACTGTCTCCCAGAAAGCCTAGCCTTCTACCTTTTGCTAGTCTGTCTACATCTGTCGACAGATGCTGTTCTTGCTGTCGACAGACGAAGAGAAAATCTCAATACGAGATCTCCATACGTTTCCGAGTTGGGTGTTTCCGATTGTCACGACTCTCCATACTTAAACATCCATATAAAAGGAACTCTTTGGAGTTATTTTCGTACAGAAGCAACCACCACACAAAAACCTTAGCAAAGTCTCAAGAGAGAAGATCTTTCTGCTGCTCTACTTCAACCGTCCGTCCAGGCAACCAAAGAGGCATCCTCCGAACGAGATTGAAGCCAGATTGTCCATCTCTCAAGCTTCTCCATCAACTGATACCTGTCAAGACGAAGCTTGAAGCACATCGGGACGATCATCTGAAGAGTTCCACATCAGGATTTGAAATCTCAACTCTGAACTCTTCTTTATCTATGTTTTTCATATCTCGTGTGTGTGTGTTGTTGAGTCAAGCATCCTTGTGCTTGATTCACATTTGTCATGTTGTTCTGATCGTGGTTTACATCAGACGACGTGAGTGTGTGTGTGTGTGTGTTGTAGCGAGTGAACTTGCTGATAAACAGTCTTTCTGCGTGTGTGTGTGGACGGTGGACGTAGGATACACAAGTTGTGTACTCCGAACCACCTTAAATCATCATGTCTGTGGTTTGAACGTTTCACGTTAGATGTTTGGTAGGCACGTTGATCTTTCACACGCTAGATAAATTGCTACTCTATCTACTTACAATTAACACACAACTTAGTTTGTTTTAAACTCTGTTTGAAATATCAAAAGTCTGTGTTTCCATCGAAAAGAAGGTCATAGTTTATCTAACAGATAGTAATATATTCAACCCCCGCTTCTAGATTACCATATTGGATAATTCCGCACATCTTTCAGCCGCTCCGGTGTCTGACGCGTCGAAGGTGCCTGGCGCGACCGCCGAGGCGATTCTGCATGCTGGTCCTACGGCGCCAGAGGGGCGCGAGACCGTCAACGAGATGATTCCACCTATTGCTCCGGCGGCAGAGAGATCACCAGGGTTGGTTGCCTTGCTAATTGGGCCTGAAGGCCCTGGCAGACCCCCGCTAGGTCCTGCATCTGCCCTCGAAGTTCCGCCACCTCTTGGGCGGTTGCAGGCGCGGCAGCGATAGGCACCCTGCCGGTGGGGGTGATGACGACGTCGACAGGGGGGACTCGCTCGCGGGAGTCCACACGTGACTGCCGCGACCTCGTTGCCCTGCTGCTGATGTTCTGGTAGGAGGAACGTCCGCGAGCCATGGCTGAAGCCTTTTCCACAGACGGCGCCAAATGTGGTGATGTGTTCCTGTTTGGGCCTGAGCCAAACGGGCCTCCACTAAGAAGAGGGAAGACGGTCGCCGGTAGCAGACGAAGGCTTACAAAATCAGAACTGGATCAGGAGGGCCCGGTTGAAGAACCGGGGAGAACCCTCTGATGCCTAAGTTAGTGAACTATAGAGAGGCTTGAGGAAGGAAGGGTTCAATAGTGTGTTGTACTGTGCATAAGGGTGCGTGTTTGTCTCTGAGACTACGTACCTCTGTCCGGAGGTTACCTGAGCCCTTTTATAGGCGAAGGTGCAGAGGGGGTGGGATGGAACATCCCTTAATGTCGCCAGAAAGGGCGTGCCGATTGGCACCCTTGGCGGGGAGTTACGCGTCCAGGCGCCCGTTGAGGGGCCTTGCAGTTAATGCACCACTTGATCATGGGGCGTGTGCGATGCGGCCGTTGTAACTGTTATAAGGAGACGGAGAGCTGCTTGGAGGCTCCTGGGTAGAGGATATTGAGCAGGTAGCCTGTTCGATAAGTTGGACCAGGGGCTTGGTGACTGCTCTTGTTCGGCAGCCGAACTGGCTGCTCGGTGCCTGGTACCAAGGCACTGTTGCTGCCAGCGGGTCCAAGGCATGCTTTATGCAAGGCCTGTTCGGTGGACAAGGCATGAACCGAACAGGATGAGGGGTGTCCGGAGACTGCCCCTAGGATCCTGGGGGCGCTTAGGAGCAGAGACCGTGCTCGGGATCTTCAAGCTTCTCCCGAGGACATGTGTTGCCCTGCAGAAGGGCCGCGCCCGTCTGGAGGATGACGATGGGCCATGATGGGCCTCGTGGGCTTAGGTGGCTAAAAATAGCCACCACAACCATAGTGGATACACAAGCATTGATTATGCTCCCAGGGTTGCTCCCCATTTATCTTGTTTTGATGTATTTGGAGTCTTCTCTTGCTTCTTTTTAGCACTCTCTCTCACCCTTATTGCATTTGGATGGGAGTTGGGATATATGAATGATAGGTGCTTTGAGTACATACCTCTCACACTTCTTCAGGCAACTATTGGTATAAAGATATCATGTTAACTACTTTCTATTATGGAGGAGCTTCATGTAGATGAGGTAGATTAACCAAATGTTCATCCATTGGAGCTCTCCCTTTTTGATCAAGACTTCTTCTATATCCTTAAACACATAACAATCTTCTATAGGATGACCCATAACTTGATCGTATGGGTAGAATTTGGGGTTATCCTTCTTTTGTGATTCACCGGGTCTCTTTGTATTGAGTAAAGTAATTTTGTTATACTTATGAGCCCAGTCAAAGAGAACTCCAGTCTTGTCCATTGGAAATGAATATGGCTTCTTCATTCTATCTTGAAGTCTGAAGCTCCTCCCTTGGCCTGGTGGCTTCTAGGTAGAAGGCTCCGATGCTTCCTTGCACTTGGCCCTTTGCTGGTCAAAGGTCTTGAAATCTACGACATGGAATTCCTTTTGTACTAGCTTCTTGTAAGGTGCTTTTGCCCTTCTAACCTAAGCTGATGGAGGGGTATTTGTTGAAGAAGGCCTCAATTTCGGTTACCACATTGTTGAGCCGGTCGAATGATCGGACTTCTATACCAATCATTCTTTTGAGGGCCTCTCGTTTCAAATTCTGTTTGCAAATTTGCACCGCATCTTCTTGGTACGGCGGACACTTGCATCTCATGTTGAGGTTTAATCTCCCTTTTAGGGGAGAAAACCCTCCATTAATTGCCAAAAGAAAGGGCATGATGACCATGAATAGGAGGCATCTGATAAAGCGTAACATGAATTATAAATAGCACACGGGTGGTGTGAGTTGGACGTCTTCTTTAGAAAAATTTTTTTTGTTTGGTTTATCCTGGTTTGCTTTGGATTTATTGTGTGATACAATTTGAGTACATTTGTTTCTATTTTCATGTGATTGGATTTATCTTCTTTTATTTTTTTTCTATTTGTCATTATCTCTTTACTTATTGTCATTTACATGTTTTGTTTTCCCCTGCATTATTCTCTTAGGTTTAAAAGACTCTGTTCATGATTTCAAATTGCTTTCAGTTGATTTGATTGACTTGACTTGACTTTTGATTTGATTTGGTTTGAGTTGTTTTTCCCAATGGGTGCCGTTCTTCATTGTTTGGTTGGACAATTATCCTCCTTTCGAGTATCTCGCAAGTTCTGTGGGTTCATCAATTGGAATAGCTTGAGTTCAACAAGTTTAGGTGGTCTTTAACTTGTTTTATATATGTTCATGAAGTTCATATTGTTAGAATCCATGCTTAGGAATTATACATGATCTGTGGGTTGTTTGGAAGCTATTTTGTGATGATTTGCCCATGTTTATGGTTGTTTTGGTGTAAGAAGTATGCTTAACTAAAGGGGGGATTCAAAACAATGGTTTGGAAGAACTGTCTAGGTGGGACTATGTGTCCCAGGCTTTCCGTCTGATATCTTGGTTGGGGGTTCGAACGCATTATTATCGCAGTCCACCGACCCGCTGTGTTAAGGTTTAGCTGGCGCAGTCAAGGGGTAAGTAAGTTCTTATCGCGGTCCCTTGGTGCGACGTGTTAATATTTCTTAGCGCGGTCTATTAGTCGACTACATTATTAAGGTGGTATCTGTGTGTGACGTGATAACGATTTCTATGCAACAAAGGTTCTAGTTCATATGCATGATGGCATTGTTAAAGGTTATGGTTTTTCCCGATGAGTCTGGTAGCATCAACGCATGGTTATTTACTCATTCCTCCCATCAGGAGCCCCGACTACTATGTGTGTCTTGCACTATGTGTGTCGATAGGGGTTTAGTCCCAGTGCTACGTGCACTGACAGGGTCTCATCATCTTCCCAGACTCCCCTTTTAGTTCCTTGACCAATGTCGGGGAAGGATGACAGTTGGGCAACTTGTGTGGTTCAAGTGCACACGTGGTTGGGGGTTGGTCATCGGCAGACATGCTGGGCCCCAACTAGTCCAATGTTAGAGTTGCGAGTTGGCCCCACTGCCTCTCTGATCAACAGGTAGTTAGGCGAAGGTGCGACAGTTGAAATATGTTTCTAACTGCAAGATTGGGAGGTTCCTTGTGTGCTCTTGTTTGGGTCATGTTTTGGTTTCGTGGGCCAATTATAGTGTCCCGAGTGTAGCATCATACTAGCTTACTTGAGGCTCTTACAAAGCTAATGGTTACATGTAGTGGTGTGGTTATTTTCAATATTCTATTGTTAATTACTTTAATTCAGCATGATTAACTATTATAGTGATTAATGTGGTTGTCATTTGTTTTGAGGGAACTCCCCTACTGAACCGGTGACTTTGAAGCTCACCCCTACTCCTTAGTGAGAGTGAACAAGCGAGTTCCCAACCTCCACCAGCACCTCCGCAATCGTGAGTAGGACCCTCCTCTACTAGTAGTGTGTGAGTTTTGTGTGCCATGTATTACATAACAAAACTATAATTGCACATAGTAGGGAAAGAACATCCAGCTCTTCGGAAAATGATAGGAATAATAAAAGAACATTCACATATTTCACCGAAGATAACAAACAGTCTTGTTCTTCTCTCTCAGTCTTGTTGCAAGTTGCACTGCAGCAGTGTCCCTGACAATTTTTTTTTTTTTTTTGGTAACGAGGAACCCCCACCCCATGTAATTTTGTGGGCTCAGGGATTGGTGTTTGTAGACCCTAGGGTCAGGACCTGGCAGTCCCTACTTTCTGTATGCCTATGTTACCCTTACCTCACTTGGCCAAAAAAACCCCAACCCTACACACCTTGAGGATTGCATATAAACCAGATAAGGCCCCCCAGAATCGAACTTGGACCTCCTGCTTCTAGGCAAAAGTTCTAACCGATCGACCCAACCGAGGTCCTCGTCCCTAATAATGATTAGTTTTGAGTGATTAACAAAATAATCATAACATCTAAGTGAATAATTAACAAAACACCTTTGTATAAATATATGTTCATATCTCTCATACTTAGATTTGGATGGGCCAAATTACTATTTCAATAATCGATCAAGGTTTAATCACTAATCGCTCATGCTTTTATCGCCTACTAATTCGATTATGTTTCAACGAGTTTTGACTTCCGAATTTTTCTATGTCCATAGGCCTATCTAGAATTGATTCATTCTTGACTTCAGTTTTTCTCCTTTCACATAAGCAGATAGTTAATCGATTAAGTCCACAAAAATGTGAACAACAATCGATTAGTTTGTGGTATCGAGAAATTTTGTCCATAGACAAGCAATCAATTATCAATTAAGTTTTGGCATTGCAAACTTCGAAGTCCATACAAGTGTACATGTTAATCAATTATGCTTCACTCTATGCTATCGATAATTGATTGTGTTTCCTATCGAGAAAAAGTATAAAAAATATTTGAGATATACACACAGTGCAAGTTAATCGATTATATTTCACTTTAGGCTTTTGATAATCGATTATATGTTCCACTGAAGTTTTCCAAGCCACATAGTGCACAATTATTCGATTATGTTTCAACTATGTAGTCGATAATCAATTATGAAAAAGTTTCTAAGTTCGCACAAGAAGACTCAATGGTTGATTATGTTGCTTCTTGATAATCTATCTATCTAGTGTCACTGATAATCAAAAAAGTTACTTAATGTGAGATTTTCTAAGTCCACACAGTGAATAGACTAGACTAATCGACTGTCTTCAACAGTGGAAAGGTTTCTAAATCCACACCAATAGACATGGTGATCGATTAAGCATTTAAGGTTGTGAATTTTCAAGTCCACAAAGAATCAATAATCAATTAAGTATCACTATCTATATTGGAATAATCAATTATGTCTCAAGTTGTGCTCAAGCTATTAGATCAATAATCAATTATGTTTCACTACATATTTAATAATCAATTATGTTTCAATGTCGACACTTTTCTAATTCCACGATGTGAGTGAATCGATCAAGTGTTGTCTTGGTAGATAGGGACTAATTATATGCTACATAATAATCAATTATATCTTCAAATGTGTACAATCTTATCCACTTTACCAACTATATAATTGATTAAGTTTCACTGTATAATCTTTAAATCAATTATGGTTTCAATAGAGATTTGCCTAAAGATCAAATATGCAATAATTGATTATATGATTCTTCTGAAGCGACTGTGAATACACTTCCTATAAATGAATTATGTGTTTTTATGAATGGTAACATATATCTTAGTTGAATATATTGAAGTAAGTGTTACTTTGAGTATCACGCCATAATTTTTGTAGCCATTCTTATGGTAAGATAAATGTCATGATAGCCTAATGTAAAAACATCTTGTTTACATTTAAATTTAGACTATTCGATCACAAAAAGGTATGTGTCATGCCTCAAAGGCACAGTGGGTTGCACATTGAGACAATGATAGATTCTATAGGAAACTAGCAAGGGAGCTCAGAAGGTCAATCAAACGAAACTATAGCATTACCACAAAGTTAGAGGTGAAGCACGAAACTACAATACTTAAACGGAGTTCAATTCAAACAAGTCTTTTAGAAAAGGTACAAGACTCAGGGTTCACAATAAACTAGCAGCAAGAGGAAATCAAATGGTGATGACAAAGTAACGCCAACACCAACTAGATAGCCATATTTTTTGCTCTACCCACCCACACATTCCTCATTCTTGAGAGCCTTCAGAATAGAATTTCCTAAAATATTAAATAAATTAAATGAGCACAAAGTCCAGTAGGATTTACCCTCTAAAACAAGCCAATCAAAGATTTCCAATGGAAGATAGTAGTAAAAAGGTAAACTTCAAGATTTCAAGTATCACTGTAATGATAAGATATCCCACGTGAAAGAATAAGATCATTTAAGCTTGTAACATATTAAGGCCAAATGTACAGTGCAAGCATGTAACAAGAATTTTCATGTATAGGAATAGTCAAGTATTAATTTAACAAGCCAAACTGTCATTCAAGCAATTCATGTTTAGGTACTTGTAGGGGTGCCTTGCCAAAGGACACTGGATCACTGCTTTTCCGTGGCCCAATTAAAGCATTTGGGGTGCTCCTCCTGAGACCAGATCTTGGGACCCATTGGCACAGACAAAACTTCCAAATAGGGTCTAAGACCCATTATTTTACATTTCATGACAGATCTCAAGTTATCCATGGTAATTTGGCCATACAAGAGTCAAATTTTTATCATAACATGAAACATAATACACAAAAAGGATAAGCTTCGTCATACAAGGAAGAAATCTAGAGTCAAGATAGCTTCAACATATAAGAAGTAACTGTTGCCCAGATAGCAAGCCTAAAGGGGGGGTGAATAGATTGCTAAAAAATATTTTAGACTAATACATGTAAATAAAAATGCTTGACAGAAAATGCTAAGTTGGACAGTTAGTGCGGAATAAAGACAAGTAAGCAATCACACAAAAACACAGGAAATTTTATCCTAGTTCGAATCTCCTATACTAAGGAGTCCTACGTCCAGTTCCCAAGTAACACCTTAGGTTTCTACTAAACAAGGGTACAGTCCCCCTTATAGATACTTACACATATACCAATAGCTGGCCTTCTCTTCTCTACCAGAAGAGGAATTACACCACTTGATTCCACAGGTCTTCTCTTCACACCCGAAGAGGAAAGCCCACAAAGATCTTGTTGAAAGAAGAGGGCCCCACGACCAAGCTTATAGACAATGCTTGATCTGAGGTGAAGTCTGAGAGACACCAATAATCTTGAGTGAACTCTCTCTCTTAGACCTACGCTAGCTCTCAAAAGGAATGGAGTGAGATGTCTGAGAGCTAAGAGCTTTGGAAGGTTGAAATGGACGAGCTGGCTCTTGCTGTTTTTCAGGTGTCTGGAGCTTCAAGCTTTTCAAAGATTCAAGAATTCAAATGATCTAACTAGCTTCCAGGGAGTCACCAGTCTTCTATTTATCTTCTGTGATATATTTTGACCGTTGTAGTAGCCGTTGAAATGTCCATTGTCTCATAGCTTCATACGTTAGGGAGACTGGTCTGAAACATGGAGTAGGTGAGCCTACAACCATAGATGCTTGATTGATCTTTATGCCTCAGGGAAAGATGTTCTGAATCTTTTATCCTTTTGACAAGTTGACAGATCCATCTTTGACGTGCTTTACTACAAAAGCCCTGCATGCAATAAACGCTGATACCTAGACAACTTCTTTTTGTCTATATTGTCAGTCAACATTGGTAGTCGTGCAGTATGAAGGTATGCTAAACAGGAAAGGTTATTCTGACATCACACAAATCAAGACTCTATGCGAAACATGAAATAAACAAGAATATTTCGTGTGGAAATATTGTACTACCAAAATAAATGATTAAGATCTTAGGATATAGCATGATGCGCGGGAAGGTTTTTGAAATCCACAGAGTCTTAAGCATATGCATATTTAAGTATTATAAGGAATGAAAATAAGAAGATAAAGCAAGACTGTACAAGAGCTATATAAAGAGCATTGTGTATATAAATGATATTGATATCAAATTGATGATATAATCGTGTGAGAATGTAATCCATGTTGAAACCAAGTTGATGTGAATATAGTTCATGTATTAATATAATGAAATCGATGATCTGTACAAAGTTATTACTTAACAGAAATCAATGAGCAGATGAAATCGTTATTTTACTGAAATCGATCACTAAATCATGAAATCGTTGTTTCAATAATGAAATCGTTGTGAGACCGAAATCGTTGTTCAAGTGAAGACAAATCATTGTTTGCGAGCAAATTGTTGTTTGTGATCAAATCATTGTTTAACTGAAGGCAAATCGTTGTTTTAGTACAAGCGAATCATTGTTTTCGATCAAATCGTTGTTTAAGTACAAGCAAATCGTTATTTTCGATCAAATCATTGTTTAAGTACAAGTGAATCGTTATTTTCGATCAAATCGTTGTTTAAGTTAAAGCGAATCATTGTTTTCGAGCAAATCGTTCTTTAAGTTAAAGTGAATCGTTGTTTCGATCAAATCGTTGTTTGTGTGAAAGCGAATCGTTATTTGCGATCAAATCGTTGTTTCACTTATGAAATCGTTGTAGCGATGGAAATCGTTGTTTCACTTATGAAATCGTTGTAGCGATGAAAATCGTTGTTTCACTTATGAAATCGTTGTAGCGATGGAAATCGTTATTTCACTTATGAAATCGTTGTAGCGATGGAAATCATTATTTCACTTATGAAATCGTTGTAGCAATGGAAATCGTTGTTTCATAAAGGAAGTCGATGTGTACTTAGAAGAAATACATGCTCTAAACTTTGAATGACAGTGTGTGAGAGTAACTTATGGATTTTACTTGAATTATTTCCTGTGGATAAACTTAGAAAAAAATTGTTAGGAAATATTTATTGAGATTTTGTTACTCACCAAAAATTACATATAATAAATAAAATTATAAGGAGATGGACTGATCATCAATCTCCCCCTTTTTGGTAATGACAAAACATAGAACATTGCATGTATTGAAAGTACTAAAAATTAATTAACTTCAATTTAATTTTAGGGTATGTCTTTCAGAATAATTTCTCCCCATTTTTGTCATTAAGCAAAAGAAAGATAAGGATTAAAGGAAAGAATATACTAAGATAAATGGAGTCAAGGAGAATAAATTTCATTACTCAATGGGGATCAGAAATGTAGAAGACAAGAGACAAAAGAGAGGCATGGCGAGTAATTATGGGCCAAGTTTGGAGTTCCTGTTCTTCAAAATAGTTTTTAAAAGCACCCCAAGCCATAGAGTAGGAAGGCCCCATATCAGGAAGTATTCTCTGGATGTGGAGTTGCCTCTGAGCTTCAATGAAATTAGCATACTCTTCTTTCCCAAGAGATGTCCGATAGTGACTAATGGTTCCAAAATTGGCATGTTGCAGGAACTTGTCAATGGATATTGGGTAGAAAATCTGCTGATGCTTCAGATCCTTCTTCAAGGGTATATAAACTTTGTATCTCTCAACCCATATGGCAAAAGGATCCTGAGCCAAATTGATGGAGTTGAGATCTAGGAATTAATCAGCAAACAGAGTGGGTTTGTTTGATCTGGCCAATGAGAGATTGAGATTGAGCAACTGCTGTGCAGCTTGATTATAGTGCTTCTCCCAATTAGATGGTGAGAGCATTTCACATTCAGATAGAAGAGGAGCTAGAACTTCACACTTGATATTACCTCTATGATATTCACGGAAAATAAATCTGTGGAAGGCAAGAGGAGCACCCTAATAGACTGTGATTCTGGCCATTACTCTAGAAAATCTTTCAAAGATAATGGTTCCCACAGCAGAGTCCATGAGCAAGGAATGAAGCTTGAGAAGAAAGACAACCTCTGGTAGCTTGAGGGTAGCAAAATCTACCTGAAAGGAGGTGTTGACAGGGTTCTCAGTCTTGAGCAGTGCAATGGCTCCCATGAACTGACCAAGCTGAATTTCTGACAATTTATTGAGAAACCGATAGTCTTGGAACATCTGGAAGTGCCTGATCAACTTGATTTCCCTTTGGATAAAGGGACCCCAGGTATTCCGATGGTGGAGAACAAACCATTCCGACAGAGTAAGAGGGTGTTCACTGGGAGGAAACCTATCAGAGTTTGCAAGCACAAATTGTCTGTAGAGAGATTGATGGCCCCGAGCCCACTGGTCTTCAATCTTGGACTCAGCAATGGAAAAAAATTTGGACTGATCTGATTTTGATATATGAGAGAGGGGAAGAACGATGGTTAGGTGTTCAGTGAGGTTAAGATGAGGGAGGCCAAAAATGGTAGAAAATGTACATTTTTGTAATAATTCACAGTATAGGGATCTCCTTCTATTTTCAACAGAAAGAGAGAAACAAAGAGAGGGAAAGCGAGGTTCAGAGGAGAGAGCTAGGTCCTTTGAGACTTTCCTCTTTTTAGGGGCAGGACTAGAAGAGTCTGTCCTGTGAACATGAGAGAAACAGATAGGACTGAGCGAAGAATTACTTCTTCAAACTCATCTTTAATGTCATGAATGACCTCGCCCTGAATACGAACACCCTCCGGAATGATAGTTATGAATGATGGAGGAGTGGGTGGATGAAGAGAATAGAAAGAAGTAGGAGGAGGTGGTGCAGATGGTCCAGCAGATGATGGACCGGCAGATGAGGGTCCAGCTAAAGATGATGCTGGAGGTTCCTCAAAAGTGGGAGGAGGAGGAATAATAGGAGAAGAAATAGGTGAGGAAGAGGAGGTAGTAGGAAAAGGTGTAGGTGAGGAGATGTGCTTTGGAACTGGCTTTTTGGAAGGTTCAGGTGCTGGTGGGGCAGAGAAGGATGGAGGAGGAGAAGAAGGAGCTGGAGTCTAAAGACTGGTAGGAACATGTGGCTCTGGGGGTACAGTAGCTTCTTCTACAGGTTCTTGAATTGTGACTTGCTCTGCCTCAGACTCTAGTGGCCATGATGGCCCTGACTCTCCAGCTAATGGCCTTGTCGGCCCAGACTCTACCATATATGGCCTTGGAGGCCCGGACTCCTTAACTACTGGCCCTGGTGGCCCTGATTCCTCTTCAGAAGGCCCTGGTGGCCGGATAACTTCTTCATCAATTTGCCCTGATGGCCCTACTGCAAGTTCTTCTGCTACTGGTTGAGTGGGAGCAGGAGGGGCAGGAGATGTCAATTGCACCCTCACAAATTCTGAAATATCTGTGATCATTTTCTTCATGCTACCCAACTCATTCTTCATCTCTTGGAGCTCACTTTTGACTGCTCCAAGTTCCTTGACTCCAGTGCATTGATTTAGAAATATGGAAGTGATGTCTGACTGCACTAAGCACAAAATCTCCCCTCGAGCATTCATTCTATCAGTAATTGGCTTTAGGTTCACATGAAGCTTCTTCTTCTTAGATCTGCGGTGTGCTTTCCTGGTGAGCAGTGGAACAGAAGGTGCAACACCCTTACCCTTCTTTTCTGAGCCACGAGCTGGCTCCACAACAACATCATCACCATCACTATCAGAAGTACTCTCCACAAGACCTTCTTGATATTTATTAGCAGGGGCATTTACTGTGGGCTCCCCCTGAACATCTGCTTCCTCTTGAATCACATGCTCCCCCTGAAATGGAGCACCTTCCATTTGCACATCCTCACTGTGGCCTGTTGCCACAACTTCTGAAAAAACTGCTTCCTGACTGCCTTCTATAATAACATTTCCAGCAGGAATATTTGGGATGATTTCTTCATGAGTTTCTTCCTGCTCCCCCTCAATATGAGCAATAGTCTCTAAGACTTCTTCAATAACAGATGCAATGACTGTTGAGGGGGTCTCAATTCCAGATGAATGCCCAACGGGCTCAATATGTTCAGAAGCTATTTCCTCTAACCTTCTTGCACTTGCAATAGGTTCTTCAACTCTGACTGCTGCTTCTTCCTCTTGGACTACTGGGATTTCAGGGGCTTCACCAATAATTGCTTCTCCTTCTACCACAGAGGTCTTGGTCCAAGTGCTTCCTACTAGAGAGAAGCCACTCTTGTTCAGATTCTTGGAACGAATGGGCTAGCCCATCTTCTCCATCACCTCTCCCTTCAAATCAATGTCGTAGTCCTTGAAAATTCTTGTCAGCAAATGGGCATAAGGGAGTGATACATTCAATTTGTTCTTCTTGTCCCATATCATCTCTACAGCAAATTTCATCCTTTCAATAATTACCTGAGCCATGTTGATATCCTGATTCTGGATGGCTCAAAACATCATGTCTGAGTCTACTTTTGGGCAGGTTGAGAATGTGGCGCTCCTTGGCACTAGAATCTGACAGACTATAAAATGAAGAATCATATTGAACGCATTCAACTGGTTGATATCAATTTTTCCATCTTTCAACTTGTACTCTGTTCCAATGATTCCTAATCCCTTAGCATGAATATCAATAGAGTCTACCCCACTACGACCAATAGTAGATACACCAAATAGCCTCTCTAAAAGATCATAGGTGATGTGAATGCGGGTACCTTTAACTTTGGAGAAGAGGGACCCATCTTCTGTCTTCAGGAAGGTGTAGAATGCCTTGGCTAGGTCTGGGTAGCTTGGTTCAGAACTGTGGCCATTTTCGTCCACTTCATCCTTTCTATGGCTTCTACAATACTGTGCATCCCATTCTTCTCTAAATCTGCAATATCCACTGCCTTGTTACCACATATCTTGACCTTGACTACTGCAAACCGTTCCTACTGCTCCGTCGTGAGGAAGGCGATGCTGTAACCACCTACGGTGCCGGAACTCCCAGAAGCGGCCATGGATTTGAGCAAGGAAGGTTTCTGGAGGATCGTGGAAAGGAGAGGAACAAAAGCCCTCAAGAGATTTTCGTGGGAACAGAGAGATCCTTCGAAACCACACAGGGGGGAGTCTGGAATCGATAAGGGTTTCGCGAGCAGGCAAGTCGAAGGAGATAAGAGAGAGAGAGAGAGGAAATCGATGCGGCATGGATTACGGATTTAACGGCAGGTCATAAAGTTGCTTTTTGAAACACCAGAGCATTAAATGCGGATAACGAAAAAAGAGGAGAGGGTTACGCAAGTAATAAAGAATTATATCTGAAATGTAATGGCAATTTATGACGTACGCAATTAAAGGTTTTGCTTAAATTTTAGCGAGAAGAGCAAGTGTTATTCTGAAATTTATAATTTTAGTTTTAAATTTTAGCGGGAAGAGCAGATAAATCTATTACAAATTACACATGTCCAATTCTCTTCTAAGAGATGTAAACCTCTCTTCAGGTAGGACCTTTGTAAATATATATGCTAACTGATTCAATTATCTATAAAAGAAAATTTTATATTACCATTAGCTACATGATCTCTAATGAAATTGTAATATCCTCGAATTTTAAATACCATGATTTACTTAGAAATTCTTGTTCATGCAAACTAATTAGACTTAAATTGAGATATTTAGGATTAAGAGTGTGTTTAGGACACATTATCATACACCGTTATCACTTTCAGTCGTACGCACCTCGATAGGGCGACACCGAAATTCTGTAACAAAAATAAAATCTAAGAACACCATAATTTTTAGAAAAATATGGTGATATCAGAAATATAAATATCTAGAATTATTGACGTACGGATTTTGAGATTAAGTCGATGTAACTATTTTTCGGGCGATTTTACACCCAATGCAAAATAAATTCCAAAAATTAAACTAAAATCACCATAATTTGTAAAACATTTTCATTAACCTATGGTCGAAATTTCTACTTGATTGGATATCATTAGGACACCAAAACATGAGGATCTCTGGGCCACCTGAATTATGGGCTATTACGGAGGTGAATTTCTAGGGATTTATTTTGCCTACGTGTGAGGAGCTGGGGGAGCCACCCCACTTAAGTGGGAGTCTCACACGTAAATCCCTTAGGTGTTAAGCCATGAGAAGAGCATGCTTAACGTGTCAACAATTTTTACTGTTACACCTGGGCGTGAAGGTGTCAACGTGCATGGGGAGCATGTTGGGTTATAAAAGCAACCCCTCAGCCTTCGCTCACACCTTTCCAGCAACTGTACCTGCACCCATTTTTGTTGCTACTGTCTTCTGTTGTCGTTGTGTGGAGGAGACTGTAGCTGTTAAAAGCTGTCATCCCTGTCTTGCTGTCGCTTTTGCTGTGACTATTACTCTGTCGGTGTTGTTATCTTCCTTGTGGAGTAAAAGGTATTCTCACTGGAACAAGAAAGGAATTCATAAATCTTAAAGACTGGTAGGTTCCTTCCTGTGTTTCCATCCCGATCTCTTAATGTCATGCTTACAGCTTCTTCATTCGTGAAAGCTCAAGTTTTCTGATTGACCCATGTTCGGTAGAACTCTCATTTTTTTTGCTTCCATATTCTATTGAAATCCTTGAAGATAACCTTTGCCTTGACATTGTCCTTAATCAATGATTAGCAAAGGTTGTAGAAGTATGTGGTTATCCTTCATCTTTCATATTGTTCAAGTTTTAGTTGGTGTTTGTATCACCAGTTGGTTTTAACCATTTTTGGGAGAAAGTGATGCGGCTGTCGACAGACAAGACCCCCTCTATCGACAGGCACCCTTGTTCCATAACCCAAAACCCAAAATCTTCAGTATCTGTCGACAGACAAAACCCCATCTGTCGACATATGAGGGTCAGACTCCAAAACTTGATTCTGGATGCATCAGTGGCTGTCGACAGCCACCTTCTGGCTATCGACAACCATCAGCTTGGGATTTATAGTATGAGCTAATCCTTCCCCAGTCAGAGTTGGTACCTTCTAGTATTGTCTCAACCAATTGTTTTTCATATATTCTTGGACTCTGAACTACTTCATCACCAAGGTATTAAATTAATTCTCAAACAAAACCCCCTTTGGAGTTCCATTCCTACTATGCTCATGAAATATAACTTATGATCTGAAGATAGTGCTCTCTTCAAGAGGGATTAGGATCACTTGTGGTAGCACTAATCACTTGTGATCAACTGTGGGCGATAGTTTGTAGGTAAATCCAAGTCAGTGGTATGATGATGGTAGGTAACAAACCCCGTTCTTGCGCAATGAATAAGGTCCAAGCTGTTGGAATCGCCTAGGCATTGAAGATGTATTTACGTTATTTAGTAACCTCTTGAGAGTAGTATGATGCCTGTCGAATTTGCTTCCAAATCAAGTTATAATCTGAATTTTGAAAGACATATATGGCTCTTGTTCTGAAATTTGTTTGAGCTTGTTATGAAATCAAATTGAGCTATATGTTCTTGTTAAGTATGAAATTCATGAGCAAATATGTTTTTGATCCATATACGCCTACTTTCACCTACTGAGTCCTCCGACTCATGCCTTTGTTCCTCCAACCCTTTCAGATTGAAGGTGAATGTAATCGCAGCTATAGATGATTCACAATTCCGCTGCTGCTGAAGAAGTAATGAAGAGGAATAGCATAGTTTAGTGACTCTTTAGAGATTTTGTTGTATTGTTAAAAGTCTAGAGAGAAAGCGTGGCTTAATGTAAATAATGAGTATCAATACTTTGCACTTTCTTGATATATAATACATTCAAAGATGCCTTTGTGGAATGGTTTGCTAGTTTTGTACATTACACAGATTTGTATGCCCATAACGAAATTTGTCAGCGTAACCCCTCTTCCGATCAAAAGGTATGTGATATGTATATGTGTGTGTGCGGTCGGAAGAGGGTGTTACAGAGGTGGTATCAAAGCAAAGTTATGGGTGATAGACACTTTTGTGACCATTTTCACAAAGGAAATAAATAAGACATTTATATGTATTCTGGAATGTCTAAAAATTTAGTTTCTTTTAAAAAGAAAATTTCAAGTTGACAGTATGAATTAATTGGATGTGTTTGATGGTGTTCCAGGAAATGGCAGTAAAAGGGAAGCTATCGACACATCCAGTGGGGATAGACTTGAGGAAATTGAGGAAGGTTCTAGAGAGGAAGTCCCTAATATTCTATCGCAAGTAACCCTCAAGAAGGAAGAGCTGGGACTCCTGATTTTGCTACTTTTATGCAGTCATTCCAGGGGTTAGTGCAGACTCTAATGAAGAATCAACAAGACATAAGTGGAGAAAAAATTTCTAGAGCATCTCTATTAGAAAAATTTAAGAAGATGGGACCTCCAGCCTTCAAAGGAAATAGTCAATCTAAGATTGTAGAAGGATGGGTTAGAGAGATGAAAAAGATATTCAAGGCCATTAGATGTGAAGAGGAGGATAAGGTCACACTGGCAACTTATATGCTTCAGGATAGAGCAGATGAGTGGTGGCAATCTCTCGTAAGGAATGTATTCAGAAACAGCGGGGATAACATTAGTTGGGAAGAATTCCTAAGAGAGTTGTATGAGAAATACACTCCACCGCACATCAAGGATAGAAAAGAAGTGGAATTTTTACAGCTGGAGCAAAAAGATATGACTGTGGCAGAATATGAAACCAAATTTACTGAACTAGAAAAGTATGCACCTCACATTTGTAACAATGAACTCAGAAGAGTAAAGAAATTCGTAAGAGGTTTGAAACTCAATGTGAGGAGCAGGGTAGCCCCACTAGATCCCCAAAGTATGGCAGTGGCACTAAAGACTGCGTATATAGTGGAATCTGAATTTATTGAGTATATGAAAAACAAAGAAACCAATGGGGGTAAGAAGAAAAATATGTATACCAAGGAAACGAAAGGTCAGAAGTGAAAAATTGATCCAACCAAGCAGCAGGGAGAACAGAAAAAGAGTTGGCCCATGTGTGCTCAATGTGGAGGAAAACACCCCGATGATGAGTGCTGGAAGGTAGCGGGAAAATGTTATGGATGTGGTCAGAAAAGACATCTGATTAGGGACTGTCCACTCAAAGCAGATCAGTCAAAAGTACAAAAGTCACAACCCTACTTTCAGCAAGCCCCAAGACAACCACCCAAGGGACCAGCTAGAGTCTTTGCTCTGACAAAGGAGGAAGCCCAAGACACCCCCACTGTAGCTGAAGGTATTCTCCTAGCTGAAAATATGTATGCTAGAGTGTTATTTGACCCTGGAGCTACTCACTCTTTTATTTCTCAGGTGTTTGTTAATTCTATATCTCAGAAACCAGAGAAATTGATAGGAAGTATGGTACTTGACTGTCCTGGTGGTCAAATAGCTATTCTTAATTCTGTCATCCCTAAAATAAATCTAAAAATAGGAGAGCATGAACTTACCACATATGTATATGTAGTGGATAACATGTAAGATTTTGACATTATACTGGGAATGGATTGGTTAGCAGAAAATCATGCATTACTAGATTGCCATAAGAAAGTTTTAACATTTAAAAGGCCGGGATTAGCAGATTTCAGTTATAAATGCCCAAAGGCTAATGGAAACAAGAAAACTATATCAGCACTTAAAGCCATTAAATAGCTGAGAAACGATTGTCAAGGTTATCTAGCAAGTGTAATGGCTATGTCAAATGAGCATAAACAGATATCAATTCAAGGTATTGATGTTGTGAAGGAATTTCCAGAAGTTTTTTCTGATGATTTATCTAGATTACCTCCAAGTAGAGAGATTGATTTTGCTATTGAACTTTTACCTAGGACTTTACCTATATCTATAGCTCCTTATAGAATGGCACCATCCGAATTGACAGAATTAAAGAAGCAGTTGCAAGACTTATTAGACAAAGGTTTTATTAGACCTAATGTGTTACCATGGGGAGCTCCGGTATTGTTTGTAAGAAAGAAAGATGGATCCCTTAGATTATGTATTGATTAAAGGAAGTTGAATCAGGTCATAATCATAAACAAATATCCACTACCTAGAATTGATGACTTATTTGATCAACTTTGGTCTGCCACAATATTCTCTAAGATAGATCTAAGGTCTGGGTACCATCAATTGAGAGTTAAAGAGGATGACATTCCCAAAACAGCATTCAGAACTAGATACGGACACTATGAGTTTTTAGTACTACCTTTTGGATTGACAATGCACCTGTAGTATACTTAATGAACAGGGTATTCCAGCCATATTTGGATAATTTTGTGGTGGTATTTATAGATGATGTGTTGATATATTCATCTAATGAAGAAGAACACAAGGAACATTTAAGAATTATACTACAAACCTTAAAGAATCATCAATTGTATGCTAAGTTAAGTAAATGTGAGTTTTGGCTCAAGAAAGTAAACTTTTTGGGTCATGTGATTTCTAATTGAAGCAATTCTGAATTGGAAAAGACCCAAGAATCCATCAGAAATCCGAAGTTTCTTGGCATTAGTTGGTTACTGTAGGAGATTTATGAAAGGTTTTTCTTCTATAGCTACGCCTTTGACTCAGTTAACCAGAAAAGAGACACCTTTTGTGTGGAATGAGAAATGTGAGGTCAATTTTCAGGAATTAAAAGGGAAGCTTACCACAGCTCTGGTTCTTACTTTACCTCAAGGATCGGGAGGATTTATAGTGTATACAGATGCATCTCAAAGAGGAATTGGATGTGTGCTTATACAGCATGGAAAAGTGGTAGCATATGCTTCTAAACAACTGAAAGATCATGAAAGGAATTATCCAGGCCATGACTTGGAATTAGCAGCAATTGTACATGCTTTGAAGATTTGGAGCCATTATTTATATGGAGAACAGTTTGAAGTTTATATTGACCATAAGAGTTTAAAGTACATATTTTCTCAGAAGGAACTGAATCTAAGACAAAGGAGATGGTTAGAATTTTTGAAGGATTATGATTTTACAGTAAATTATCATTCGAGTAAAGCTAACGTGGTAGTTGATGCTTTGAGCAGGAAGAAATCAAGAGCGCTACAATTACACCAACAGTGGAAAGAGATGACAGATCTGATTGATTACTCACCAAGGTATGGTACAGAAAATTTGATACTGGCACAATTGACAGTAAGGTCAATATTACTAGATAAAATTGGTAAAGCACAGAACCAAGATCAAAAACTAAAAGAGATGGTGAGCAAACCAGGGTACATCAGAGATAGTCAAGGGATAATCAGATTTCAAAATAGAATATGTATACCGAAAAATGAAGAAATAAAAAGAGAATTATTGAGAGAAGGACACAAATCTCAACATTCAATCCACCTTGGTAGCTCTAAAATGTATCAAAATATGATAAAGCAATTTTGGTGGCATGGAATGAAAAAGGACATAGCAGAATTTGTGAATAGGTGTTTAACATGTCAACAAATAAAAGCTGAGCACCAGAAGCCAGCAGGGCTTATGCAATAATTGAAATTCCAGTGTGGAAATGGGAGCAGATAACTATGGACTTTGTAATGGGTTTGCCTAAGACAAGGAAAAAGCATGATGCTATTTGGGTAATCGTGGATAGACTAACTAAATCAGCTCATTTTCTAGCAATTACAAAGACTCAATCATTGGAAGATTTGGCTCAATTATATAAAAAGAAATAGTGAGACTTCATGGAATTCCCTTGTCAATTATTTCAAATAGAGATCCAAGGTTCACTGCTAGATTTTGGAAAAGTCTGCAAGCAGCCATGGGTACACAATTAAGATTTAGTTCAGCATATCATCCTCAAATGATGGTCAATCTGAAAGAACTATCAGAACACTAGAAGACATGCTGAGAGCCTGTAGTTGGATTGGCGTGGCAGCTGGGATGATTACCTACCCTTAATTGAGTTTGCATACAATAATAGTTACCATACGAGTATTGGGATGGCACCATATGAGGCATTATATGGTAGACCTTGTAGATCACCCCTCTGTTGGGCTGAAGTGGGAGAAAAGAGTCTTATTGGGCCAGAATTAATTCAGAACTGCTCAGAGAATATTAAATTAATCAGGAAGAGATTGCTAATAGCTCAAGACAGACAGAAAAAGTATGCTGATAAGAGGAGGAGGCCACTGGAGTTTAACATAGGTGATCATGTATTTTTAAAGATCTCTCCAACTAAAGGTATCATAGATTTGGTAAGAAAGGAAAGCTCAGTCCAAGATATGTAGGGCCTTTTAAGATATTACAAAGAATAGGAGAAGTAGCACATCAGTTAGCCCTACCGCCCTCTTGGTCACACATTCATAATGTATTTCACATATCCATGATAAGAAAATACATAATGGATCCTTCTCATATAATCAGTTATGAAGATGTGGAAATACAGCTAGATTTAACCGTACAAGAGGAACCCGTGAAAATATTGGACAGGAAAGAACGAGTTCTCAGAAACAAAGCAGTTTCTATGGTGAAGATCTATAGAGAAATGCACTCGTGGAGAAAGAAACGTGGGAATTAGAGCAAGAAATGAAAGAAAAGTATCCACAACTATTCGGTAAGTAAATTTTGCCAATTTCGATGATGAAATTTATTTTAACAGGGGGAGAAATGTAATATCCTCGAATTTTAAATATTATGATTTACTTAGAAATTCTTGTTTATGCAAACCAATTAGACTTAAATTGAGATATTTAGGATTAAGAGTGTGTTTAGGACACATTATCACACACCGGTGTCACTTTCGGTCGTACGCACCCTAACAAGACGACACCGAAATTCTGTAGCAAAAATGAAATCCGAGAACACCATAATTTTTAGAAAAATGTGATGATATCAGAAATATAAATATCTGGAATTGTTGACGTACGGATTTCGAGATTAAGTTGATGCAACTATTTTCCGGGTGATTTTACACCCAATGCAAAATAAATTCTAAAAATTAAACTAAAATCATCATAATTTGTAAAAACCTTTTTATTAACATATGGTCGAAATTTCAACTTGATTGGATATCATTAGGACACCAAAACATGAGGATCTTTGGGCCGGCTGAATTATGGGCTATTTACGGAGGTGAATTTTTTAGGATTTATTTTGCCTACGTGTGAGGAGTTGGGGAAGCCACCTCACTTAAGTGGGAGTCTCACACGTAAATCCCTAGGTGTTAAGCCATGAGAAGAGATGCTTGACGTGTCAACAGTAAAACCCAATGGTTTTTACTGTTACACCTAGGCATGAAGGTATCAACGTGCATGGGGAGCATGCTGGGTTATAAAAGCAACCCCTCAGCCTTCGCTCACACCTTTCCAGCAACTGTACATGCACCCATTTTTGTTGTTGCTGCCTCTTACTGTCGTTGTGTGGAGGAGACTGTAGCTGCTAAAAGCTGTCATCCCTGTCTTGTTGCCGCTTTTGCTGTGACTATTACTCCGTCGGCGTTGTTATCTTCCTTGTGGAGTAAAAGATATTCTCACTGGAACAAGAAAGGAATTCATAAGTCTTAAAGACTGGTAGGTTCCTTCCTATGTTTCCATCTCGGTCTCTTAATGTCATGCTTATAGCTTTTTCATTCGTGAAAGCTCAAGTTTTCTGATTGAACCATGTTCGGTAGAACTCTCATTCTTTTGCTTCCATATTCTATTGAAATCCTTGAAGATAACATTTCCCTTGATATTGTCCTTAATCAGTGATCAACAAAGGTTGTAGAAGTATGTGGTTATCCTTCATCTTTCATATTGTTCAAGTTTTAGTTGGTGTTCATATCACCAGTTGGTTTTAACCATTTCTGGGAGAAAGTGTTGCGGCTGTCGACAGACAAGACCCCCTCTGTCGATAGGCACCCTTGTTCTAGAACCCAAAACCCAGAATCTTCAGTATCTGTCGATAGACAAAACCCCATCTGTCGACAGATGAGGGTTAGACTCCAAAACTTGATTCTGGATGCATCAGTGGCTGTCGACAGCCACCTTCTGGCTGTCGAAAACCATCAGCGTGGGATTTATAGTATGAGCTAATCCTTCCCCAGTCAGAGTTGGTACCTTCTAGTATTGTCTCAACCAATTTTTTTCATATATTCTTGGACTCTGAACTACTTCATCACCAAGGTATTTAAATTAATTCTCAACCACAACCCCCTTTGGAGTTCCATTCCTACTATGCTCATGAAATATAACTTATGATTTGAAGACAGTGCTCTCTTCAAAGAGGGATTAGAATCACTTGTGGTAGCACCAGTCACTTGTGATCAGCTGCGGGCAACAGTTTGTACGTAAATCCAAGTCAGTGGTCTGATGATGGTGGGTAACAAATCCCGTTCTTACGCAATGAACAAGGTCCAAGGTGCTGCAATTGCTTAGGCATTGAGGATGTATTTACGTTATTAGTAACCACTTGAGAGCAGTATGATGCCTGTCGAATTCGTTTCTAAATCCAGTTATGATCTGAATTTTGAAAGACATATATGACTCTTGTTCTGAAATTTGTTTGAGCTCGTTATGAAATTAAATTGAGCTATATCTTCCTGTTAAGTATGAAATTCATTAGCAAATGTTTTTTTTATCCATATATGCCTACTTTCACCTACTGAGTCCTCTGACTCATATCTTTGTTCCTCCAACCCTTTCAGATTGAAGGTGAATGTAATCGCAGCTACAGATGATTCACAATTCCACTGTTGTTGAAGAAGTAATGAAGAGGAATAGCATAGTTTAGTAACTCTTTAGAGATTTTATTGTATTGTTAAAAGTCTAGAGAGCGGAAGCGTGGCTTAATGTAAATAATGAGTATCAATACTTTGTACTTTGTTGATATATAATACGTTTAAAGATGCATTTGTGGAATGGTTTGCTAGTTTTGTGCATTATACGGATTTGTCTGCCCATAACGAAATTTGTCAGCGTAACCCCTCTTCCGATCAAAAGCTATGTGATATGTATATGTGTGTGCGGTCGGAAGAGCGTGTTACAGAAATGATATTTGACCTCTATATGTTTCGTTCTGGAGTGCTAAATTGGATTTTTCGTGAGATTTATCGCACTGGTGTTGTCGCATAGCAATGGGATAGTCTTGACGTGCAGTCCATAGTCCTCAAGCTGTTCTTTAATCCATAGAAGTTGAGTGCAACAGCTCCCAGCAGCTACGTATTCAGCTTCAGTTGTTGATAGTGCTACTGAATTATGCTTCTTTGAGGACCATGAAATCAAACATCCTACATGAAATTGACAACCACCTCCAGTGCTCTTTCTATCTACTTTGTATCCAGCATTGTCAGCATCAGAATATCCAACTAAACTAGTTTCACATGATTTTGGATACCATAAACCTAGGTCATGAAATTTAGCTAAATATCTAAAAAATCTTTTAACAGATATTAAATGGGATTCTTTAGGATCAGAATGGTATCTTGCACACATGCATACACTAAATAGAATATCAAGTCTACTGGCTGTTAAATACAGTAGAGATCCTATCATGCCTCTATAAAGTTTTTGATCAACTTTCTTACCTTCCTTATCACTGTCTAACCTTGTGGATGTGCTCATTGGAGTGGACAGTGGTTTAGCATTGTCGAACCCAAATTTCATCAACAATTCTTTTGTATATTTTGCTTGACTAAT
The DNA here is from genome assembly GCA_014218235.1 of Colocasia esculenta. Taxonomy (NCBI): domain Eukaryota; kingdom Viridiplantae; phylum Streptophyta; class Magnoliopsida; order Alismatales; family Araceae; genus Colocasia; species Colocasia esculenta. The sequence goes on along the minus strand of CM024753.1, from coordinate 116,143,872 downwards.
GTGTGTGCCTTCTTTGCCTTGCTTAATTTGTAATCCAAGAAAATAGTTGAGCTCTCCCATCATGCTCATTTCAAACTCTCCCTGCATGAGCTTCTCAAAATACTTGCACAAAAATTTATCAGTAGATCCAAATATAATATCATCTACATAAATTTGCGCAAGTAATATATTCTTGGATTTTGATTTAATAAAAAGTGTGCTATCTATCTGTCCTCTAGTAAATCCATGATTTAATAGGAATGCACTAAGTCTTTCATACCATACTCTAGGAGCTTGTTTTAAACCATATAAAGCTTTAAGTAATTTATAAACATGATTTAGCAAGACCAGAAGGCTGTTCCACATAAACTTTCTCCTTTATATAACCATTTAAAAAAATAGACTTAACATTTATTTGAAAAAAGTTTTAAATCCAGTGCACATGCATAAGCAAGTAAAATTCTAGTAGCCTCTAGTCTAGCCACTGGTGCATAGGTTTCATTGAAATCTATGCCTTCCTCCTATGAATAGCCTTGAGCAACTAGTCTAGCCTTGTTTCTAGTGATAACACAAGCTTCATCCAATTTGTTCCTGAACACCCATTTGGTGCCAATCACAGGATGATCTGATAGTCTCGAAACAAGAGACCAAACTTGATTTCTTCTAAACTAATTAAGTTCATCTTGCATGGCTAAAATCCAGGATTCATCAGACAGTGCTTCATTGACTGTCTTTGGCTCTATTTGAGATACAAAAGCTAAGTAATCACAAGGAATAACATTACCTCTTATTCTTACCCCAACTGTTGGATCTCCAATGATGTTGTCTTTTGGATGATTCTTCCTGTATCTCCATTCCTTTAGAAGATCATCATGCATAATTTCCTTTTGTTGCAGTTCTTCCAAAGGGTGGCTCTTCATTATCCTTGATAGATGTATCTTTCAGTTTCTTTGATAGATTTTCTGCATTTTCATCATCACTATCTACTTCCTTTCTCAAGGAAGGGTTAGTTTCATCAAAGATAACATGAACAGTTTGTTCAATTAATAAAGTACTTTTATTAAAAACTCTATAGCCTTTGGGTTTAGAAGTGTACCCCATGAAGATTTCTTCATCAGATTTGGAATCTAGCTTACCTAAGTCTTTCTTACCATTGTTCTAAATGAAACATGAACATCCAAATGTTCTAAAGTGGTTAATCTTGGGCTTTCTTTGCTTGTAGAGCTCATATGTCGTCTTCTTCAGAATTGGCCTGATCATAACTCTATTTATGATGTAACATGTTGTGTTAATGGCTTCTGCCCAGAAATATCTTGGAAGATTGTATTCTGATAGTATGGTTCTAGCCATATCCAACAATGTTTTGTTCTTCCTCTCAGCTACTCCATTTTACTGAGGTGTCCTTGGAGCTGAGAAGTTGTGTTCTATTCTTTGATCATCACAAAATTCTACAAATTTATCATTTTGAAATTCTCCTCCATGATCTGAACGAATACTTATGATGTTGAACTTCTTGTCCTTTTAAACTACTTTACTGAACTTTAAGAAACTTTTAAAAGTGTCATCTTTGTGCTCCAAAAATGATACCCATGTGAATCTTGAAAAATCATCAACTATTACAAATCCAAAATTCTTTCCTCCCAGGCTAGTGGTTCTCATTGGTCCAAACAAATCCATATGCAATAACTCTAGCGGTTTGGAAGTGGTGACCACTGTCTTTGATTTAAAGGAGGATTTTGCATGTTTTTCTTTTGCACATGGTTTACAAATACTATCCAATCTTGTGTTTCTCTTTGGTAGTCCCTCTATTAGATCATGTTTGATAAGCTTTCTTATTCCATCTAAACTACAAGTGACCTAACCTTCTATGCCATAATTCTGCATTCTGATCTTTGCTTACTGCTAGACACACATCTTGATCCTTGAGTTCTTCTAGATGCAGTACATATAAATTCTTTTCTCTGCTGGCTTCGAAGACAATTGCATCACCTTTGATAATCAGACACTTGGATTCTTGAAACATGATTTGGTGACCCTTGTCACATAGTTGACTAATGCTTATTAAATTATGCTTGAGTCCTTTGACACAGAACATCTTCTATGAGGATTCTATCTTGACTTTCAATAGATCCACATCCAATTACTAACCCTTTTCCATTATCACCATAGGTAACTATGCCTTCTTCATCTTTAATGTGGGAGAACAATTTCTTGTTACCTATCATATGCCTTGAGCACCCGCTATCAAGGTACCATTTTCATGCTTTAAGGCTTCCCTATAATCAATCAATGAGATTTAGGTACCCAAGTTCTTTTGGGTCCTGATTGGTTAGTTTCTTCACAATTTCTTTTAGGAATCCATTTTAGGTGCTTGGTTGTACATGTTACTTTAGTGTGACCCAATTTGTTACAGTGTGTGCAGCAAGGAATATTGGTTGTCGTTCTATTTAGCTTTTTGTTTTTATTGGTATTTATTTTATGGTTAGGATGTTGTTCAGCTACAAACTTAGGAGTTGGATAGATCTTAGAATGAATTATAGTTTCTTCATTATATGGTGGAGAATATCATAAGCCATACTTTTTCTTTCCTGGTCTTCCTGCTCCTTTTAGCATTAGGGATGATTTTTCGTTAGTGAATTTTTCAATTGTGGCAATTAGATACTTATTATCTTTTGTTAGTGTATTAATTTCATTTTTTAGTTTACTAGTGGTTTCTTGATTTTCCAAGTTTGATATCTTTTCATTTTTACTTTTTATATCTTCACATAACAGTTCATTTCTTCTCTTAAGTTCAGAAATTTGTTTTTCTAGCTATTCAGTTTCAGATTTTAAATCTGAGTTTGTAATTTCCAAACATGCATAATTTTTCTTGGTTGTTTTTAATACTTTACAAACATCTTTATATTTACTGTACAGTTCGTTAAAAGCATCTTCTAAGCTATCAGAATCTGATTCATTACAGGAAGTAAAGGATGAGTCAGAAGTTACTTTTTCTTCAACATTTGTCATGAAGGCTAGATTGGTCTTTTCTTCTTCTTCTTCTTCATTGGAGCTTGACTCAATGTCTGAGTCGCTCTCGTTGTTCCATGTAGCGGCCATGGCTTTCTTCTTATACCTTTTGAACTTCTTTGTATTGTCTTTCTTCTTGAACTCAGTTTTCTTTAACTTTGGACACTCAGCTTTGATGTGTCCAGGCTTCTTGCACTCGTAGCATATAGGCTCAGACTTCTTGACTTCTTTTCCTTCTGATCTTTTGAAGTCTTTGCCTTTCTTGAAGTATCTTCTTCCTGACTGGTATTTCTTCTTGGCTAGAATGCGCTGCAGTTTTCTTGAGAGAAATGCTTCCTCATCTTCACTACTTCCATTGCTTTTATCACTGTCTGATTCGCCATCAGATGTGTCTTCTGTGGCTTTGAGAGCGTTGTTATGCTTCTTCTTGCTGGAGGATTCTCCCAGCCTTTCCATATTTATTTCATGAGCCATTAAAGACCCAATGAGTTTCTCAAGTGACATTCTCCTAAGATCATTGGCTTCTTCTATGGCTGTCACCTTTGGAGTCCATGAAGCTGGTAGGGATCTTAATATCTTTCTCACCATATCTCCGATATCATATGTTTTTCCAAGTCCAGCCAGACCGTTTGTGATGTCAGTGAATCTACTGTACATTTGAGTAAATTGACTCTCCAGATTGTATTTGAAATCTCTCGTATTGAGCTACCAGTATGTCTATTCTTATTTCTTTTACCTTATTAGTTCCTTCGTATGTGAGCCTTAGTTTTTCCAACATTTCCATGGCTGATTTGCAGGCGGAAATTATGTTGAACTCTTTCTTACTAAGAACACAACACAGTATGCTTTTTGCTTTGTTGTTTAGGGATATCTTCTTCTTGTCTTCATCTGTCCATTTGTCTCTTTCGTTGGTTACCAAGAGGTCTCCTTCTTCAATGATTGACCATAGTTGGAAATTGAGACCCTGAAGGAAGAACTCCATTCGAGTCTTCCAGTAGTTGTAATCTTCACCGTCAAATAGAGGAGGTCTATTGACGGACTGACCTTCTGCATATCCTTGAGCTGCCATTTATCTTTACTCTTAAGATCGTGAGATCTTCTTCTTGAAGAGACTAGGCTCTGATACCACTTGTTGCCCAGATAGCAAGCCCAGAGGGGGGTGAATGGATTGCTAAAAAATCTTTTAGACTAATACCTGTAAATAAAAATGCTTGACAGAAAATGCTAAGTTGGACAGTTAGTGCAGAATAAAAACAAGTAAGCAATCACACAACAACACAGAAATTTTATCCTAGTTCGAATCTCCTATACCAAGGAGTCCTACGTCCAGTCCTCAAGTAACACCTTGGGTTTCTACTAAACAAGGGTACAATCCCAATTATGAACACTTACACATCCAGCAACAGCTAGCCTTCTCTTCTCTACCAAAAGAGAAATTACAACACCTGATTCCACAGGTCTTCTCTTCACACCCGAAGAGGAAAGCCCACAAAGATCTTGTTGAAAGAAGAGGGCCCCAAGACCAAGCTTATAGAGAATGCTTGATCTAGGGCAAAGTCTGAGAGACACCAATAATCTTGAGTGAACTCTCTCTCTCAGACCTATGCTAGCTCTCAAAAGGAATGGAGTGAGATGTCTGAGAGCTAAGAGTTTTGGAAGGTTGAAATGGACGAGCTGGCTCTTGCTATTTTTCAGGTGACTGGAGCTTCAAGCTTTTCGAAGATTCAAGAATTCAAATGATCTAACTAGCTTCCATGGAGTCACCAGTCTTCTATTTATCTTCTACGATATATTTTGACCGTTGTAGTAGCCGTTGAAATGTCCGTTGTCTCACAGCTTCATGCACGTTAGAGAGACTGGTCCGAAGCATGAAGTAGGTGAGCCTGCAGCCATAGATGCTTGAATTGATCTTTACGCCTCAGGGAAAGATTTTCTGAATCTTTTATCCTTTTGACAAGTTGACAGATCCATCTTTGACATGCTTTACTACAAAAGCCCTGCATGCAATAAATGCTGATACCTAGACAACTTCTTTTTATCTACGTTGTCAATCAACATTGGTAGTCTTGCAATATGAAGGTATGCTAAATAGGAAAGGTTATTCTGACATCACACAATCAAGACTCTATGCGATACATGAAGTAAACAAGAATATTTCGTGTGGAAATATTGTACTACCAAAATAAATGATTAGATCTTAGGATACAGCATGATGCGCGGGAAGGTTTTTCAAATCCACAGAGTCTTAAGCATATGCATATTTAAGTATTATAAGGAATGAAAATAAGAAGATAAAGCAAGACTGTACAAGAGCTATAAAAAGAGCATTCTGTATATAAATGATATTGATATCAAATTGATGATATAATAATGTGAGAATGTAATCCATTTTGAAACCAAGTCTATGTATTAATATAATGAAATCGATGATCTGTACAAAGTTATTACTTAACAGAAATCCATGAGCAGATGAAATCGTTGTTTTACTGAAATCGATCATTAAATCATGAAATCGTTGTTTCAATAATGAAATCGTTGTGAGACCGAAATCGTTGTTCAAGTGAAGACAAATCGTTATTTGCGAGTAAATTGTTGTTTGTGATCAAATCATTGTTTAACTGAAGGCAAATCGTTGTTTTCAATCAAATCGTTGTTTTAGTACAAGCGAATCATTGTTTTCGATCAAATCGTTGTTTAAGTACAAGCGAATCGTTATTTTCAATCAAATCATTGTTTAAGTACAAGTGAATCGTTATTTTCGATCAAATCGTTGTTTAAGTTAAAGCGAATCATTGTTTTCGAGCAAATCATTGTTTAAGTTAAAGTGAATCGTTGTTTCGAGCAAATCGTTTTCCTTTTATTTTTATTTTTCATAGAAGCAAGACTTGTGTTTGTAGCAGTCTTAGGTTCATTTTGAAATGTTTGTTTTTCCGCTTTTAATACCATGACTTCTTTTTCTAAAATTTAAATTTTATTCAGCATGACATCCAGTCCATTCTTCATTTTGTTCTTTTCATTTTCAAATTGTGCAATTTATTTTTTCAAATCAACAATTTTGTTACTTAAATTGCTACAATCATTGGTTAATGGACTGTCATACAACATACATTCAATCTTCTTTTTCAGATGATGATTTTCTTAAATAAGTTGTCTGCATTTCTCATTTATCTGATGATCATGAGCCATATTACAAATCTATTGTTTAATTGATCATTGTCAAATTTGAAGCTCTCATTAAGATCAATCAATTTTTCATTTTTATTTTCCGGATTGATGACTTTAGATCTCAATAACTCATGGTCATCTTTTAATTCACTAAATTTATTTTCAAAAATTTTGATTTCATCTTTTAGACTTTTTTTCATAATTCAGTTTCTAAACTTCATTTTTCAATTTTTATTTTCTTCTAAAAGATCTTTATCGTTGTTTTGAAGCAATTCAAGTTTATTTTTCAATTTTTATTTTTTCTCTTGTTTTTCTTACATACATGTTGACAAAATTCAAACAATTCATCATAAGGCATGCCTTCATCTGAATATGAATCTAAATTTGTGTACATAAATGGATTTGGAATTGGTTTACCTAACCTTGTAGACCCATTTGATTTCTTGGATTCAAAAGAAGATGAAGGATGCCCTGAGCTCATTGAATGTGCTGTGAAAGTTTGAATGTTTCTTGAATTCTTTGAACCAGATGAGCTTTTCTGAGCCATTAAGCACTGGTTGGAATTTGTCTTTTCTTTTCTTCCAGCCTTCATAAAGGAATCCTGCAAATTAAATTGTAATTGTGTGCTTGTGGAGTTCTTCAAAATTGTAGCAGAAAATTCATGTAAGTTGAAATATCTAGCAATTTCAGTAGATCTGCTCATTATAGACAATTTTTTAAAACCAGTAAATCAGATTAAACAAAAATTAGATCTGATTTTAGAGCACTTGGTCTGATATCAATTGTAGTAACACTCCTAATCGTTAGATCAACAAGTGAGCACATAATTGGAGATCAATTCAAGCAATCAAAGAGTTCAAGCAGATAAGATGATGTTTCAGAAAATCAAATTAAAGATCCAAAAGCTTAAAATTACCAAGTTTCAGATCTATCACATCAACATAAATGTATAGTGCACCTACTCTGATTTCAAATCGTTGGATCAAAACAATTAATCACAGAATATGATTAGAAGCATAAGATGCACTAGATTTACAAAAGCAAATTCGATGTACAGAGCATTTGACTCTTATGTCAATTAAAGGATCACTTCTGATTGTCAAATCAAATCAAATCAAATCACAAGAGGTAAAAAGAAGTAATCAAATCAAATCAGAGTCAGACATCAACATGCTCTGATTCCAACTGCAGGATTAGAGCGATTAAGCACACAACAAGATTTAACAATAAAGCTAAAATAGATCTGCCAAATCACAACCGATCAACAGAGTACCACGCTCTGATACCAATTGTAGGATCACTCCTGATCGTTAGATCAACTAGTGAGCATACAATTGGTGATCAATTCAATCAATTAACCAGCTTTGATACTAATTGTAGGATCGGATATTTGGTGATGGCAGAATCTAGAAAGGGGGGGTGGTTGAATAGATTTACAGCGGAAACTTAATTAAAAATTACCTCAAAATTAAGAGTTCTATCCAATTAAACCCCACAGATCTGATGTACTATGTGTGATTAAAATATGTGAAGCATTTAAGCAAACATTGTATGTGTGAACAGATTAACAAGTAGCATGTAACTAAATCCCTATGCAATCATCTATGCAATCAATATCACACACACAAGCAAACCACAGTGCACAAGAGATTTTTTTAGGTGGTTCGGAGATCACCTTCAGTGACTCCTACTTCCACCCCTCACATAGTGAGGCCACACTACTCAAATTTTGAGTACAACACACATACTTGAGCACGACGGCTCAAGCCACACACACACTTGAGCACAACGGCTCAAACCACACACACACTAGAGCACGACGACTCCAACACACACCCTAGAGCACGACGGCTCCAACACACCTGAAATGGTTCAGTACAGTTGTGTGAAGAATTCACACAAACATAGAAATACTGTGACCTACACAATCACACATCCACACATGACAAATGGATCAGAAGAATAAGATGTGTAGATAATAAGGATGGATCAATTCTCCTAGAATTGATCCATCTTCAAGACTCTTCTTGAAGATCCCAGATCTAGAGCTTCGTCTGCCTTGAACTTCTTCTTCTTCTGCTACTCCTTCCTTCACTATAATATCATCTGCTCCAGCTTCTTCTTATTCTTCTCTTCTTCTTCTTCTTCTTCTTCTTCTTTGCTCCTTTTCTCCTGGCGGCGCTCTCTTGCCTCTTTCAGACTCTCAATTTTTAGGGTTCTTCACTTTTTTTGGCCGCACTAAAGGACAAGGGCCTATTTATACCCAAATGTCCAAACCTCGTACTTAGGGTTTCGTGTACCCCAAGTAAGACATGTGGCAGTCACATGACATCCTGCACAGATAGCAACATTAAGTATATAGGAGAAAAAGGCAATCGATGTTAAGTTGATTAATAAGGCAATCTATGTTATGACAATCTATCTTAAACATGAGGTAATCGATGTTTAAGTGATTGGCAATTCATATTATGACAATTGATGTTTAAACATGAAGTAATCAATGTCTAACATGTAGTAATCGATGTTAGAATATGAAGCAATTTAGTAATCAATGTGTAGACAGTCGATGTTTAAACATGAAGTAATCGATGTTTGATAGACTGTCAAAGAGTCGACTGTCATAACATCGAGTGTGATAGAGTCGATTGTCATAATTATAACATGAATATATGAAGCTCAGCACTTCGACTGACAAGGTGTAAAAGTGAACATCTGAAGTCACAGTGACAAAATGATGGGGGACAATAGCAGAGAGGGGGAAGGAGGTAGAAAATTGAGGCGAGAAGGAGGGGGAGGAGGCAAGAAACTTGCACCGCAAGTTTTACTTTCTTTCTTTCAAATCTTTCATCATCTCCTCCTACGGGAGGCACATGTCATATAAATAGGAGACAGGGCTTACAAATTTACCAAAATGCCCTTCTCCTAAAATAAACATAAAAATAGCCCCAAAAATATAGAGAAATAAGAAAACATCACATGGCCCTAAATGGACTAAACAAAAAAATGTCTCGACCCTCCCAAAATGTGCTGGGGCCTCAAAAGTCCAGTGGAGTGTCGCCTAACCAAAGAGACGTCGGCTCTGACACTCGACGACGTAAGTAAACATGTGTCAAATCGAATCGGGCATGTGCACGGGTGTCTGCACCAATCCTCTCTGGCTGGGAGGAACTCGACCCTGTCGAGTGAGGGTCTTGGCCACTCTGATATCTCTCCAACAAATCTGGGTCAAGACGTTGCAACTCCTCTCGAGTGACCCAAGTGTCCTCAGTCGTTAGTCGCCCTCTCCAACGGATCAGGTAGCGCTGAAAGACTCCGTCCCTAGATGTGACAACCTGCTCATCTAGAATATAGTCAATAAGCTCATGCCGTGCTGTACTCGAGGCCGAAAGTGGACGCTCAGGTGCAGGATCACTCACAAGAGGGGAAGTAGGCTCGAAAGGCTCACTGGGTATCACTGTTGGGTCCCTATAGGCTACCAAATCTGAGACATTGAATGTGGAACTGAGGCCATAATATAGTGGTAAGTCAACAACGTACGCGTTCGTTCCTATTCACTTCAGCACTTTAAAGGGCCCAGCCCCTCGAGCTTGCAGTTTCTTCACGACTCCCGAAGGAAGCCGTTCAGGTCTGACCCTGATCATAATGTAATCACCTTCATGAAACTCCTGTAGCCGCCTATGTGCATCTGCCGCTTTCTTGTAGTGCTCATTACTGATTTCAATATGACGATGAATGCTATCATGTAGACTCCTAATATGCTCGGCCAAGGACTGTGCAGACTCTGACACTCGTGCATGAATGGGCAAAGGAACAAGATCTACAGGTCCCCTAGGTCTATAGCCAGTGACTATCTCAAATGGACTCATGCTAGTAGACCTATTGACTGAATTGTTATATGCAAACTCAGCATGTGGTAAGACCTGATCCCAACCTCGCTCATGCTCCCTAACTAGACAACGTAACAAATCACCCAGGCTCCTATTAACTACCTCTCTCTGACCATCGGTTTGGGGATGATAAGCAGTGGAGAACTTGAGCTTAGTACCCATAAGATGCCACAAGGTTTTCCAAAAATAGCTGACAAAATGCACATCCATGTCGAAGACAATGGTCTTAGGTAGCCCGTGCAAACGCACAATGCCCTCAAGGAATAGACGAGCTACCCGAGAGGCATCAGAAGTCTTAGAACAGGGAATAAAATGGGCCATTTTGGAGAACCTATCAACAACCACAAAAATGGAATCGTGCCGGTGGACGGTCCGAGGCAACCCCAAAACGAAATCCATACTAACATTCTGCCACGGGCGATCAGGCACGGGAAGAGGAGTGTATAGGCCAGTATTCTGCTTCTGTTGCATGGCCAAAGTGCAGGTGCGGCAGTGAGCCACAAAGCGAGCCACATCACGCTTCACACTGGGCCAAAAGAAGCGATGCTCAACTAACTCAATGGTCTTGTTTCGGCCAAAGTGGCCGGCAAGCCCCTAGCATGGAGCTCCCAAATCAAGAAGTCACAGATAGAGGTCTGCGGGACACACAACTGACCACCACGGAAGAGGTATCCATCCTAAAGGATATAATCAGGGTACTCTCTGGAGGGGCCAAACTAAATAGCAACGTGGATCGGACCAAAATCAGGACAGTCTAATACTCCTCTCGGAGTCTCTCGAAACCAATGACCTCGGCACTGACAAGGGATAGGAGAAAAGTATGACGACTCAGGGCGTCCACCACGTGGTTCTCCACACCTGCCTTATGCTTAAGGACGAATGTGTAGGCCTGAAGAAACTCAACCCAACGACTGTGCCTAGGATTTAGCTTCTTCTGGGCATGGAGAAATCTAAGGGCCTCGTGGTCCAAATATAAGACAAATTCTTGCGGCAGCAAATAGTATTTCCAATATCTCAAAGCTTGCACCACCGCATAGAACTCTTTATCGTAGGTAGAGTACTTCAGCTTGGCATCATTCAATTTCTCACTGATGTACGCAATAGGGTGGCCCTCCTGACTTAAGACTCCACCTATACTGACACCAGAGGCATCACAGGAGACCTCAAACACCTTCGAGAAATCTAGCAATCGAAGGACTGGTGCTTGGGTCATGTATGTCTTGATGTCATGGTAGGCCGAGGCGGCGGCCTTAGTCCAGACAAAAGTCTCCTTCCGAATGCAATTAGTGATCGGGGTCATGATGGTGCTGAATCCCAAATAAATCGGCGATAGAAAGTGGCCAGCCCATGGAAACTGCACACATCGTGAACGGACTGAGGCTCAGGCCACTCGGTGACTGCCCTGACCTTCTCCGGATCAGCAGAGACACCCTCACTAGACACAATGAACCCTAAGAAGACAACTCGATCAGTCATGAAAGTACACTTCTTGAGGTTACCATACAAGCTCTCACGGCGCAAGACAAGACACACCTGATGAAGGTGGTCCAAGTGCTCACCCCTGGAGCGGCTAAAGATAAAGATGTCATTGAAGTACACGACCAAAAATATTCCCATAAAGGGTCTCAACGCTTGGGTCATGAGCCGCATGAATGTGCTAGGGGCGTTGGATAGCCCAAAGGGCATGACCAACCACTCATAAAGTCAATCTTTAGTCTTGAAAGTCGTCTTCCATTCATCCTCAGATCGAATCCGAACCTGGTGGTAGCCACTCTTCAGATCTATCTTCGAAAATACAGTAGCTTCCGCCATCATATCCAACATGTCATCCAAGCGGGAAATGGGAAAACGGTATTTCACCGTGATATGGTTGATAGCCATGCTATCGACGCATATCCTCCAAGTGTCGTCTTTCTTTGGAGCTAATAATGCAGAGACAGTGCGAGGGCTCAAACTCTCCCGAATAAAACCTCTCCTCAGGAGCTCCTCAACTTGCCTCCGTAGTTCTGCAAACTCGGCTGGACTCATGTGAAAGTGGGGCAGGTTGGGCAAAGTGGATCCCGGAACCAAATTAATGGCGTGCTGGATGTCACGCAACGGTGGTAATCTGTCCAGGAGATCGAGAGGAAAAACATCAAGGAACTCTTCTAAAAGGGAGGCCACCTCAGAGGGGGTGTCACTCGCTGTGTCGCCCTCAACAGGCCTCACCATCAAAATATAGAGGCATTCAAAGTCCTCAAGCTCCTGACCAAGATCATGAGCACTAACCATTTGCAGGGTCACAGGAGGTGGTGCATCAGGAATAGAGATAGTGGTGGTGCTCGCACACCCCGCCGATGTAGGACTCACCACAAGGGTTTTACATCGTGACCGAGTGGAACTAGAGACAACAAAAGTGCTCTCAGGTCTCAGGCCACAGGCAGGAGGGAGACTAGTGGTAGGAGCTCGGGACGGGACAAGGACAGTAGAGGAAGAAAGCTCAGAAGTGGACATAGGAGGGGTGGGGGCAATAGATCGGGCTACTCTCTGAGGAGGCAAAGTTGCAGGTTGGGAAGGCTGCAAGGTAATGAGGGCATCGCCATAGAGAAACTCACAATATTGGACCGGCCATAGAGGATCGCATCCACATCATATATCCACGGCCTCCCTAAAATGATGCTCCCGACCTCCATAGGTAAGACATCGCACCAAACCTTCTAAGAGTATGGGGGAAAAGAGATTGGGATGTGGCACATCGTCCGGATCGGAACAAAAGTAGAATCCACCCAAGAGACACGATAGGGGCGGGGGTGGTCGACCACAGTCAGCCCAAGATGCGCGACAGCCTGGGAAGAAACGGCATTAATGCAACTTCCACTATCAATGATCACCTTGCACACCTTTCCATCCAGACTGATATAGGTATGAAAAATGGAAGTGTGATGCCAATCATCACACTCATTAGGCTGAGCTAAGATGCATCGGACAACCCCAAGCCTACTCTCATCAAGGGGATCTTACTCATGGTCCGTCAGGAGATATTCGGCCTGAATGTAGCCAGTCCACTCACCCTCAGCCTGAAACTCGGCGGCCATGTCATCCCCAGCCTCATAGCTAACATGCTGCACCACAGGGGTGGTCTCCTCAGGATGAGCACCCTCTATAGTCAGGGCCCTAGACGGACACTGGGCAGCAAAGTGACCGATCCCTTGGTATTTGAAACAGCGATCCCGAGACCCAGTGCCATGAGAGGGTTCACCCACAGCTGGGGGTTTCCCTCTATCCTCCCGCCTAACAGGGGGTGCGCCCAACAATGAACGGTCATGAGGTTTGGCCAAAGCAAGGTGAGGTCCCTCTGAGGTGGTGGTCGGGGCCTAATCGATGGGTCATGACGCGGGGGGTCCAAAGATCGAAGGGCCGAACCCCTCGGGGGCAGCCCAGAAGCGACACGCTGATCCATCGGGCGTTGGTAGGCAAGTCTAGTCTGCGGGGGTGACCCAGACCTCAGCTCGAATTGCTCCACCTCACGTACGACCTGATAAGCATGCTCGATGGTCGTCACATGCTGGCGGAACAACTCCTACTGATACATGAACGCTGCATTGTTGATTGTGCACTTCCGTTGTCTAGAGTTCCGTGCACGAATCAATATACTCATATTCTCTAAACTGTCTCACAGATTTAAAATAGTAAAAATGAACTAGCATAGTGGTGAGAACAGGTCATTTCTACAGGGAGGCTGAATAAAATTTGACTTAAAAATCTGCAATCCTAGTGAAACTATGCACTGCAAAATTCCTCACAACTCAAGGATCAGACAAGAAATAAGAAACAGAGACGTAAAGTTACAAACTCAAATTTCTACTGCTATTACTGAAGAACAAAGATCAAAAGGAGACAATGTAGAAATTAAAGAACTCCATCAAAGATTCACATGAAAACAATATGAACTCTAAAATTCCAGATCTTTGTACCCTCGTAGCTCGAGGGATCAGCAATCACACAGAAAAAGAAATATAAATTGCAACATTGACCAGTCCAAATGAAAATAAAAAAAAAAGCAATGAAATGGAAATCTCAAGAACATAAAATAGCAAAGAAAGATTCAGTCTCTCTGATCTGAAGCTGTCGACCTCTGCTGAGCCCTCCAAGTAAAAATAAAAGAAAAGAAGAAGGAAAATTCCTCACAAAAACTGACCCAATCGACCTCTGGAAGCCTTCACAGAACGCAGAAGAAATAGCAAAAGCATTCAAACTAATCTCTCAATCTCATGATGTCGAAACCTCCTTTCAGCAGTGGATCGGATTCTCCAGCATAGACGAAATGAAGAAAACAGAACAAAAGAAATGGACAAAACAATTGCCCCTGGATCAATCTCCACAACACAACAGAAATGAAATGAACAGAAGAACGCCACTGGAGTGATCTTAACAACTCCCACCAGATGCTTACCGAAGAAAACAAGCATCCGATCTCTACACACAGTAGCCAAAAGGATGAGAATATAGAAGATGGATCAAACCAATTAAACTCAGAAGAAAGGGACAAAGCAATTGCAGAAATAAAATAGACAAAGCAAGCTCCACTGGATCGAACCCTCAAATGCTCAAATCCCTTACAGAATAAGAGAAGGAAATAACCTCAAAAAAAATTTACAGTAACCCTCTGGAAGAACAGAAGAAATGGAAATAGCAATCGTCTCCCTAAACAGAAGAAATATGAAAGAAAATTCCTTAAAATGCTGAACTAACGAAGCCTAAACATCTGAACAGAAGAACTCCCCTACTCTTTACAGAAGAAATAAAAGCTAAAAACCCACAAATTCAGAACCCCCCACATCTGAGCACAGAGGAAAAGTAAAAGCTATAAAAAAACCCAAAAATTGCGAACTCGCCAAGCTTCCCGAGCTGAGGACCATGGGGGTCCTTTTATAGGCTCCATCGCCAGGACTCCATCTTCCCGCCTCCAAATCGCCAGCACAGCATCGCCTTGCACGAGCTCCGCCAGATCTGCATGCCATCTGTGCCAGCAGAGCTCCTCTGCATCGCGCAGCAGCCCAGGTGCACCACGCCCCGATCTGCACCACCTCAGGCGCTCCGCACCCAGGACCTCTAGATCAGCACACCTGGCCGCCAGATCAGATCCGCCTGGCCGTCGCTTCACCTTCTCCATCGTGCCTGGGCGCTGGCCGCCCCGTACTAGATCTGCATGACCCAGCCGCACCAGCCTCCACAACACCACACACCTAGCCAGCTGCGCACAAGCCCTTCACCATCCGCGCACGGGACTCCTCCGCCTGTTTCGCACCCAGCAGCTCTGCTGCTTGCCCGCATGGCTAGCAGCTCCAACTGCCAACGCCACACGCGCCGCACCAGCCTCCAACGCCCTCTGCATACGCATGCACCAGCCCTTCTGGCTCTGCACCTGGGCGCCTTGCACAGCCCAGCCTCACACACCCAGCTCTGCTTGTGCCAACAGCACAGCCAGCCGCCCTAGAGCTCCATCGCCAGAGCTCCATCCAGATGCATAGCTTTGCTTCTGGATGCTTCCGTCAACCTGATGGGAAGAAGAAAAAAAAATAGGTAAGGCAGTGGTGTACGTGGCCAAAAGAAGTTGGATGAGAGAAAGGGTGATGGTGCAATGTGCCAATGGTGGTGAATGAAAGAATTCTGGTGCAATGGACTTAAGAGGGGGGGTATGTGGCATGCTGGAATTGGGTATGGTAGGATATTTATTAAAAGTTTTTATTTATTCATTGGGATTAGGTGGGGTAAAAAGAAAATCTTATCTATTTACAAATTATACCTATCTATTATTAGAAAGTATTTACAAGATATATTGTGACAAGAATTATATATATACATTATTTATTTACAAAGATTTCTTATTTTTTCAAAATGAATCTAATTAGTCAATCTATTAGAGATGACTTATTAAATGAAAATCTAACATGTATTCTAACCCCAATATCAACTAACATGTTCAAAATCATATCATGGATTAACTGGAAATTAAAATCAAATTACACAATATTTACAGACAACGAATGCCTAAACTCAACTATATGTATGAAATTTAACACTGAAAATTGTGCAGTTATCAGTACACAGGACGGAGACCCTTCCTAAATCGAGACAGAGTTAGCGCACTCTCCTCACGGCCCCACACCTCAATAAGTATTCATCAAACTCAACAATGTATTCCGAAACAGATCGATTTCCTTACGTGAGGTTCTGCCAATGATCAATGAGGCGATGTCGGTAAGTGGAGGGAAGATATTTCTCACGAAGCTTGACTTTCATGTCTTCCCACGACTCAATGGGCTCCAACCCACGTTGCTCAAGAAGAGCCTCAACATTCAGCCAATAAGTCTGTGCTTGGCCTATCAACTTCATCATGGCAAAGCGTGCGCATCGGGCGTCAGACATCCCCATCCAATCAAAATAACAGTTCATGTTGGCTTCCCAATCGAGATAAACTCTTGGATCCAAGGACCCGTCAAAGGTGGGAGCGTCAGCACAAACAATCCGCCGATCATCTTGATCTTCTTGAAAATGATGGGGCCTCCATTCATCATAGTCCTCTCGGTCCTCCCGACACCTAAATCTCCTCTAACCTAATGCGGGATCACCTCGACCCCTCCGGTGTCGGGGCCTACCCTAATCCATCTCCTAATCCGCACGACTGTCGTGATCAACTCGCTCACCCTGACCTAAAGGATAGCAACGATGACGCTGATCCCCATCCCACTCATAATCTAACTGCTTGTCAAATCTCCCATGAGTGTGGGCAGTAGGCCTATAGACACCTTCAACCTCGCCAAAGGAATCGTATCCATGGTCGTCCTCTAACTGATCAACAACATGATCCGCCCTAGGGGGATCTCTAGGGACAGGGGGCTGAACTGGAACAGGTGGGGGGGCGGGCGATCTCTCCAAAACAGCAAGGCAGTTAGCCATCCCTTGGACCATACGTTCCGACTCGATAAACCTTTCCTCTACTCGGCGCTCCATCTGATCTATATGAAGAAAGAGTTGGTTGAGCCTCTCCATCACCCCGGGCATCGCGTCAGCATATGCCCGAGACTCCGACATGGGTGTTGAGATGTGGTACTCAGCACCGCTACGGGTGGGCATGCAAACAAGACTCACAGCTAGGACATGACGGAAACTAAGTGCAATGGCCCACTAATAAGTGACAGTGCGTGCAAACTGATGCAAGATAGGACCGACTCAACAACTCTAACATGTATGCACAGGATCGAGAATCAGCACATGAGCAACTACTAAAGCGTCATTTAGGCATTCACAATAGTTTCATGACAGTGAATGCGTTAAAATAACAAGAAACACAACTCTAAAGAGTCATCCCTAGTAGTGATGAAGCGAAATAGACCAACTGTAGTGCGAAATACCACTAGTCTAGGGCAGCAATAGAACATACAAATATCTCAGAGTCAGAGGCCTCGGGAAGGATCTCACAACTCTCAAACAACAGTGATCATCAATAAGTTAACAACGGGCTAGGTGGTCCTAACTCTCACAAGCACGGGAGCAAATTTAACCATATGCCAGAAAGCAAGTATGAGACAGAGTCGATAGCACTCACTAGCCTGCTAAAGAGCGGGGATCTGCACCGAAGACATGGGGTGACGAAGTAGAAGGGCGTCCTCTGGTGTCTGTCAGCGTCAACGTCAAGGCGGCGAACCTGGCAGCCACTGGCTCCCAGCTACATCCATGCTGAGGCGAGACAGCAGGCCGTCTCGAGCACCGACGTGGTGGGGTCTGAGGATGTCGAGGCTAGCCAAACTCGTGCAGGAACACCAGTGCGTACAGGTACATGGTGGTCGTGTCATCGTTGACTCCGGCCTCGTGCAGGTTCATCCTGGCACTAGCCGGGGTCAATGAGCCCCAGAGGATTAGGGCCCACCGAGATGACCGCAACGACGCGAACGGCACGTCAAACCGAGCTCAGACGAGCCCTCATCACTGGCGATGCGATAAGGCTTCTGGTGCACCGTCGGCACTGTAGTCGGCCGGCTACAGTGACGGACCGGGTCGAACCGGCCTAACCCGGTTCGCGGTCCTCTTCTTCTATCCCCCTTCTCGGGCCATGTAGAGAGAAACCAGAGGAAGGAGGGGAGAGGGAGGGCCGCGGGGGAAGGCAGTCACAGGCAATGGCGGCTGCCGGCGAAGCCGACGAAGGTGGCTAGGGTTCCGACATTCGCGGCGGCTGCCGGCGGAGCCAGCGATGGCGAAGCTGGCGCTGGTGGCTCCTCTTCTCTTCTCTTCTTCTTTCTGTCGAAGCTGTAAAGAGTGGCTCTAGGGGGGGTGTGGGTTCTGACGGTGCAGTTCTGTGCACGGGGAGAGGACAGTGAGAGGGTGGGCTCTGCGCAGGGAGGGGAGGGGTTCTGGCGATGGGGGTTCTGAGCGTGGGGAAGAGGAGAGTGAAAGGGGGTGGGCTCTGTGCAGGGGGTTTCCGACGATAGGGAGGGGCCGGCGATGGGGAGAAGAGGCCTTCTCCCGCAGAGAGGGAGACAGAGATGAATAGGAAGGGAGAGATGATCGGAGAAGATAGAAGGGGGATCGAAGGCTGCTCTAATACCAAGATGATGGGGGACAGTAGCAGAGAGGGAGAAGGAGGCAGAAAACTGAGGCGGGAAGGAGGGGGAGGAGGCAAGAAACTTACACCGCAAGTTTTACTTTCTTTCTTTCAAATCTTTCATCATCTCCTCCTACGGGAGGCACATGTCATATAAATAGGAGACAGGGCTTACAAATTTACCAAAATACCCTTCTCCTAAAATAAGCATAAAAATAGCCCCAAAAATATAGAGAAATAAGAAAACATCACATGAGCCCTAAATGGACTAAACAAAAAAATGTCTCGGCCCTCCCAAAATATGCTGGGGCCTCAAAAATCCAGTAGAGTGTCGCCTAACCAAAGAGACGTCGGCTCGGACACTCGACGACGTCAGTAAACATGTGTCGGATCAAATCGGGCATGTGCATGGGTGTCCGCATCACAAAATGGTCTTCATCAGTCGAAGTGACTTCGTCATATCTGAAGCTTAGCTTTGTATATGACAAAGTTACACTTCATCTGACAAAGAGCAAATGAGTACATTCAAAGTCAGTATTGAATTTAGTCTTAATCAGTCGAAGTGATTTCGTCATATCCAAAGCTTAGCTTCATATATGACAAAGTTCCACTTCGTCTGATAAAGAACAAATGAGTACATCCGAAGTCACAGTGACAAATGTGTCTTGATCAGTCGAAATGACTACATCATATCCGAAGCTTAGTTGGGTATATGATGAAGTTCCACTTCGTCGTATCCGAAGTCTAACTTCGTATATGACAAAGTTCTGTTTTGATTGACAAACAAAATAGAACATCTGAAGTTACAGTGTTAATACATCATGATCAGTCGAAGTGACTTCGTCATATCCGAAGTCCAGCTTCGTATATAATGAAGTTTGACTTCGACCGACAGAGAATAAAATTGTACATCCGATGTCTGTGCTTTGGCTGACTGCAACCAAAAGTGAACATCTGATGTTCATTTAAGCATGATTTCAATGTGGCCAGTCAATCTATGAATTGCAAACATGAATCAAATGATATACAACATGAAAGCACTTAAGATTGAACATCAAAACATTGTGAATGTTGTCCTGATCATTATATGTACAATTGAAGATGTGTGACAAAATGTCATCATCCAAATCCACAACACAACAATCTCCCACATATGTACAATATGACATCATTAGATTGTGTACAATATGTCATCATGAAAATACACAACTCAACACCATTGTCCAAGAAGAAATCTAACTTCAACTGACAAAGAAGAAATCTAACGTCAACTGAGGAAGAAGGAATCTGACTTCAACTAATGAAGAAAGAATCTGATTTCAACTGACGAAGAAGAAATCTGACATCAACTGGTAAAGAATAAATAACTTCAACTGACGAAAAAGAACCACTTCAACTGACGTTGTAACGTTGTCATATGAGAAGTAATGCTTCAACATATGCGAAGCAGAACCTTGTTATACACGAAGGAAACGCTGCCATCAAAGGGTAATCTCATCCTGAAAGGGATTAAACAATCCTAACAATCCTTAGAGGATCATCAAGCATGGGTTCTATGAAAACCACCTCTAAAACTTGGTACTCCAACTAAGGGTGAAGGGAGTTTGACTGAGAACCTATCAAATACAAGATTCCAACCCTACTTTAAGAACAACAAACTCACACCACTTAATAACCGACTAACTTTTTAATACACCTCAACCTATAAACAACTCCAGTTCAAGAACAAATCAAGAGGTCAAGGTCCACAGATCCAAAAGCAATACTAACTAGAAGAAAATCGAAGAAAAGAGTTCAAACCTATAAACTTATACAATCAGGCCCTAGAACTCTGAATCTTACAATAATACCTCAAAAATAACCCTTCTGGTGTTGGGTCTACCAGGAAGTATAACTTAAAGAACTTCATAGGAGAAAAAGGTGATAAGAGAAAGGTCTTTTACCATGATCAAGATCAACAACAATGGTAATGACGAAGCTAACAAGAAGAAAAATCTAGTGAAGAAGGTTAGAATAAGAGCGATGGTCGGCATGTTCAGAAGTACCTACATTTACCTTTGTTGCTAATCCTATGAGATCTAGTAGGTTTCAAGAACTAACAAGCTCTACTCCATAGTCTTCTTCTCTACAGCTTCTATGAACTACATGCACAAGCAAGCAGATGGAGTTCACGCTAATTGGTATTTAAAAATTTAGAGTTAGGGTTTAGACGATTATCAGAGTTGTGCTAGCTATGATATTTTATTATTATTTTCTTTATCTTGCAGATCCAACTCATTATTATAATGATGCCAATTAGAACTCCTAGGTGACCCTTCCACAATATTTTAGTATTTCCTTACATTATCTTACTTCTCAATCTTTCACCCCAAGATCAAGTGGTTGATGCATTTCTGCAAAAGACGTCATCTAAGACTTTCCTTGTCTATTACATGCATGCAACTAACAAGGCCAGCACTAAATTTTAGTTTCTACCTACACCATTATATTCTTATAATATCTTTTCATCTTTTCCTTGAAATTACATCTAAAACCTTTATTATGTATGTTTTTATAATGATACTCATTTTCCATAAATTTTACTTGTAATTTAAAAAAAAAATGGGTTCCTTCACCCTCCCCAACTCAAAAGAATTTGGTACTCCAAATTCACTCAAGTTCAACTTGGATATTGAGAGAGAGAGAGACTCATTTTACACATATTTTTGAGCATAGAAACATGGAAAACATCATGTATGTTTGAGAGCTATGGGGGTAGGGATAGCTGGTAAGAGACTTCTCCTGCTTTGTTCAATATTTCAAACGGCCCAATATATCTAGGGCTTAACTTTCTTTTAATACGGAACCTTTTGTGCCCTTTCTTTGAAGACACCTTCAGAAATACATGATCTCCAATTTGAAATTCCAAGTCTCTTCTTCTCTGATCAGCATAACTCTTCTGTCTATCTTGAGCTTCCTTCATTCTTCTCTTGATCACTTGAATAATTTTTGTAGTCTTTTGTACTAGTTCTGGCCCAAACAATTGCTTTTCTCCTATTTCAGTCCAACATATTGCAGATTTGCAATCCCCGCCATATAGTGCTTTGAAAGGTGTCATTTGGATTGTAGACTAGTAGTTGTTGTTGTATGTGAATTCTACGAGAGGTAAGTGTGCATGCCAATCCCCTCCAAAATCTAAAATGCAGGCTCTACACATGTCCTCAATAATTTGATTTATTCTTTTTGTTTGCCCATCAATTTAAGGGTGAAATACAGTACTCATATTCAATCTTGTACCCAAGGCTACCTACAATCCCCTCTAGAAATGTGAAGTGAATCTGGCGTCTCTGTCAGAAACAATAATTGTGGGAATTCCATGTAGTCTGACTATTTCCTTGAGGCAAACAGCAACTAAAACATTTACTGACCATTTACTTTTTATGGGTAAGAAGTGTGCGGATTTGGTCAACCTATCCAAAACAACCTATATAGCATCAAACCCATTTCTGGTTATGGGCAGTCTAGTTATTCATGCCGATACCTTCCCATTTTCATTCTGGTACATCTAATGGTTGCAATTTACCTGCTAGTTTCTGGCGTTCAACTTTCACCCTTTTACATGTCAAGCATATGTACACATAATCAACTATTTCTCTTTTCATATTAGG
Organism: Colocasia esculenta; assembly: GCA_014218235.1. Lineage (NCBI taxonomy): Eukaryota > Viridiplantae > Streptophyta > Magnoliopsida > Alismatales > Araceae > Colocasia > Colocasia esculenta. Next base: position 116,121,604 of record CM024753.1, on the reverse strand, counting down.
CCACCAAAAAGCTCTTTTCAAATCTTGGTGCATCTTAGTGGCTACTGGATAACTATATATTTTGAGCCATAAGCTTCTTCCAATATCTTCTTCTTGATACCTTGGAGGTCTGGAACACATAATCTTTCTTGGAACATTAGTTTACTATCAGCATCAAGATGGAATACTGTCTATCCTGGATTTGCTCTTTAATTTCCACCAAAACAGGATCATTTTCTTGTTGTTCCTTAATTTCAGACATTATCTATGATTGAATTCTCATATAAGCTATGAGCACATGGTCCCCTTTTGTTTCTATTTTCAAATTTAAACCTGCAACTAGCAACTTCCATTCCCTACTCATCATACAAGATAGTTGACCCATTGGATTTCTGTTGAGAGCATCCACCATTGCATTTCCTTTTCTAGTTGATATTGTACTGAAAAATCAAAATCTTTCACATATTCTAGCCACCTTCTTTACCTCATGTTCAAATCTTTCTGGGAGAACAAATACTTTAGGCTTGTATGGTCAGTATATACAATAAATTGGGTACCATACAAGTGGTGTATCCAAATTTTCAATGCAAATATTACTGTTGCTAATTCCAAGTCATGGACTGGATAATTCATTTCATGGTCCTTCAATTGTCTGGATGTATAAGCAATACCTCATAATTCTCACCTTCTTTTGGCAATGCAAGTACAAGAGATGAGGTCAAGCACTCTTTCAACTTTTGGAAACTAGCTTCACCGCCTTCATCCCATACAAAAGGAATCTCTTTCTTGGTCAGCTTGGTCAATGGCACAGATATTCTTGCAAAGTCTTGAACGAACCTTCTATAATAACGTGCCAATCCCAAGAAACTTCTAACTTTAGTCACTGTAGTTGGCTGCTACCATTTTGCAATAGCTTCTATCTTAGAAGCATCCACTGCCAGGCCCTTTTTAGAAATAACATGACCTAAAAATACTACTTCCTCCAACCAGAAAGTACATTTACTATATTTTGCATATAGTTGATGTACCCTCAATAACTGTAAGGCCATTCTTAAATGAACTTCATGTTCTTCCTTACTTTTAGAGTATATCAATATATCATCAATGAAAACTACCACAAACTAGTCCAAGTATAATCTGAAAATGTTGTTCATCAATTGCATAGAAGCTACTAGAGCGTTAGTCAATCCAAAAGGCAGTATCAGGAATTCATAATGACCATACCTACTCTTGAAAGTAGTCTTGATGATGTCTTCTTCTCTGATTCTTAACTGACGATACCCAGTTCTCAAATCAATCTTAGAAAAATATTGAGCTCCTAAGAGATGGTCAAACAATTCATCTATTCTTGGTAGAAGATATTTGTTCTTAATAGTCAACTGGTTCAATTGTCTGTAATCGATGCACAATCTTAAGGTCCCATATTTCTTCCTTACAAATAATACAAGTGCATCCCAAAGCGACGTGCTAGGCCTGATAAATACTTTCTGTAACAATTCTGCCAACTGTTCTTTTAATTCCCTTAATTCAGCAAGAGACATTTTGTATGGAACTTTGGAAAGTGCGACAGCTCCAGGAATCAACTCAATAGAGAAATGTACTTCTCTTACATGTGGTAAACCAGGCAATTCCATTGGAAATACAACTGGAAACTCTTTTACTAACGAAATTTTGTCAAGTTCCAAGCCTGGAGAATTGATTAACATGACTAAAGCTAAATATGTAACACACCCTTTCTCAATGAATTTCTTAGCTTGCAAGGTTGAAATAATGCTAAGGGGTTTCAGTTGAGAAGGTCTCGAAAAAGATATAGAAGGCAAATTCTTTTCTGGGAAAATTAGGCTTTTATGTCGACAATCAAGTTGTACATGATGCTTAGAAAGCCAATCAACCCCTAAAATCACATCATAACCCTTCATTTCCAAACAAATTAAATCTGCAGGTAAGTTCTACCCGCCAATAGAAATTTCACAAGATAGACAATAATGATCAAGCCTTACCCCGAATCTATATGAGTGACAATGCTTAACTCAAACGGTAATGAAGTAGACTTCAGGGGTAAAGAATTGGCAAATGATTGAGACACAAATGAATGAGTAGCACCATAATCAAACAAAACAAAGGTAAGGTGGGAGTAGATAGTAAGAATGCCTTCAACCACACCTCCCTCTTGTTCAGGTTCCAGTTCTCCTCGCACTGCATGCAATTTTCCTTGCCCTCTACTATTCCTTTAGGTTGAACTAATTCAGTCTTCATGCGTGGGCAATCTTGGATTTTGTGAACTTTGCTACCACATCGCAAACATGCCCCCATCCTTCTCCAGCATTCTTCAGACTTAGGGCCACTTCTTTCACAATACTTGCAAGTCTCCCTTTCTGTCTTAACAAAAGCACATATTACTCTGTTCTACTTAGATTTCTGACCATAGAATGAATCCTTCTCGTAAATTTTCTCTTTCCAAATTCATATTTACTTCCGACAAAAGTGGAAATATTCTCCTGCCTGTTGGTAGTTGATGAAATCTCCCTCTTGTCAGCACCTCTAATCTTCTCTGCAACCTCAGAAGCACTTTCCAAGGCTTGAGCTCTCCTGACCACATCTGAATATCTTTCTATTAGCATAGGTGCCAATTGGGTGTAGTGGGGTCTTAAACCATTCAAGAATCTCTTTGCCTTCAATTTCTCAGTGAAAATCAAATGAGGAGCATACTTCGACAATCGATAAAATAAACTTCATATTCAGAAACTATCATCTTCCTTTGTTTCAAATTAGCAAATTCCTGGCTTTCTTTTCTTTGATTTCTTTTGAAAAATATTTATTATTAAATAGCTCCATAAATTCTGCCCATGTTATATTTATGTTTTCCAAAGTGGCTTCGGTAGCTTCCCACCAAGCTCGTGCATCTCTTTTTAGTTGAAAGATTGCCAATCGGACCTTATCTTCTTCCGACCATTGAGTAACTCTGAATATTCTTTCTATGTTCTTGATCCAATTCTCTGCCTCATCTGGATTGGTGCCACCAGAAAATCTGGCGGATCCATATTTCTAAAATTCATGTACACATCTCCTCCTACTTGTTGATTCTCTTGTTGAACAACTACTTGCAGAGGTTGAGTCAAACCCTCAACGGTGTGCCTCATATCATCCCAATTTGCTCCTTGACCCTCCATAGCACTTGGCAACTTGGTATTGGTTTTAAATTGAACAGTTTTAGTTTTTACAATAAATTCAAATAACCTAACTCACCTAGGTCTTCTACCCATCCTCACACGCCAATCAAGGGGTGTTAGGACCTAACAAGATCAAGGCCCAAACTGACTCTCTGATACCACCTAATCAAGATCTGCCACACTCTTCGCTCTGCCCACCCATGCATTCCTCATTCTTGAGAGCCTTCAGAGATAGAATTTTCTAAAATATTAAATAAATTGAGTGAGCACACTCTTCGCTCTGCCACAACAAGATCAGGTTGAAGGGGTGTTAAGACCCAACCTTGATTGAAGGGGTGTTAGGACCCAACAAAATTTCCTAAAATATTAAATAAATTGAAGGGGTGTTAGGACCTAACAAGATCAAGATCTTCCACACTCTTCGCTCTGCCCACCCATGCATTCCTCATTCTTGAGAGCCTTTAGAGATAGAATTTTGTAAAATATTAAATAAATTGAATGAGCACAAAGTCTAGTAGGATTTATAGTAGTAGAAAAGTAAGTTTCAAGATTTCAAGTATCACTGCAATGATAAGATATCCAAAGTGAAAGAATAAGATCATTTAAGCTTGTAACATATTATGGTCAAATGTACAACGCAAGTATGTAACAAGAATTTTCATGTACAGGAATAGTCAAGTATTAATTTAACAAGCCAAAATGTCATTCAAGCAATTCATGTCCAAGTAGTTGTAGGGGTCTCTTGCCAAAGGACATCTGATCACTTTTTTTCTGTGGCCCAAGTCAATCAAAGATTTCCAATGGAAGATAGTAGTAGAAAAGTAAGTTTCAAGATTTCAAGTATCACTACAATGATAAGATATCCCAAGTGAAAGAATAAGATCATTTAAGCTTGTAACATATTATGGCCAAATGTACAGTGCAAGTATGTAACAAGAATTTTCATGTATAGGAATAGTCAAGTATTAATTTAACAAACCAAAATGTCATTCAAGCAATTCATGTCCAGGTAGTTGTAGGGGTCTCTTGCCAAAGGACACCTGATCACTACTTTTCTGTGGCCCAATTAAAGCATTTGGGTGCTCCTCCAAGGACCAGATCCTAGGCCCCACTAGCACAAGCAAAATTCTCAAGTAGGGTCTAAAACCCATTATTTTACATTTCATGACAATTCTCAAGTTATCCATGGTAATTTGGCCATACAAGAGTCAAATCTTTATCATAACATGAAACACGATACACAATCAGAACTTCGTCGTAGAAAGAAGAAGAATACTAAAGTCAAGGACAGCTTCGTCATATAAGGAAGATATCTAGAGTCAAGACAACTTCAACATATACAAAATAACACTTCAACTGATGAAGAAGAAATCTAACTTCAACTGACACAGAAGAAATATGGCTTCAACTAACGAAGAAAAAATCTGACTTCAACTGACAAAGAAAGAATCTGATTTCAACTGACGAAGAAGAAATATGACTTCTACTGACGAAGAAGAAATCTGACTTCTACTGACGAAGAAGAAATCTGACTTCGACTGACGAAGAAGGAATCTGACTTCCACTGACGAAGAAGGAATCTGACTTCAACTGACGAAGAAGAAATCTGACTTCAACTGATAAAAAAGAAATCAGACTTCAACTGACGAAGAAGAACCACTTCAACTGACGATGTAACTTCGTCATATATGAAGTAATGCTTCAACATATGCGAAGCTGAACTTCGTCATACACGAAGGAAACGCTGACATCAAAGGGTTAATCTCGCCCTAAAAGGGATTAAGCAATCCTTAGAGGATTATCAAGCATGGGTTCTATGAAAACCACATCTAAAACTTGGTACTCCAACTAAGGGTGAAGGGAGTTTGACTGAGAACCTATCTAATACAAGATTCCAACCCTACTTCCAGAACAACAAACTCATACCAGTTAATAACAGACTAACTCTTTAATACAACTCAACTTATAAACAGCTCCCGTTCAAGAACAAATCAAGAAGTCAGGGTCCAAAGATCCAAAAGCAACATTGACTTGAAGAAAATCGAAGAAAAGAGTTCAAACCTATAAATTTAAAGAATTAGCCTCTAGAACCTTGAATCTTACAATAATACCTCAGAAATAACCCTCCTAGTGTTGGGTCTACCAGGAAGTATAACTTAAAGAACTTCATAGGAGAAAAAGGTGATACGAGAAAGGTCTTTTACCATGATCAAGATCAATAATAATGGTAATAATGAAGCTAACAACATGAGAAATCTGGTTAACAAGGTTAGAATAAGAGCGATGGTCGGCATGTTCAGAAGTACTTACATTTACCTTTGTTGCTAACCCTATGAGATCTAGTAGGTTTCAAGAACTAACAAGCTCTACTCCACAGTCTTCTTCTCTACAGCTTCTATGAACTCCACAAACAAGCAAGCAAGTGGAGTTCACCCTAACTAGTATTTATAAATTTAGAGTTAGGTTCAGATGATTATGATATTTTATTATTATTTTCTTTATCTTGCAGATCCAGCTCATTACTATAATAATGCCAATTAGAACTCCTAGGTGACCCTTCCACAATATTTTATTATTTCCTATCTTACTTCTCAATCATTCACCCCAAAATCAATTGGTCGATGCATTACTTCAAGGGACACCATCTAGGACTTTCCTTGTCGACTGCATGCATGCAACTAACAAGACTAGCACTAAATTTCAGTTTCTACCTACATCTTTATATTCTTATAATATATTTTCATATTTTCCTTGAAATTACATCTATAACCTTTATTATATATGTTTTTATAATGATACTCATATTTCCACAAAATTTACCTGTAATTTTTTTAAAAAAAATTGTTCCTACAGTATGATATGACATCTTGATGCTTATACTGTAAAATTAATCTATTTGTACACCAACCCGTTTCATTAAGTAATATTTGTCAATATATTTCCTTTCAAAAAAATCTCATTTTTCAAACTAGTATTGTCAATTTGTAAAAAGACATGGCAATGTGACAGTACAAGAGAAGTCTACATACCATGTATGTCCCTACTTTCCTAGTTTGCATGGCTACCAACATCATTACTTTATGTAACACTTGATGAACATTTCATCTCCATGCTTTACAGATTTTGGTGATATAACCAAACTCTAGAAATGTATGTTTAAGAACTATTTTTCAATTAAGTCTATCAACAGGTAAATATGTCATTTTATTGCTCAAAGGATCATGATTGTAAGTATCCTATCATATTCAGTCTTTTTACTTCATGTAAGTATCCTTAAGTCCATATAGATTATAAAATAAGTTTTACAACTATTAGAGTTATAACATCACATCGATTATAGTTCAGTGTTATTTCGATTACAGTTAAAACACTAAATCAATTCTAGTCTGTGTTGTATCGATTATAGTTAAGTGTTATTCCAATTGAAGTACAAAGTTCATATCAATTGATGCTCAATTTGCATTCTAAGGTTAAACATCATTTCGAATACTTTTGTGATGTTCTGATTATAGTAGAAGTACAGTTCTGATCGGTGATACACTTCACGTTCTGATTGGTTATTTAACACTCGTTCTTATTATTGTTGAATCTATACCGATCAGTGAAACTCTACCGATTGCAACTTAACGCACAACGATTGTTGAACATTACTCTTCCAATTACCATGTTAAAACTATTCCGATTAATGTTCAAACATTCTGATTATAAGTTTCACTTCAATTATAGTTGTTAATTCTTCATATCGACTCGTGTTTATAGAATGACATCAATTACTAAGTCTCGCATCGATTGAACAAGAACTATCAATTACAGAACAAAGACCTTTCTGATTACAATGAACACTCTATCGATTTGTCTACATCTGTAATGATTAGTATTTCAGTGAAATTCTAATTAGCGAGTATTTTACTACAGTTATATTCATTCTGATTATTGACTAAGTATATGTTCTAATTGTCTCAATCATCATTGTTCCATTATTCAAGTTATTTTCGTAGCAATTACTCTTAGATGCTTGTGATTAGTTAACAACATTTCAATTAGTGATCTTAAACTTAATATCATTTTGATTAGCGTTATTCAAACTTCAATTTGTGAACAACATGTTTTACACAATTCCTGCTACGATTAGCGAAGTCCTTACTTATGATATTACAGTGATTGGTTATGACCTAGATTTGAACATCATTACTTGAGATAAACTTTACTATTTGTAGCATGATATCAATATATTAAGTGTGGAGCACATTTCAAGTTCTTTAGTGAATAATTTTAAATTGCTATTTGAATTTCCCACTTACTTGAAAAATTAAAATTTGGCACTCTAATAGTTTCTCTCTCTCTAGTACACATAAACTAAGCTAGTTTTTATTTTCTATGAGAGACGTCAATCAAGTAACCTATGTGTATGACATATTTTGCTAACACTTTAAGGAAAGACAATGAGTTTTTTTATTTTAGCAAATACCGCCAGCAGGAAAACGAATACCTAGTAGTTGAGAAAGAACTTGACGGTATTTATGAGCTAGGATACGTGCACCAATATGAGAAGACTCAACGGACACGTCAACAACTATGAACATGAGTAGAAGAATGATTTTATTCCAACCTTTGCGAAACAAAAACAAGCTCAAGCATTCCTGCACCAGTCTTCCACATCTCTCATGTTCCTGCTAAATATTTTCTTGAGAGAAATAGCATTGTGTCTGAGAGTTGTTTCATTGTAAATCTTTGTTTCAAATACTGCGACAGATCGAGCCTAACATTGTGTATCTTGAGCTCAGTCTAGGAACATCTTGTTGAACCTGTGTTCTTCAGGGTTATGCCTCTTCCTGTGAGAAAAGAAAGCTTGTAAGAGTGTTTACGAGCATTGTTTCCCCTTGTAGAAGAGAAGACCAGTGTGAACTAGTGTGGGTTTTCCTCTTTAGATTGTGAAGAGAAGACCAGTAATGTTGGGTGGTGTAAACGTCTTTGAGGAGAACTGTACTCTTGGGTTCGTAAAATCCCAAGTAGTTTTTTGGGGACTGAACATATAAATAATGAAGGACTCAGTGCCGAACTAGGATAAAAACCTTGCGCATTTGTGCGATTGTGCTTATCTTTATTTGCGTTATTGACTAACTCTAACAATCACATTTAAGTGTTATTTTTTAGCTGTAGAAATTTATCTTAACAACCCATTCCCCCCCCCCCTTTCTGGGTTTGTTAGTTGCGCAACAAGTGGATCAGAGCTCAAAATTCTTGAAGTTGAAGATCTCACGATCTAAAAGCATAGATCTTAGCAGCTCAGATCTATGCCGAGGGTCAATCTGTCAACAAGCCTCCTTTGTTCGACTGTGAAGACTACAACTACTGAAAGATGAGTATGGACTTTTTTCTTTTAGGACAATTATCAACTTTGGAGTATCATAAAAGAAAAAGATTTAATTATACTCAATTCCAAAGAATGATGGACTGATAATGACAAAAAAATGCTATCACAAAACATCAAAGCTAAAAGTATCTTGTGTTATGCGTTGACTAAAAAGAAATTTAATAGGATATCAACGTGCACATCTGCTAAGAAAATGTGGGATAAGCTAAAGCTCACATATGAAGGAACAGACAAGGTTAAAGAAATCAAAATAGATATCTTGATCACTCAATATAAAAAGTTCCAGATACAATCTGGTGAAACCATCATATAGATGTACAATCAGTTCAGAGATATAACCAATGGTCTAGCAGAAGTTAGAAAGAAACATGATACAGGAGACAGTAAGGAAGATCTTACGGTCTTTACCAAGTCAGTGGACTCCAAAGGTCACAACCATAGAGGAAGTAAATGACCTCTACCATGTCACTAGAGAAACCCATCGAGTCATTGATAACCTATGAGATAAACATGGAGAGATTAGAAGAAAGCACATCAAGAAAGAAAGTAATGCATTGAAAGCAAAAGAAACAAGCTCAGGTGAAACCACTGCTAGTGAGAGCAGCGACATAGATAGTGACGAAAAAGTTCTCTTGTTAAGATGGCTACAAAGAATTTAGCCAAGAAACAATATAGATCAGGAAGAAAGTTTTTCAAGAAGAATAAAGTCAGCACGAAACAAAAGCTCGTTTGCTACGAATGCAAACAACCAAGACACTTCAAAACTGACTGTCTGAAGTTAAAGAAGAAGGATTACAAGAAGAGAGATCCATCCAAGAAGTATAAGAAGTTCATGAAGAAAACCATGGCAGTAGCATGGAGCAACAAAGAAGAATCATTTTATGAATCTAGCTCAAGTGAACAAGAAGAAGAAAAGGTCAAATCTTACCTTGATAGCAAACACTGATAATAAGGTAACTTCTGATACCTCATTTGATTCATGTTCATATTCAAATGATGATTTAGAAGAAACCTTTAATAAATTGTATGGAAACTATAACGATGTAACTAAACAATTAAAAACGTTAAAGACTCACTTTGCATGTTTTGAAAATACCAATTCTTAAAATTTGAAATTGAACAATTTTAAAAAAAAAATTGAAGAATTAAAACACAGAAATAGTTATTACTAGATGACTACCAGTGCAATGCACGGGAAGTTTTTAGATTTTGAATATTTTTAATATATTAATATATCTTAAAGTTATGTATATATTTTTTAGAAATGATGAAAATAAATAAAAGAACAACATATTGAAGAACACTGTAAGATTCATAAGAAATACATATAGCAATAAAGTAAATATTGTCAGTAAATAAAAAAATCTATATGAAAGATTGATCTGTCATGAAGCGTGAGTCATAAACAGTCATAAACATCAGACAAATTGTCAGCTTTCAACATCTTCCTTTTCAACTTTAATATTCTTCATCTTGTTACATGAATGTTGTGCAGGAATAGCATCACCAGATAGATCTCCATGATCATTGTCTAAAATAGTTCTCTTGGCCTTGTGGCAAACCTCAATGTGGCTTAACAAGCGAGTGTGGAGGCAACGGTGTAGAAAGCAAAAAGGGCTCCTCATGGCACCCCCGCACCTCCCCCCCCCCCTCAGGGAGGAGCAGTAGCCCTGTAAGTGGCAGCACGGTGGCGACAAGGGGACATCGCACGAGGCCATAGGGACGTGGTGGGTTGGCGACGGCAGCCATCCCTCCAGGCGTTGGCGTTGTGCTATTCGGGGGTTCACTAGAGAGAGTATCGACCTAATCAATGTTGTTGCAGATAATCTGCGGGTGCCCGAGTGAGACAGTATCAGTGTGGGAGGGGGTCGGAGTCCCCCACCATCAGCCGCTGGCCCAGTAGACAGTTGTCTTCGTAGTAGGTGCCGACATCATAGCACATGTACTCTTCCAACTTCTCCTCCAATACGTAGGCATGGCCACCGATGGTGTGAAGGGTGACGAGGTGTGGATTTTCTTATAGGAAAATCCAACTTAAATTGGTAAGATGGCTACACTTGCCCTCTTAACCTTGTGCTAGATTTGCCCTGTTAACCTGTCTTAAATTGGAAGATGGGAAGGATGGCTAAATTGACAAAGGTTTTTTTTTCATATTTTTGTGAGTTTGTTGCCTTGTTTTGGCGGAAGACTTTCCCTGTTAACCTGGCGCACTGGTGCTAGACTTGCCATGTTAACCTGCCTTAAATTAAAAGGATGATGGGAAGGACTGCTAAATTGACAAAGTGTTTTTTTCATATTTGTTTGTGAGTTTTGTTTTGACAGGAAACTAACTTGGTGCTGCTATGTAGCGGGGTTAGAAACTCAGAAATATTAGAATAGTATATCGATTGTTAATAGGTGGTATAAAACTGCAAGTTTTTTAAAAATAATGTGCAAGATTTAGCATGTCGGTTTAAGAAGATTTCTTCACGGCTTTAGTTGAGAGACTTGCCTTATTAATAGCTGTGTTAAAGGAGTGAGGAAGGAGAGGCATTTGTGTATTTTGGCAGGAATATGAGTGTCCTGGTGCTGCTACGTGGCTACTCCAAGATTGAGTTATATTATAATAGTATAGATGTGAAGATCTAAAAAATAATAAAAAAATTTAATGTCTAGAAAGTAACAACAATACTAAAAATGAATTAAAGGAAGAAATAAGAACCCTAACAAAAGATAATGATTATTTAAAAACCACATTAGACAAATTAACTAATGGCAAATCATCCCTAATTTTAAGAGTTAGAAGAAGCGACGAAAAAAAATGATGTTAGATATGTCCTACCAAAAAATGAAGATGAAATAACTTATTCTGAAAAGTATCATTTACGAAAATTTGTATATGAAGGGAAATATATTAATAGAAATAAAAATAAAAGAAATAAAAATAATAATAACTCAAAAGTAAATCATTATTCTTGTTGCACGCATTGTAACAAATTCGGTCACACAATGTACACGTGCACAACAAAACATCTAAAATGGATCCCCAAGGGTGTTTATCATGGAACTAATCTTGAAGGATCCAAAAAGATTTGGGTACCTAAATGTCATTGATTTTCTGGCAAAAAAAACTTCAAACACGCAAGTAGTATTTGGATAGTGAATGTTCAAAACATATGACAGGTGATCAAAACCTTTTCTCTTCACTCAAATTAGAAGAAGGCATTTTCACTTGTAGAGATAATGGAAAAGGAATAGTCATTGGATGTGGAACAGTGGGCAGTAAGAAGAAGAATTTGACTGAGGAAGTATTATTTGTTGAAGGGTTGAAGCATAACCTGATAAGTATCAGTCAACTATGTGATAGAGGACATCAAGTTCCGTTCAAAAAATCAAAATGCACAATACTTAAAGATGGAGAAGTTATTTTTTAAGCACATCGAGAAAAGAATCTGCATGTGTTGCACTTGGAAGAACTAAATGATCAAGACATGTGTCTCAAACAAGGACACTAATGCATAGCTTTGGCACAGAAGGCTAGATCATGCAAATCTGGATGCTATCAGAAAATTGATTAAATATGACCTAGTATGACTTCCCAAGATCAATACAAAGAGCAACAGTATTTGTGGACCATGTGCAAAAGGCAAGCAAATGAAGACATCCTTTAAGACTAAGACTTATGTTACAACCACCAAGCCATTAAAATTACTACACATGGATTTATTTGAACCAATGAGGACAACGAGCTTAGGTGGTAAGAACTTTGGATTTGTTATAATAGATGAGTATTCTAGATACACATGGATCTTATTTTTGGAAACAAAAGATGATACATTTGAAGCATTCTTGAAGTTCAGCAGGTTAGTCCAAAAAGATCAAAAGTTCATCATCTCTCTTAAATCAAACTATGGTGCAGGATTTAAGAATGAAAGATTTATCAAATTCTGTGAAGATCAAGGAATAAAATATATTTTTTCAGTACGAAGGACACCACAACAAAATAGAGTTACTGAAACGAAGAACAGAATATTATTGGACATGACTAGAATAATACCGGTTGAGTACAATCTTCTAAGGTATTTTGGGGCAGAAGCTATAACACAACATGTTATACAATTAATAGAGCTATGATCAGGTCCATCTTGAAGAAAACAACCTATGCATTATACAAGAACAAGAAGCCAAAGGTCAGCCATTTTAACCTTTTAGGGCCGCTTTGATAAGCGGGTAGAGAGGGGTACCCCGGGGTACCCCGGGTTAACTGCCTCATCCCGCTTTGGGGAGCGGGGTAGGGTTACCCCGCGGTACCCCCGCTAACTCGGGGTAACCCGGGTTAAGTCTACCCCACCTCTTGAGGTGGGGTAGAGAGGGATAACTTTTTTCTTTTTTAAAAAATTCTGAAAAAATTATTATAAAATTTTAAATGTTATTCTATTATATGTCTTATATTTTTAAATTTTTTAATTTTTGTACATAAAAAAATAGAGTCAAAGATAATGGTTGACTAAAAAAAAGACTTAACCCATTACATCTCGAAAAGAACAACCAAATTAGATCTGTACTTTTTTGGGGTTAACGTATCCCGAGTTAGCCTACCCCTGGGAAGGCTAACCCTCAACCAAAGCGGCCCTTAGATGTAAGTGTTACATTCTCAACAATGGTAAGTCAATCTTAGTAAGTTGGATGCAAAATCTGACGAAGGTATATTTCTTGGTTACACGTCAAAACCTAAGAGTTATAGAGTTTTCATATCTGTACGAGGGAGAGTGACAGTGGGTAGGGAGAACTCGGCACAACCTAGTCGCTCGGCACAATAAACCTTGGTATCGATTATAGTTAAGTGTTATTCCAATTGGAGTACTAAGTTTGTATCAATTGATGTTCAACTTACATTCGGATTGCTTAACATTATTTCGATTACTTTTGTGATGTTCTGATTATAGTAGAAGTAAAGATCCAATTGGTGATACATTTCATGTTCAGATTGGTTATATAACGCTCCTTCCAATTACTGTTGAATCTATACCAATTAGTACAACTCTACCGATTGCAACTTAATGCGCAACGAACGTTGAACATCACTCTTCGATTACCATGTTGAATATATTCTAATTGAAGTTCAGTCATTCCGATTATAAGTTTCACTTCGATTATAGTTGTTAAGTCTTCCTATCGACTCGTGTTTAGAGATTGACATCGATTACTGAGTCCCTCATCGATTAAACAAGAAGTAACGATTACATAACAAAGACCTTTCTGATTACAGTGAACATTATATCGATTGATCTACATCTATAATGATTAGTGTTTTAGTGAAACTCCAATTAGTGAATATTTTACTAGAGTTATATTCATTCTGATTATTGACTAAGTATATGTTCCAATTGTCTCAGTCATCATTGTTTTGATTATTCAAGTCATTTTCATAGCGATTACTCTTAGATGCATGTGATTAGTGAATAACATTTCAATTAGTGATCTTGAACTTAATATCATTTTGATTAGCGTTATTCAGACTTCGATTAGTGAACAACATATTTTACCCTTAGTTCCTACAAGGATTAGCAAAGTCCTTACTTATGATATTACACCAATTGGTTAAAACCTGGATTTAAATATCATTACTTGAGATAAACTTTACTATTTGCAACATGATATCAATATATTAAGTCTGAAGCACATTTCAAGTCCTTCACTAAATAATTTTAAATTGCTATTTGAATTTTTCGCCTACTTGAAGAATTATATGTGACGCTCTAATAGCTTGTCACTCTCTAGTACACATAAACTAAACCAGTTTATATTTTCTATGAGAGACGTCAATCGAGTAATCTATCTGTATGACACATTTTGCTAACACTTTGATGAAGATAGAATGAGCTTTCTTATTTTAGTAAATACTGCTAGCAGGAAAAAAAAATACTTGGTAGTTGAGAGAAGAAGTTGACTGACAATATCCTTGGTTCTCTCTCTCTCTCTGTATCCTATCATGTATTGCATACAGGTTTCCGGCATTCACACATGTAACAATGTTAGACCTACTAAGAGGACTCTAGAAATGCACACCAACATAAGACACAATGACTATTTTTCAAAAACCAAGATAAAAAAAAAAAGACAAGGAATGTGAGCAGAAGAACGATTTTATTCCAACCTTTGCGAAATAGAAACAAGCTCAAGATTCCTGCGCCAGTCTTCCAAATCTCTCTTGTATTCCTGCTAAATATTTTCTTGAGAGATATAACATTGTGTCTGAGAGTTGTTTTATTGTAAATCTTTATCTCAGATACTATCTTAGATCAAGCCTAGCATTATGTATCTTGAGCTCAATCTAGAGACATCTTATTGAATATGTGTTCTTCAAGGTTGTGTCTCTTCCTGTGAGAAGAGAAGGCTTGTAAGGGTGTTTACGAGCGTTGTTTGTTTCCCCATGTAGAAGGAAGACCAACGTGACTTGGTGTGGGTTTTCCTCCTCAGGTTGTGAAGAGAAGACTAGCAATGCTCGATGGTGTAAACGTCTTTGAGAGGGACCATACTCAATGTTTGTCATATCAGATCTCGGCTTCATCTCAAGGGGTCAAAGAGAAGAGATCTCGGGAGATTAGA
This sequence comes from Colocasia esculenta, assembly GCA_014218235.1. Classification (NCBI taxonomy): domain Eukaryota; kingdom Viridiplantae; phylum Streptophyta; class Magnoliopsida; order Alismatales; family Araceae; genus Colocasia; species Colocasia esculenta. The sequence continues at coordinate 116,106,493 of CM024753.1, read as the reverse complement.
ATAACATAAAAGTGTGGATCACATAGGTTCACATAGATAATTTCTTAAGGAACATAGATAATTGCATACATTCTCAAGTCTCAACCATGTATGACATAGGTTCATATATCTCATACAACAAGAGTGGGGGAATTGGGATTCAAGATGTGGGTTTACATTTTTCTATCCGTAGGGTTTTACGTTAAGCATAAAAATTTTAATTCATGACAAGGGAACCCATGGTAAAATATCTTATTTATTTGAATATCATAGTAGACAAAATACTAGAGTGAGTTCTTTAAAGAAGTCACATGCACATTTGACTTATTTCACTGGATTTTGAATTTTTAGTATTCCACGCGGTTTATTTGAACTATGAAATTTTTAGTTAGGTCAAATAATGAGAGGTTAAAAAATCGACATTTTGATGGAAACACCAAAATCGCAATTTTATTCTTAAATAAGAGAGTTAACTTTTTTCTGGTAAGAGATATAATTTTTTTGATATTTTTATTAGATTTAAATGGGGATACTTTCTTATTCACATGTAATATCTTAAGTACTTAAATGATGTTCAGATAAATAAGGGGAGCATGCCAACCTTGGCTTAAAAGGCCTCCCCATTTCTCAAGAAGGCATCGCGATCGAGAATTTCACGAGATCTTACGAGATTCTTACAAAATTGCTTTCCATGATTGTACCCTTGGGTTAGTGAAATTCCAAATAATTACTTGGGGACTGGATATAGGACTAAGGAGGAACTTAATATTAAACCAAGATAAAACTCTTGTGCATTGTGTGATTGTGCTTATCTTTATTTCTGCTATTGACTAACTATAACAATCACATTTTTAAGTGTTATTGAGCAGTAGAAATTTATCTAAGCAACTCATTCATCCCCCTCTGAACCTGCTAGTTGGGCAACAACACTCAAGAACATAAAAAAGATATAAAGCCTGATATAATATCTTTTATCCTAAAGATTTTCTTACCAACTACACGAGTTAAAATCTTCTATCAAATATCTATGTTTTGTTGTCTCGAGCAACACGTCAAGCAGACAAAATGGAAAATGCTAAAGACCTACTCCCATAGGAAGTAGACATTGCACCAACCTTAACATTTTTGGACAACTATCTTCATGCTTCAACAATCAACAAGCTTAAGGATCTACATATACAACTGGAAGCCATAAAATTCATAGAAGGAAAAACCAAAGAAAACTACAACGAGAATTCACAATGCCTTCTAGAGAAACCAAGAGCTTTAATCTAGAAAAAGACTAAGTGTCCCTTTATCTCCAACAAGTCTTCCCACCTTGAGATAGATTTGAGCTCTCCTCAAAAAGCTTCCGCACAATCATCATTGAGGAAGAAAGTGCTTGGCCTTAAAGCATATTCCCGATCCTTCACCAAGCTTCAGCCAATGACGTTGAGCTTTTCATTTCTATCCTTCTAAGTCGTATTGGCAATATGCTTATTGTTGCCATCCTTATCTTTTAAGAAGACTTCTTTTGTGACATCACTTCTTGTGAAATATGGGCATGCATGCCCTTTGTACTCTCTCTCGTGTAGAGGAAGACATGATAGCGGGGGGCTCCAAGATATGTTACCCCTTTAGATAAGGGAAGATTTGTTAACTGGAGACTTCAGGTGGTGCTACCATTGTTGTGTAAGGAAGACGGGTGTTATGACACCAGGTGGTTGTTGTCCCTTTGGATAAAGGAAGACCTGTTAGCTAGAGGCCTCAAGTGGTGTTTTCCCTCATGTATAGGAAGGCTGAGGTGTTGCGACACCAAGTGGTTTGTGCCCCTTGAAAAGAGGAGACATGGGTATGAGTTGTGCACTAGGTGGTTGTGGACAATTAGCTGTTTAGTGAAATCCTGAGATTGTTGCCTCAAGGACTAGACGTAGGAAGGTTGAAGTGGTTCAGCTTTGAACAAGGATAAATCTTAGTGTTCATTTGTGTGGTTGTTTGTTTTGCAAGCAATTTTTTATTAACATCTACTAACTCCAATTAAGACTAATTCACCCCCCTCTGGGTCTCCATAGCGTGGCCTTTCTTCAATTTGGAGTTAACTACATCAAGAGAAAGGTCAGCCAGCTTTCCTGAGCACAAGAGGACCTGACTAGAGGGAACACATAGGCATCCCCTGACCAAAGGTGTTTGGAGCTAAAAAGACGTGCCTTGCTGCCAGATAAGAGACATGACCACCAAAAACACGTAAGGTCCACTCTCAGATCCACATGGAGGCATAGATAACCCTTCCAACACCATTGCTAAGGAAGCTAAAAGGTAAAAGGAGAAGCAGAAAAAGAAAGCTAGCAAAAAGGACTACTGAGAGAGGAGACAGAGCATGAGGAGATGGTATACAAAATGACTCCTAACAAGAAAAAGGGAAGCACATGGACATAGTTTACAACTTTAGTCTGGACAAAGACACACACGAATGGATTGGAAGATTAACCTTTCAAATGGACAAAAATCGCTCTTCTATCGTATAGGTTGTAGATTATGGGAACTAACCATTGGCTCAAATACTGAAGAAAGACATAGGATAAGATAATTATATAAACCTCAGTGTCTACAACCATGTCCAAAACACAAACAGAAGATTTCATGTGAAAATAAAACACCAGTGGCTTGCTAACAAAATGGCATGCATGTTATTTTACGCACCAACATAGTTATACAGGTAAACTGAATTCAGAGAAAAGGATGAAAATGACCTAGTGTGATTGGCATTTGGGAAAACTTGACAGGGACAATAGAGTTTGAAAGTAACTGATCAGCTAGCACTCTACCTACATGGAAGACTCCAAAGAATCGGGCTGGTCCCAACCAGACTGCAAGAAGCATCATGCTTTTTCTGTACTCTAAAAGCTCAAGAAAGGCTGATGGGTTTACCACATAATTCTGTCACCTCATCTTCCAAGAGCCGTATCAAGTTTGCCTTTGTCCTCCTATAAACCCAAGCTTCACTTTTTTCGTCCCAATCAAACCTGGAAGGACCGCTGTAAGAAAATAAGTTATTAGCAATCCATGACATCTGCAACTGTGATAATTTTAACCATGAGCAGAATAAACAGAACGTATATGAGCACATGAGGGCAAGAGCACAAACGGAAGGGTTGCAAGCTTAGCAGATGGCTACAAAGTCAGCACATATCATTGGAAACCTTAATCAATATCCAACATGTTCTAAGTTCTGAAAATTTTTGCTAGCACATATCATTGAGTGGTTGAATTTTTGCTGTCCCAACTGTGTAGTAAAAAAAAAAAGGAACTCATTGGATTGTTGACAACGATCCCGAGGTATATTTCAATTAACAAAAAAAGAGAAATATTCCAAGATGTCTTTGTTAGCTCATTATATCCTTAGAAGATCTATTCAGTGGATGGGAAAACGATGCAAGGCTGTCGAGTGGACTTTACGAAGACTCCTCTCTCTTCGAGGAAGCTTCTCGATGAAGTTTCATCTTTCAAGTTTTCTTTCCTTCTATTATAAGAGATTTTGTTTTACTCGCTCAGTAGAACAGTGATACACCACGTATTTTACACCTTTGTGTAAGGCTTTCTCAAAGTATTCCAAGGTTGAACTAATAGACATAATGTAAATAATGATTAGATTTAATATAATGCCATATTAACACAATAACATTATTATTGTAATTAACATAGTAATGAACTTAATAGTATTATATTACATATAACTACAGAAATTAACATAGTGACATGGTCAAATTGTTAATATGTCATAGAAAACCATGATTAGTATATTAAAGCAATGATATCACTACATTATTATGGTAATTGTCCTGAGTTAAAGAAGTCATTATACCTATTCATCATTTTTCCCAGCCAAACAAAGGGTTAACACATGCCCTCAAACTTAGGTTAAAGAGAGCAAATGGTCCAAAAATGAGCTCCATTCTCTCTCTCTAGCCTTCCAGAGAGAGATGCTTTGGCCGACTGGGCCGAACAGATCCCACTCCGGGGGGAGGGGTCATCGGTACTCGGATGGTGGAGGCTCCGAGCAAGGTCCTCCGGCGAGGGAGGCTGGTGCTTCTTTGCGGGGCAGCCATGGAGGGATGACCCCCACCCTTCCAACGTGCTATGGGTGCTGGCAAAGAGGACATCTTCACAGATGGTGCCCTGCAGCTCGTTGGGTTCCAGAGGCTTGGGGAGGTGCTCGGGAGGTTCAGAGGGCTGCAAGCCTGCAGCCGGGTGGCCAACAACTCTCAGTCCTTCGCCGAGGTGGTCAAGGGCAGCGTGAAGTCCTCGCAGGGCACCCTGAAGCAGAGAAGCTGCTGGCAGAGTATGTCCTCAGCCGCAGGAACTGAGGGAGGAAGACTCGGGCAGTTTCGTTGTTGGCCGGACAAGCTAAAGATGGGGGAGTCAGGAGTACATTAGAAGACATTACTGGGGTAGGACGGGAGGTGTTGAGGGTTACCCCAAGGCTGTTTCTGGCTATATGCAGTGGTGAGGAAGGGGCTTTGAAGGCCGTGGAGGTTGGGCTTTTGGTGGCCGAGGAAGCTTTTCTTGGCTTACGACGGTGACCCCCGAAGTGGGGAGCCTTTCCACCATTGTGGGAAAGATACTTCCGATTCGCTTTGGAGGGCATCCCGATGGGGCTATGTGATGAGGTGGGGTGACCTTCCTAACCCGCTCCTTTGGTCAGTTGATCCAGGGCTCGACAGAATTTGTAGTGATCGAAGATAGGTTGACGATCCATGAGTCAATTCTGGCAGGCTCTCCGGCAGAGCTTCTGATAGCGATCATAGCTAGTTTTGATGGAGAGAAACTGATCATTCGGTGTCATCTTCTGGAGGAGGTGTCTGATCCACCTGTGGCGGCGCTTGGGCAACCACTCAAGCATTTGGAGGTGGAAGAAGGTCCCTGGGTTGGAGATTCGAATTCAAATCGCCCGAGCCAGCGGATCCCTGGTGGGGTTCCGAATACGGCCTATCAGTTCAGAAGCAGGCCGAGTGGGACCTGGGAGCAGACCCAGTCTCCTCTCGAACTGGTTGGCCATGGACCGGCTGTGGGACCCAATCAGTGGCCCGATGACTTACCCGCTAGGAGTCCAGAGCCACGTATTGGTCCGTCAGGGCCCGCTAAGGATCATCTTCTTCACCCAATAGCGGAGCCCGGTCTGGTGATCCTCCACAGCCATAGTCCGGCGAAGTTGTGGCTGGACGATCTTCTACCCTGGACCAAGGAGGCGACAGCCGGCACGCAGACGGTTTCGGTGGGGGGCAGTAGAAGGTCAGAGCACTAAATGCCCCAAACAGGAGGTCTCACGCTCGCTCTGCTCCCTGGAACAGAGGGTGGAACCACAGGTGGCGCAAGTGGATGGAGCCGACACTCCAGGAGGAGACGGCAAACCCGAAAGGAAGTCCCCATCTAGCTGAGCGGAGAAGCTGGTCTCATAACCTCTGCTGGTGATCCTTTTGGATGAGAAACCTTCCTTTTCGCTGTCGGCCGTGGACTTGGCGGGTCCAACCCCGGACGCCCTGGAGGTGCAGGGCATCTCAGACTTGGTAATTTTTCAACAGCAGGATGAGAGGGAGATGGCAGAGGACATCTCTATGGAGGCTGGGGGACGGAAGCTGATCGTGCACATGACGATGACTGTGGTGTTTCTTCGGTATTACGGTTGGAGGTTGTTGAAGAAGCAAAGGCTCTCTGTATGGAATAGGCTAAGGAGGTGGCGGGGATTGTGGGCATTTCTTCCGTGGGGGTTGCGGAGAAGGACTTGAAGGGGGCCTATGCTAAAGTTTTTAAGAGGTGGAGTGCTATTATCAGGGCAGCTGGGAGGAGGGTGCAGAGGGAGGAGGATGAGAAGTCTGATGAGGGGGAGGAGAGAGGGTCTACTGCTATCTAATGAAGATCCTCTCTTGGAACATTTGAGGTCTTCGGGGAGTGGAGAAGAGAAGGGTTGTCAAGGAGTTGGTGTACAGATGCAAGGTGGATGTTCTATGTGTACAGGAGACTAAGTAGGATGGGGAACTGGGTGCTATCATGAGGGAGATAGGGAGAATCAGACTGACATGTGGAGTGGCCTCAGCAACTAGGGGCAATTAGGGGGGCATCATGATCCTGTGGAACCCATTCGAGGTGGTGGAGGTGCTGGAAGATAGGGTGGTCAGCAAGTGGGCGGTCTTTGTGCAGTTCAAGGGGGTGAAGGACGGCTTTTCCTAAGACTTTATTGGGGTCTATGGACCCAATCCAGGGAGGATAAGAAGCAACTTTGGGGTATCTTTTGCTATTACATCAGTCCTCGGAAGACCTTGGTGCCTAGGAGGGATTTTAATGTAGTGGTTCATCCATCAGAGTGGACTAGTTCTTCTATGGCTAATGAGTGCATGGAGAATTTCTCTGACTTTATCTAGAAGGTGGCTCTAGTGGATATTGGCATGGCTGGTGGTTCTTCACCTGGTCTAACCTTGGAGCTAAGTCTTCTTGCTCAAGGTTGGACAAATTCTTGGTTTCAATAGACTGGGAGGATCATTTTCTATATTCTCAAGTTGCAACACTGACCAGAGTGGTGTAGAATCGCAAGTCTATTCTTTTGAAGACCTTCAGAATTCAAGATAGGAGAAATAGCTTCAGGTTGGAACTGTTCTGGATGCGAGAGGATGATTTTATGATTGGGTCGTAGAGGCTTGGCGTGCTGTGGAGAGAGGATTTTTAGCTATGGGTACACTTGTGAGGAGGTTAAGTCACACTGCTTAGGTATTGAGAGGTTGTAGGGCGGTTAAGTCCCTCCCTCCTGGGAAGGGAAGCCAAAAAAAGAATGTTGCATTAGATTGATGCTTGGGACAGCTTAGAGAAGGCAGGCCTTCTTGATAAGGAGGGCAGGGCGGCTCGAGACTCTCTTAAGCAGCAGTTCGAGGACATTTTATGTAAGAAGAAAATCTACTGGAGACAAAGATCTAGAGACAGATGGATCAAAGAGGGTGACAAGAACACATCATATTTTCAGAGGGTGGCCTCGGACAGAAGGAGGGTTAATGCTATCTCATGCATTAGAGTTGGAGACAAGACCATCACACAGAAGGACATAAGAGGTAGGGCAAGGGACTTCTATCAGAGGCTCTTTTCAGAGGATAGTTACAAACCGACACTCCATGAGGATCTCTTTCAGCGGCTATCAGCAGAGGATAGTGCGGCTATGGATCAGATTTGCTCAAAGGAGGATGTTTGCAGGGCTATTTTTGCTCTGGCAGGGGACAAGGCAACTATGTTATCAAAGGCGATTAAGATCATTGCCTAGTTCATGAGGCCAAGTGAGGCGACCTCAGATCGCCTCGCCCCGGCCCATTTCACCTCGGTGATTTCAAGCCACCAATTCCACCTTTTTTACCCTTGTCTAGCCCATATATTGGCTCATAAAGAGGCCCACTTGGCCTATTTATTTACTTGCAATTTAGTTTCTTAAATTTTAATTACTTTACATAAAGAAATGAATAGATTTAGTAAGCCATACAACAATTTGACATACATGAATGATTAATTTGATGAAATATACTAGTTTCATACACATATTTAGGTGATATTTATATATATATATTCATATTTTATAATATATCGCTCAATTGCCTAGGCCTTTGAGGCTGAGGCGACCCCTTTTTCGTCTCAGTCGTCTCTCGCCTCTAATTACATAACAAGGTGTCGGGACCTAAAGGCTTTCCTGTGGTTTTTTATCAGAAGTGTTGGCACGTTGTCAAAAAAGACTTGATTGTTACTGTGGTGGAATTCTAGGAGGGTAGGGTTCACTTGGAAGGAGTTAATAAAACGCACATGTTGATTCCTAAGAAAAACAATGCATCTTATTTTTCAAATTAGAGGCCGATTAGCCATTCTTGTCCAAAGTGCTGGCTTCCAGGTTGGCTCCCGTGATGGATAGGCTGGTACGGCATGCTCAAGGTGCCTTTATCAAAGGCAGACACATTCTTGATAACTTTTTGGCGGCCCATGAATACTTATTTGCTCTTAAGCAACGCAGAGGGAAAGGGTTAGTCTTAAAGTTGGACTTTGAAAAGACTTATAACAAGGTCAAGTGGCTTTGTTTGCTCCATGTTTTGGGGAGGATGGGCTTCAGAGAGAAGTGGATGGGTTGGATCAAGGCATGTGTCTCTTTGGCTATCTTTGTTGTCCTCATCAATGGTAAACTGTCAGCATGGTTTCATGGTGGGCGAGGCCTAAAACAGGGGGATCCTCTTTTCCCGCTGCTTTTTGTGTTGGTGGCTATTGTGCTAGAAAGGATGCGGGAGGGGGCGGAGGCGGCTAGTCTCCTTGCAAGTATTCAGGGGGGCTCGTCGTGGTAGGTCCATTTCACACTTGCAGTATGCCGATAATACTATGTTTTTCCTGGATAAGGGGATCATATGCCTTTCATGGTGAAATTTTTGCTTGAGCTGCTTGAGTTGGTTTATGAGCTGAAAGCAAAATTTGATAAGAGCCATAGTTGTCAAGGCGTCAAGGTGACCAAGGCGTAAGTGGGGTCTCGGATCGCCTAAGCGCTTAGGCGCTCGCCTAAGCGGTGCCTAGGCGTTTAGGACGGAACCAAGTATGAGTTGTTTTCAAGTGTCCATCTTACATGATATTTATGTATCTATAAATATATATAATGATGAAAATTCAATAAAAAATATCATAATATGACAGACATAAAGACAATGAAAGCAACAAAAATTAAACTCTAAGTAAACAAACTCACATTATATATCATAAAGTCATAAAAAATCTAAATTGACATCTTCAAATAAATAAGCACACTAAATAAGAACAAGAAGTGCAAATATCATTCTATCATCAGAAAACTAATTTTCAACTTTTAAAACAAGCAATACACATACATGTACATATGTTAAATAAAAATAAGAAGTACAATATCTTAACACACTTAAAACAAGTAAAAACTAAATGAGTCCATTACATAATCCACAATATGCCTAAAAATTGAAAAGAAACTAGAAAATGACAAGTCTCATGTGTTGGGTGATGATAGTTTAAGTTTGACCAAATCCTGAGAGATCTCAAACAGACTAAGTGTTGTCAGTAGGAGAGCGGCTCCCTTGAGAAGTCATATGCACGTTTGACTTTTTTTACCGGACTTGGATTTTTAGTGTTCCATATGGTTTATTTGAATTATCAAATTTTTAGATAGGTCAAACTATGAGAGATTAGAAAGTTAGCATTTCGCTAAAATCATCGAAATCGTGTGATTTTCTTCTTCGATGGGAGAGTTGACTTTTTTTTGTAAGAGATATGATTTTTTTGATATTTTTATTGGATTCAAATGGGGGGTACTTCCTTATTTACATGTAATATCTTAAGTAAATGAACATTTACTTAAATGATATTCAGGTAAATAAGATGTTACCTGGAATCGGGCTGGACTCAGCCCTGAAAACCGACCTGAATCTACTGTCTAAGTGGGATATTGCGGACCCCTAAAGGGTCTAGGCACGCCCAAGCGCCCTTGGCATGCGCCTTGGCCGCCTTAGCGGCGCCTTGGGCGCCTTTTCTCCTCTTAGAAAGGCAAGGTGTTTTAAGGCGGCTGAGGAAGCACCTTGGCGCTTAAGCGGCGCCTAGGCGTCCGCCTTGACAACTATGATAAGAGCCTTTTAATTGGGGTGAATATTGAGGAGTTTTCCTTGTGGAAGACATCTATAGTTCTGGGGTGCAAGACGGAGAATTTCCCTATCTCTTACTTGGGCCTTCCACTTTCTCCTTGTGCTTTGAGATCATCTAATTGGCTCCCTATTGTTCAGAGGTTTGACTCCAGATTGGTGGCCTGGAAGGCCAAGTCTTTGCCTTATGGAGGCAGATTGATTTTAGGCAACTCAGTACTGGACAGTCACCCAACATGTTTTTTGTCCATGTTCAGAATTCTCAAACAGGTAGCTAAGAAATTGGAAAGCATCAGGTATAAATTCTTTTGACATGGCAACAGAGGCAAAAGTAGGGTTGACATGATGTGGCATGGGGAGAGTGATGCGGCACAGCAAGCGTGGCAGAGGAACAAGGTCAGCACACAGAAAGAGAGAGAGACGGGAGGAAGGAGAACGTGCAGGTTTTGGGGATTCCACCCCTGGGGAATCCACCCCGCTGAGAGAAGACAAGAGAGAGAGGCGGCCGCTCAATTCTCTATCTCATCATCATTTTTTTTAAAATGAGAGGTTACACTTTATTTTATAGTGAGAAAACCCTAATGGCTCTCATAGTCACAGAACTGGACGAAAATATCCTCAAGCCTAAAAATAGGTCCAAAATCGGACCCTAAAATACACATAAAATAAAAGAACTCAAATGGGCCTCATATGGGCCTTATTACATCAACTAAATACTCAAACTCAAAACAGAAACATGTTAGTGGCCCGACGGCAAGTCGCCAAGCCAAATGGATGTCGTCGTCGTTGCTCGTTGCGTCGCCTCCGTCTGGGTACTTGGACTTGGTTGGCCCGATCCCAGACTCAGATGTCCCCACCAATTCTCCCCTGATTCGAGAAACTCGTCCTTGAGTTTTGAATGTCGGAGAATCCCCAAAATAGACAAGGGAGCCACTAGCCACTGGAGCACTGCCATATCCATGCATATAATCAAACTGACGGCTGGGGTTGGTGTCGGCAACGCAACTCGAAACCATGCCACACCACATCAAAGTCACCGGAATCACGCTAAAAAGCACATCTTTCATGAGCGGATGACTGTCAGAGAGTGTTGAGATGTCGAATAAATGATTAGAAAGTGCATCAAAACCGGCTTCAATGATCAGAGAGTGATCCCATGACTCCACTATATGAGCTCTCTCGTACGTCAATGGAGTCAGTCATAGCCACATTCTCAATCATCTCCTCAGGCTCTACCATAGTGGGTGTCAGTGGGCAATGCACCTCTACCTGAGCATCATCTGCAGTTGGCAAGATTGTGGACTCTAATTTCTGTTGCAGTGCCACTTGGGAATCAGGTTGACAAGCTTTAACCTGTGAACTTCTTTGAGCTTTAGGCACATAGGGTGGAAACTTGAATAGGCAACCTGGATAATCAAGATCTCGGATGGTACAATAACTCTCTTAGCAAAATACCTCAACACGCTCTCTTTGTAACCATTTCCGACCCACAATGAGGTAAAAGTTGTCGGTTGGCAAAATAGATGCTGCTGCGAAGGAATTGTAGCCAAGCGCCAGCATGATAGGTAAGATCTTTGTGCTCCGAATTCCCTCTGAATGTTAGAGAAAACGGCACCCATATACTTCCACTTTCAGAAGTAATTAGCTTTCCACTTGAGAAGTGAATCCACGACGGCTTGGGATACGTAATTGCATGATTGTAGCGGATCAAATATCAACAAAATAACCCTTCTATTTGATAATCGCATTAGTATCCGAAATGTAGAAGAAATCATAGTACCCAAAATTACTCAGAGTCGTGGTTGAAATATCTCATGCACTCGAATCGGAAAGTAGACGAGCACTGGAGGATCCTCGTTGATGTTTGGCGCTCCGTGCTGGTTCATCGACACCGTTAGCAGGTCGCCCAGACGCCCTGAGTGCTGCTTCGTTGAGACGTAGGTCACGCTAGTTCAAGCCGGTCCATAGAAGGACAGATGGCCTCGACCTTTTCTTCTTGCTGTGCTGCGGGGATGCACTGGAGCCGCCGAAGCAGGTGCTGTCACCGGGTACGGCAGGCTTGATCCGGTCCACGCACCCCAAGTGGTGGGTGATCCGTCTGTTGAGCCCGCATCAAGAGGTAATCGCGGAGGTGCGTCGGCACTGCAAGCAGGCCGGTTACGGGGGCGGGTGCGATCAAGGCGACGAAAGGCGGCGGCGTGCAGGGGCGTTGCTGACGAAGGCGACAGGAGAGAGAAGGCGACGCCAGTACCGCGCGGTCAGAAGCATCTGGCAGGGCATAGTTGTCAAGGCGGACGCCTAGGAGCTGCTTAAGCGCTAAGGCGCTTCCTTAGCCGCTTTAAAACACCCCGCCTTTTTAAGATTAGAAAAGGCGCCCCAAGGCGCCGCTAAGGCGGCCAAGGCGCACGCCAGGGGCGCTTGGGCGCGCCTAGACCTGTTTAGACAGCAGATTCAGGTCGGTTTTCAGGGCTGAGTCCAGGCTGATTTCAGGAAACATCTTATTACCTGAATATCATTTGAGTAAATGTTATAATTTGTTGTTTCATTTACTTAAGTATTTTATGTAAATAAGGAAATACCCTCCATTTGAATCCAATAAAAATATCAAAAAATCATATCTCTTACCAAAAAAAGTCAACTCTCCCATCGAAGAAGAATCACGATTTCGGTGATTTTAGCGAAATGCTAACTTTCTCATCTCTCATATTTGACCTATCTAAAAATTTGATAATTTAAATAAATCATATGGAACACTAAAAATCCAAAGTCCGGTAAAAAAAGTCAAACATGCATGTGACTTCTCCAAGGGAGCCGCTCTCTTACTGACAGCACTTAATCTTCTAGATCTCTCATAATTTGGTCAAACTTACACTATCATCACCCAAACACATGAGACTTGTCATTTTCTAGTTTCTTTTCAATTTAGACATATTGTGGCATATGTAATGAACTCATTTAGTTTTTACATGTTTTTAGTGTGTTAAGATATTGCACTTCTTATTTTTATTAACATATTTACATGTATGTGTATTTACTGGTTTGTTTTAAAAGTTGAAAATTAGTCTTCTAATGATAGAATAATATTTTCACTTCTTATTCTTATTTAGTGTGCTTATTTATTTGAAGATATCAATTTAAATTTTTTATGACTTTATGATATATATATAATGTGAGTTTGTTTACTTGTAGTTTAATTTTTATTGCTTTCATATAATTTTGACTTTTTTGTTGTGACATTTTATTTTTTTGCAAGTATTTTTTTTGCGATACATAGCTATTATATATTTCTCAAATTTATGTATTATTTTAATAATATCTGTCATATTATGATATGTCATTGTCTTTATGTCTGTCATATTATGATTTTTTATTGAATTTTCATCATTATATATATTAATAGATACATAAATATCATGTAAGAGGGACACTTGAAAACAACTCATATTTGGTTCCGTCCTAAACGCCTAGGCACCGCTTAGGCGGGCGCCTAAGCGCTTAGGCGACCGAGACCCCAACTACGCCTTGGTCGCCTTGACGCCTTGACAACTATACAGGCGGGTCGATGCCATACCGGTTCGCGCGAGGTGCGGGCGGAGGGAAGACCACGCACCCGCCGGCCTTCGTGCTCACGGCGACGAGGCGGTACCGCAGGCCCGCAGGAGTTGCGCCTGGGCTTGCGCCACGGCGACGAGGGGTGCGGACCGGGGCCCGCTTGAGCACAAGGCCGCCGCGTTTCTGCGCAGCGATGAGGCTCGCGCGATGGCAGGGTGGTCGGCTCACAAACAGGGGAAGCGGCGCGGGGTCAAAGGGCGACGACGCGGAGGTCCCCGGCGCAGGGCACGAGGGGCGCAGGGGTGTTGCACGGGGGATGGTCGGTGCGGCGCTGGCGCAAGGCGTGCGAAGGAGGGCGCGGCGGTCGTGGGCGATGTCTGCAGAGCACGGGAGGTGTCCGCGGGGTCTCCGCGGCGACTGGCAGCGTGGCAGGAGAGGGGCCACGCGACCAGCGGAGCGAAGGGGAGGGGGGGCGAGCGTTGGCGATGGCGCGGGCGCGATGGCAGGGCGGACACGGCTGGCGAGGCGGGGCGTAGGGCGGACGTGGCGGGGTCCGCAGGTGCCCAGGGTGCGGAGCGCAGGCGCCGACGCGCGGCGACCGCGGACGCGTTCGTGGCGCGTGGAAGGTCGGCCTGCGGCGGACGGGCCGCAGAGGCTGAAACAGGGCCCTCCCGAGCACAGGGGAGACGGTGCCATGCGGAGGCCGGTGCGGTGTTTCACAGGGGAGAGAGACAGGCTTCGCGCAGATGAGGAGGAAGACCGGACTGGCTCCTAAAAAGAAGCCGACCGGCTCTGATACCAATTTGATGCGGCACAGCAAGCGTGGCGGAGGAACAAGTCAGCACACAAAAGGAGAGAGCGACGGGAGGAAGGAGAACGTGCAGGTTTTGGGATTCCACCCCTGGGGAATCCACCCCGCTGAGAGAAGACAAGAGAGAGAGGCGGCCGCTCAATTCTCTATCTCATCATCATTTTTTTTAAAATGAGAGGTTACACTTTATTTTAGTGAGAAAACCCTAATGGCTCTCATAGTCACAGAACTGGACGAAAATATCCTCAAGCTAAAATAGGTCCAAAATCGGACCCTAAAATACACATAAAATAAAAGAACTCAAATGGGCCTCATATGGGCCTTATTACATCAACTAAATACTCAAACTCAAAACAGAAACATGTTATGGCCCGACGGCAAGTCGCCAAGCCAAATGGATGTCGTCGTCGTTGCTCGTCGCCTCCGTCTGGGTAAACTTGGACTTGGTTGGCCCGATCCCAGACTCAGATGTCCCCACCAATTCTCCCCTGATTCGAGAAAACTCGTCCTTGAGTTTTGAAATGTCGGAGAATCCCCAAAATAGACAAGGGAGCCACTAGCCACTGGAGCACTGCCATATCCATGCATATAATCAAACTGGACGGCTGGGGTTGGTGTCGGCAACGCAACTCGAAACCATGCCACACCACATCAAAGTCACCGGAATCAACGCTAAAAAGCACATCTTTCATGAGCGGATGACTGTCAGAGAGTGTTGAGATGTCGAATAAATGATTAGAAAGTGCATCAAAACCGGCTTCAATGATCAGAGAGTGATCCCATGACTCCACTATATGAGCTGTCTCGCGTACGTCAATGGAGTCAGTCATAGCCACATTCTCAATCATCTCCTCAGGCTCTACCATAGTGGGTGTCAGTGGGCAATGCACCTCTACCTGAGCATCATCTGCAGTTGGCAAGATTGTGGACTCTAATTTCTGTTGCAGTGCCACTTGGGGCAGGTTGACAAGCTTTAACCTGTGAACTTCTTTGAGCTTTAGGCACATAGGGTGGAAACTTGAATAGGCACCCTGGATAATCAAGATCTCGGATGGTACAATAACTCTCTTTAGCAAATACCTCAACACGCTCTCTTTGTAACCATTTCCGACCCACAATGAGGTAAAAGTTGTCGGTTGGCAAAATAGATGACTGCTGCGAAGGAATTGTAGCCCAAGCGCCAGCATGATAGGTAAGATCTTTGTGCTCCGAATTCCCTCTGAATGTTAGAGAAAACGGCACCCATATACTTCCACTTTCAGAAGTAATTAGCTTTCCACTTTGAGAAAGTGAATCCACGACGGCTTGGGATACGTAATTGCATGATTGTAGCGGATCAAATATCAACAAAATAACCCTTCTATTGATAATCGCATTAGTATCCGAAATGTAGAAGAAATCATAGTACCCAAAATTACTCAGAGTCGTGGTTGAAATATCTCATGCACTCGAATCGGAAAGTAGACGAGCACTGGAGGATCCTCGTTGATGTTTGGCGCTCCGTGCTGGTTCATCGACACCGTTAGCAGGTCGCCCAGACGCCCTGAGTGCTGCTTCGTTGAGACGTAGGTCACGCTAGTTCAAGCCGGTCCATAGAAGGACAGATGGCCTCGACCTTTTCTTCTTGCTGTGCTGCGGGGATGCACTGGAGCCGCCGAAGCAGGTGCTGTCACCGGGTACGGCAGGCTTGATCCGGTCCACGCACCCCAAGTGGTGGGTGATCCGTCTGTTGAGGCCCGCATCAAGAGGTAATCGCGGAGGTGCGTCGGCACTGCAAGCAGGCCGGTTACGGGGGCGGGTGCGATCAGGCGACGAAAGGCGGCGGCGTGCAGGGGCGTTGCTGACGAAGGCGACAAAGGAGAGAGAAGGCGACGCCAGTACCGCGCGGTCAGAAGCATCTGGCAGGGCATAGTTGTCAAGGCGGACGCCTAGGAGCTGCTTAAGCGCTAAGGCGCTTCCTTAGCCGCTTTAAAACACCCCGCCTTTTTAAGATTAGAAAAGCGCCCCAAGGCGCCGCTAAGGCGGCCAAGGCGCCGCCAGGCGCTTGGGCGCGCCTAGACCTGTTTAGACAGCAGATTCAGGTCGGTTTTCAGGGCTGAGTCCAGGCTGATTTCAGGAAACATCTTATTACCTGAATATCATTTGAGTAAATGTTATAATTTGTTGTTTCATTTACTTAAGATATTATATGTAAATAAGGAAATACCCTCCATTTGAATCCAATAAAATATCAAAAAAAATCATATCTCTTACCAAAAAAAGTCAACTCTCCCATCGAAGAGAAAATCACGATTTCGGTGATTTTAGCGAAATGCTAACTTTCTCATCTCTCATAATTTGACCTATCTAAAAATTTGATAATTTAAATAAATCATATGGAACACTAAAAATCCAAAGTCCGGTAAAAAAAGTCAAACATGCATGTGACTTCTCCAAGGGAGCCGCTCTCTTACTGACAGCACTTAATCTGCTTGAGATCTCTCATAATTTGGTCAAACTTACACTATCATCACCCAAACACATGAGACTTGTCATTTTCTAGTTTCTTTTCAATTTTTAGACATATTGTGGCATTATGTAATGAACTCATTTAGTTTTTACATGTTTTTAGTGTGTTAAGATATTGCACTTCTTATTTTTATTAACATATTTACATGTATGTGTATTTACTGGTTTGTTTTAAAAGTTGAAAATTAGTCTTCTAATGATAGAATAATATTTTCACTTCTTATTCTTATTTAGTGTGCTTATTTATTTGAAGATATCAATTTAAATTTTTTATGACTTTATGATATATATATAATGTGAGTTTGTTTACTTGTAGTTTAATTTTTATTGCTTTCATATAATTTTGACTTTTTTGTTGTGACATTTTATTTTTTTGCAAGTATTTTTTTTGCGATACATAGCTATTATATATATTTCTCAAATTTATGTATTATTTTAATAATATATCTGTCATATTATGATATGTCATTGTCTTTATGTCTGTCATATTATGATTTTTTTATTGAATTTTCATCATTATATATATTAATAGATACATAAATATCATGTAAGAGGGACACTTGAAAACAACTCATATTTGGTTCCGTCCTAAACGCCTAGGCACCGCTTAGGCGGGCGCCTAAGCGCTTAGGCGATCCGAGACCCCAACTACGCCTTGGTCGCCTTGACGCCTTGACAACTATACAGGCGGGTCGATGCCATACCGGTTCGCGCGAGGTGCGGGCGGAGGGAAGACCACGCCACCCGCCGGCCTTCGTGCTCACGGCGCGACGAGGCGGTACCGCAGGCCCGCAGGAGTTGCGCCTGGGCTTGCGCCACGGCGACGAGGGGTGCGGACCGGGGCCCGCTTGAGCACAAGGCCGCCGCGTTTCTGCGCAGCGATGAGGCTCGCGCGATGGCAGGGTGGTCGGCTCACAAACAGGGGAAGCGGCGCGGGGTCAAAGGGCGACGACGCGGAGGGCCCCGGCGCAGGGCACGAGGGGCGCAGGGGTGTTGCACGGGGGATGGTCGGTGCGGCGCTGGCGCAAGGCGTGCGAAGGAGGGCGCGGCGGTCGTGGGCGATGTCTGCAGAGCGCAGGGAGGTGTCCGCGGGGTCTCCGCGGCGACTGGCAGCGTGGCAGGAGAGGGGCCACGCGACCAGCGGAGCGAAGGGGAGGGGGGGCGAGCGTTGGCGATGGCGCGGGCGCGATGGCAGGGCGGACACGGCTGGCGAGGCGGGGCGTAGGGCGGACGTGGGGGCGCGGGGTCCGCAGGTGCCCAGGGTGCGGAGTCGCAGGCGCCGACGCGCGGCGACCGCGGACGCGTTCGTGGGCGCGTGGAAGGTCGGCCTGCGGCGGACGGGCCGCAGAGGCTGCAAACAGGGCCCTCCCGAGCACAGGGGAGACGGTGCCATGCGGAGGCCGGTGCGGTGTTTCACACAGGGGAGAGAGACAGGCTTCGCGCAGATGAGGAGGAAGACCGGACTGGCTCCTAAAAAGAAGCCGACCGGCTCTGATACCAATTTGATGCGGCACAGCAAGCGTGGCGGAGGAACAAAGTCAGCACACAAAAGGAGAGAGCGACGGGAGGAAGGAGAACGTGCAGGTTTTGGGGATTCCACCCCTGGGGAATCCACCCCGCTGAGAGAAGACAAGAGAGAGGCGGCCGCTCAATTCTCTATCTCATCATCATTTTTTTTTAAAATGAGAGGTTACACTTTATTTTATAGTGAGAAAACCCTAATGGCTCTTACAGTCACAGAACTGGACGAAAATATCCTCAAGCCTAAAAATAGGTCCAAAATCGGACCCTAAAATACACAGAAAATAAAAGAACTCAAATGGGCCTCATATGGGCCTTATTACATCAACTAAATACTCAAACTCAAAACAGAAACATGTTAGTGGCCCGACGACAAATCGCCAAGCCAAATGGATGCTGTCGTCGTTGCTCGTCGCCTCCGTCTGGGTAAACTTGGACCTAGTTGGCCCGATCCCAGGCTCGGATGTCTCCACCAGAGAGTGAGCAAGAGTAGGGAGCAAGGTGGTTTGGGGGATGAAGTATATCTGGGATTTCAACATGGCTTTGCTGGCTAAATAGTTGTAGAGGCTAGGGGCTGGTAAGGATGGCTTGTGGACTACTGTTATTGGCAGAGGTACTTTGAGAGCTCCAAAGTTTAAGATTTGTCTCCTTCCCTAAGGTCTATTACTTCTCCCGGTGGCGGGACATCTCTTCCTATAGGGATATTGTCCTTGCGGGTACCAAGTTCTCAATGGGTAAAGGAGACTTGGCGCTATTTTGGAGGGATAGATGGTGTGGGGATCTCCCGTTTTGCCTAGATTTCCCCGATCTTTTCCAGGTGGCGGCGGCTCATCTTTGCTCAGTCTCTCAAGTTCTTGAACCTTACCTTCCTAAGAGGGTATGGGCACCTATTTTCAGGAGGAGTTTGCATCAGCTAGAGAATCGACAGTTGGAGGATCTGCTTGCTTGATTGTCCTCCTTTTCCTTCTCCGACTTTGAAGATCGGTGGACGTGGAGGTTGGAAAAGGGAGGTGCTTTCACAGTGGGATCATCATATCAAATCATCTCGGATGGTGGGCTACGTCATGGACTCTAGTTTCAGGTTTGGAGGGCTCGCTCAAGGAGAAGATTCTCATCTGGAGAATCTCCCATGACCAGCTCTCTATGAGGGATAAATTATGCCATCTCTTTCCGGAGTTGTTGTCTGTGTGTGTTCTTTGTGGGGTGGATGAGAAAACTATTGATCACTTGTTTGTGGGTTGTTTTTATGCTCGATTGGTGTGAGAGGCGATGGCTGCTACTACTCGGGGAGAGCTTCCTCCTGTTGGTGATGTGCATTCTTTCATCCATAAGTGGAGGAGATGTTGGCCGATCAAGAGAGATAACACAATATGGTGGCTCATTCTTCATGCTACATTGTGGATGATTTGGACAGAAAGAAACAACAACATTTTTTAGGGCTGCTAGGGATGCGGAGTATTTTTTTTTGATTTCATTTGTAGTAGAGTGAAGGACGGGCGGACAAGCTTTGTAATGTGAATCAACTAATTCGTCTCTTTTTGCTTTGTTGGGGGGGGGGGTAGTGAAAGGCTGTGCAGGGGGGATGGCTGGAGGTGTATAGGCAAGCTATGTATTTTTTTGCGCCTTCTGTAGAGCCTATACTTGCATATTCTCTCTACTTTTTTTATTTATACAATAGTAGCACCATCCACTTTTTTAAAAAGAAAAATCCCATTGCTATCCTTGTTTTCACCAAATGGGGTATATAAATCAAAATGAGGATATCCTTGTGCTTAACAAATGTCATTAGGATAAGGAATAAGGATAAGTAAACTTAGGTTTACTTATGCCTACTCCCCTCCCACCCTGTCCTGATACCAAGCGTTCCCCAAATGTTGTACTCCACACACTTTTCCATATTTCAGTGAAATGTTATGTGATTACAATGTTATATGATACACCAAATGTAATATCAACTCACAACCCCTTCTTATGGGGAAAAGGGACAACAACTAGAGCAAAATACCTCACTGGTGAAGACAGCCATATCTGCCTATTGGGTGTCTGTTGTTTATGACATATGTGCCCAAAGTACCAAGCTTCAAGGTTAGAACCTGATTCTGCCAAATGTATAGCATGTACATTATGTCAAAAAATTACATATTAATCCAAAACGATTCTAGAAAATGATTCTACAAGAATGAATTTCAGATGAACAATAAAATTAAAATTAACCCTAGCTACTCACCCCATAGTCTATATCAAAACCATCTATTTGAATTTCATCGCCGTATTCCTGTAGTGAAATCATATAAGAAAAAGAAAACCTTTTTTATTGAAGGTGAAAGTAGTCGAGGGTTAATAGATCGCGTAGGGTCTGCAATGAAAAAATGAAAAAAAAAATCCATGGATCAGAGAATCCTATATCACCTCAAATCTCTCCTGCAAGTCATGGATTGTTTCATCAGACAATCTGTGGAACTCATCTTCTTGCAGAACTGACCTGCATAGCCTCGAACAGATTTATTCATAACAAAAACAAGCTTCTCCAATCACTCCTGTGAGCAACCACAAGCTCTAATTCTCCAGAGGACGCACCTGTAATCGATGGTGGTGGGACCCCCCGCGATGTCCCATGGCGATGAGGTGGAGGTGAAGAACGCCCTTGGGATGGAAGTGGGCACAGGAGTTCTCGTGCCGCTCACCCTGTCAGCGAGACGATGGAGCAGAGAAGAAGATGAAGAAGAAGAAGAAACGACGGCAGGGAAGGAAGAGGAGGAGAGGGGATGGAGAGAGGTGGTGGAGAGAGCGGATAGTCGTCGGATTAGATTCCTGCGGGACATGGATGACGCCATAAATGTCCGATGGATGCAGTCGGCGAAGGGTGGCTGTCACAACCCCCAGCGGCGGAGTCGGAGAGAGAGAGAGCGCGAGACAGCACGACAGAGCGAGCAAACGCTGGGTAGGAATGCGCAAATCGCAATTGCACTTTAAAGGACTGGCGGAGTCGGAGAGAGAGAGAGCGCGAGACAGCACGACAGAGCGAGCAAACGCTGGGTAGGAATGCGCAAATCGCAATTGCACTTTAAAGGAAAAAAAATACTTCTCTCTTAAAATATTTGTTTCCTTCATTTTTCTAAAAATATAATCTGTTTGTTATATATTTGGCAAAAGTTAGGGATGTCAATTGGACTGGGTTGGTCCGAAAATCTGTTGGCTCGGTCTCATTTTATACGGATTTAGATCAGATATTTTAACTACTTTTGAATTTTAAATCTGGTCTGCTCCGGTCCGGAGTAAGATTGAGTCGGGTTCGAACTTGTCTCTACTCGGCTCAATGGCCCGATATTTTAAAAAAAAAATAACACGACAATAATTCTAATATTTTAAAATTTTAGATTGAAAATTATATTGTATAACTATGTTTAATGACTTAATATTTATTTCATATTTGTAACAATTAGAAATAAATTTATCTAGATTAGTCTAATATTTATTTTATCTTATTTTGATTCAAACACTAATTTATTGTAAAAAAATAAAAAATAGTAAGAAAACATTTAAAAATGTAAAATCGAGTTGGGTCGGGTCTTATCTAATCATCTCGGATTGGACCGAATTTTTAAAAATCGGGACTAACAAGACCGATCAGTTAGAAACCGGATTAGACCCGGACCAACCTAAGTCCGGTCTATTGCCACCCCTAACAAAAGTAAAATAAATTTGTAAAATTACGTAAATCAATTTGACAAAATATTTTCTTAAAATATAAGCTATAAGACATCTAAACGTTTCAGCGTGCAAGTAGATGTACATGTAAGTCATGATTCGTCTTACTTTTTTTGGGCATTAATTGATAACATAGGAATATCAAGCGATATTTGTATGGTATCCTTCAACATTCTTTTATTATGGATGCAATATTCATTTTATCACATTTAGAGATTGGGTGTCAGTTTTTGTTGTCTCATTTTACCAATTTCTCGTGTCTTAGCGGAGGAGGAGAAGAAGGGTGTGGCAGAGGTGACATGGGGGGATGCTGCATGTTATTTAGGCAATGTCTTACTAGATGGGTTGATGTAGGGGTGTAAACGAGTCGATACGTTCGACGAGTAGTTCGAAACTCGACTCGATAAAAGTTCGGTCCGACTCGTTTATTTAATTAACGAGTCGAGCTTGAATAAGAAAAAAAAACTCGATTCATAAAAGAGCCGAGTCTGAACACATGTGAGCTCAGCTCGATTATACTCGTGAACAACTCGTTTAAGAGCTCGTTAAAAGCTCGATTAAATATTCGTTAAGAGCTTGTCTAAGTACTCGTTAATACTTCATTTAAATATTTCTTAAAATATAATAAGTATATATTGATATAAAAATATTTATTTGTTTTTATACAGTTATTATTACAATATAAAATATTTTTGAAGGCTTAAATGTCATAGACTAAATTCACAGTGTATATACACAAATTATGCAAATGAGGGTATATACACAGATCATGTAAATAGGGGCATGAACATAAAATTTAATGTTGCAAGGTCCCCCAGCATATCAAGTATCTTCTTCCTCTCGAGACCGACCTGCGCAGTAGGTGAGTCCCGCGGTGGGACCGAGGGGTGCGTTGTCGGCCACTGGCATCTCAGGCGACCACTGTGGACCATCCGTCAGTGGCAGACAGTGCTCTCGGTGGCCGCAGTACCGTCACCGACGGTGCAGAAAGTGGGCTCTAGGCAGTGTGCGAAGGAGAGTTACAGCACCGCCCCTACCTTGTCGCACACCAACCCCCTCCCTTGCGGTGTCTATCTATTAATCTCATATTGCTTGTAACAAATTATGAATATATTTCAAACATTATATTAAAATAGTTAAATTAAGTAACTTATCAAAACTATTGAGATATGAGTTTGAAATAAGATAAATTTAGGTCTTATGAACGATCAATTTTTACTTGTAGATTGGATTGAACTTACTTATATATATGAACTCGCAAATTCAATTAAGCTCGTTAAAATACTCGTTAAGGGCTCGAGCTCAAGAGTATTTAAACGAGCCGAGTTTGAACAGGCATTTTCAATACTCGATATAGCTCGAGCTCAGCTCGAACTCGATTAAAAATTAACGAACAGAGTTTGAACAGCGCTCGACTCGACTCGACTCGGCTCGTTTACACCCCTAGGTTGATGCATGCATTTTGAGTTTGTTTGGTGGCGCCAAGTGAACGGCAGCAGGGGTGGATCATGCGCATGCTAACGGGACTGTCAAAATAAGAAAGAGAAATAAAAATATGTCAATATAAATTTAAAACAAATATTATTAATAAAAAATTATATAAAATCATCTTTCAATTGATAATTCTTAGTTCTACACCATTTGTGTGGCATGGAGTGATGGAAGGCGGTTCTACTTGTTATGCTCAGCAACTCTCTAAAAAGAAAAGGATATGTATTTGTTTGTCAAATTTATATAAAGTATATAATTATAAATAATTATAATCAAATAAGTTTTATTATTACTAGCTCGTCTGTCGACTAACTCCACATGATGCATGGTGTTTATGTGAGCAAGAATGTCCTTATCTGTGGATTCAGTCTACTTCTAATGATACATCAGCTGCACAAGATCATCTAAACAATTTTAAAAAAGTTCTACATATATATATCATTCACAATAAATATTATTAGTTGAAGATCTCACGGTTGGCCAAACCACATCGTGCCCTGGCTAATCCGAGCCAGGGTACGGTCGGGTCACCCCATTGGGGTGACCCGACTGTGCCGCATCGACACGCCGCGGTATGCCACGGACCGATACGGTCCGATCCGTGGCAGGCCGGTTTTTTTTTTTTTTGTTTAACTTTCCCTTTCACATTCGATATATCTAAGAGGTCTAAATGATGTCTAATTTAGGTGAAATTTCAAACATAAGTTAATTAAGAGATGATATAAATTATAGTAATTTTAATTTAATTTTTTAAATTAATTTATCATTAAGTAAAAATTGTCCCAAAAATTATTAAATCGACTTAATCTCAACATTTTAGGGTCTAAATAGTGTCTAATTGAAATAAAATTTCAAACATAGGCTAATTAAGATATGATATAAATTATATTAATTTTAGTTTAATTTTTTAAATTAATTTTTGTCAAGTAAAAAATGTCCCAAAAATCATTAGGTCGACTTAACCTCAACATTTAATTATACATCAATAATTCTTGATATTTATATTTTTAGAATCAGTATATTTTTTTAGTATTATGATTACTTCATATTTGATTTTATTTTCGGAATCAAATGTCGTCCCGTTAAAATGCACAGAGGGTTCGCCGTATTGCGGCAAATCCTTTGTGTACTTAAGGGGTCTAAATGATGTCTAATTGAGATGAAATTTCAAACATAAGCTAATTAAGAGATGATATAAATTATAATAATTATAGTTTAATTTTTTAAATTAATTTTTTGTCAAGTAAAAAATGTCTCAAAAATTATTAGGTCGACTTAATCTCAACATTTAATTATGTATCAATAATTCTTGATATTTATATTTTTAGAATCAGTATATTTTTTTAATAATTATGATTATTTCATATTTGATTTTATTTTTATGATATGAGAGAGAATGTGAAGAATAATCTGCTATAACTTTGGGCACAGACTACCAATTGAGGTGATTCCACTTTGAGGATGAAGTTGAAGAAGAGTAGAACAACTTTGATGAAGACCTCATGAGCATATCAACACTTTTTCAAGCTGTAGAAGGCATGATATCCCTGATAGTTCTGGAGGATATGAGAGAGAAGAGGGAGAGAAAAATGGTGCAATGTTGAGAATGACTTCTCCTCTGACTTTGGGGCAATAGGACTTGGTGAGCAGAGCCTCCATGGGTCTCTTCACATGGTGGTTGTATTTTCATATCCTATAGAGTCCTAGGATGTGTTTAAGAGAGAGAAAGTGAGTATAATCTCGAGTTAGAGAGTGAGTCCATGCATGAGAAGAGATGGAGAGTCTATTTAAGTTTGGATGGAGAGTCTTCTTTTGAAGTTTGCTCATTTTAAATATTCACCAAGTCACAAAACTAAAAAAACAAATCAAACAAACCATTTTCCCACCGTATCTCAGCGGTATGGTATGGTACCGTACCGTACCTTCCCACGGAGAATACGGCACGGTCGATCCGAACAGTACGGTGAACCTTGGAAGATCTCTAAATATCACCTCATTTGTCAATGTAGGAGGCTTGGCAAAATCTTTTTGCTAGATCTTGCAATGTATTTTTGCAAAGATGCACACACTAGTCATAAACATATCCACTCTATTCCCCACACCGTACTCTTAGATGAACAAGACATTCCATTGCTCACCCTTATCCAACCTCCTCTCTATAATGCCTCTAGTGGGTCCATGACATCTAGAGCCCTCCTCTAAGCAAGTGTAGACAATGGGTCTATTGAAATATAAACAATGAAGATAATTATATTAAATTATAAATTAAATATTATATAATGAACTAATCAAATTAAAATACATACTTGGAAGATGTTGATGCAAATGAAGTGCCCTCAGAGTCGTGAAGTGTCTGGGAGATGGGAGGGGGAGAGACAAACATCACTATAAGAAAAATAAGATTTTTCGACGATCATATGTCAACGACTAAAAAAACCGTCGGCATATCAAGCATTTGTCAGCGGTTGTTTAAAGCCATTGACATATGATGAAATATGTATGTCAACGGCTACGTTTAGCCATTGATATATGCTTACCATTTGTCAACGGTCAACACTAGCCATTGACATATGCTTATCATTTGTCAACTGCCAAAAATAGTCGTTGACATATGCTTAAAATTTGTCAGTGTCTCAAAGCATCCGTTGACAAAAAGTCAGCATATGTCAATAGCTATATTTAATTGTTGACAAATGATTAACGTTTGTCAGTAGCGATCAATAGCCGTTGACAAATATTAGGCATATGTCAACGACGTACTTGAGCCGTTGATAAATATTTTAAAAAAAAAATAAAAAAATGGCGAGATTTGAAACTTAACATTTGTCAGCGGCTCAATGTAGTCGTTGACAAATGTAACATTTGTCAGCAGTTTTATATAATTGTTAACAAATAATTAATAAAATAGTAAGGAAGGAAGGTGGGCCAACTTAACAGTTGTTGACGGCTTACAACAACCGTTCACAAATGCACCATTTGTCAGCAACTATTGTAAGTCGTTGACAAATACTCCCCCCCCCCCTGCAAGAGCAAGAACCGGAGGTCCACAGTGCCCCGAGTATGTCAAATTTCCAAGTCCCATATCCCTTCTATAGTAATCCATTTCTGTTCGAAGAAGTATCCATTGGCTGGTGGCCATGATGGGCTAGCGTCTGTACACCATGGCCATCTGATCCCTGCTGCTTGTTTGCTGCTGCGAGTTGCAGTGTATGAGAGTGAAGCTGAGCGGGGTTTCATCTCGAGCCAGGAAGGAGATCTGGGGAAGGAGATGCTCACCGCTGAGCGGTTGGAGGAAGACCCCAGAGTGCCGAAGCCAGGGGCCGGAGACGCCGTCGCTGGTAGTTACCAGACCGGAGCTATCATGTAGTACCCCATAAATTTAAAAATAAAATAAAAATAATATATATACAATAATAAATATATATATTAGCTCAAAAATAGAGGTTAAAAGAAATGAAATAATAAGAATACTATTAAATTAACAATACCCATTAGTTTCTAAAAGGGAATCCCCGTAAATTAAAACTCATTAAGTAAAAATAAGTGATGGACTTTAATAAATGGTTCATATAAGAGTTATTGGGCCAAAATAGGAGTTTTAAAAGATACAATAAAAGAAATTCGCAACTTTATTATTCCCTAATTAAAATGGGGACAACCTTCATAAATTAAAACCCAATAAGCTAAAAACAAGTTATGTTAAACCACTCTTATATTTTTACCCTTATATTTTGGTGATAACAAAACTTATGATTAATAAATATTATAAATATATTTAATATCATATTTTCCTAATAAATATAAATTTATGGCTCTATCACTGTGTGACTTGCACTGATAAGCAAAATTGAAGTCTATTCAATATACATCGATTTTCAGTTCACAAAGTAGCACATCGATTTCATTAGAACATGGATTCTGTTCAAACATCGATTTCATTAGAACATGGATTCTGTTCAAACATCGATTTCACTTAAACTTGGATTCTGTTCAAACATCGATTTCACTTAAACATGGATTCTGATCAAACATTGATCTCATTAGAACATGGATTATGTTCAAACATCGATTTCACTTAAACATGGATTATGTTCAAACATCGATTTCACTTAAACATCGATTCTGTTCAAACATCGATTTCACTTAAACATGGATTATGTTGAAAACATCGATTTCACTTGAACATGGATTCTGTTCAAACATAGATTTCAACTTAAACATCGACTTTGTTGAAACATGGATTTATTAAAATATGGATTTTGTTCAAACATAGATTTCAACTTAAACATCGATTTTCTATACTCAGTATTTCAAAATGTTTTGGCATCTAGTGAAAAGTCAAATATATTTCATTTGCGTAATCTTCTATCTTTCTGACAGAAGATCTTTTTTGCTTCTCTCTCTAGATCTCTTCTTTCCTATCAGACAAAAAGGGCTTACCTACCACTTCTGGGTGACTGCAAGAAACATAGAAGTGCGAGCTTTTGACAGAAATACTCTTTGATCTAAACACTTTCTTCTATGCTTACAGATCTCGAAGACCACCAAGTGGCTGACAGTCAGAAGAAGAAGAATAGAAAGATCAGCAATGACTAGAAGAGTTCCAACGGATCTCTTCAATGAATCTATTCAAAGCTGCTCATATAAAAGATGAAGCAAGGCTGTAGAACAAGAGCAGAGAGCTTTCCTAAAGATCTTTAAAGGAGTGTACATCCTGTGAGGAACCTCAACTCCACATACACTCAAAGAAATAGAGAAGAGCTCAAGCCCAATCAAGAGAAGCTTTTCATAGCAGAAGTTTTCGAAGCTTTCCAGCCTTCTTCTCTTCACTCTCTCTGTGGTCATTGAAATTCCTGGGGAGAGTCCTTTGCTGAGAGTTTCTGGGTTAGAGTCCATTCTTGTAAAACTCTCAGCTTGTTTCTTTCTTTTTAAGAAAGATTTCAGTCCAAATGTAGGACTGTATACAGTGAGTCTTCTTGTGTGAAGAGTTGACTAGTGTAGTTGCTGCATTTTCTGTCCAGCTAAAGGACTGTACTCAGTGTAGAACCTAGCTGGGGGTTAAGTCTAGCAGAACCGCACTGGGGTTTATACCAGAAGGTTGGCTTCTTGACCTGTAAGAGAAGTGGGCTACCTTCTTGCCCGGGAAAGAGAAGAAGACTAGCTGGGGTGCTGGGTGTTGTATTGTCCTTGAGGGGGACTATACCCTTGGTTAGTTTAATCCCAAGAGATTGCTTGGGGACTGGAAGTAGGACTTCCATATGGGAAGGGCCGAACCAGGATAAATCCCTTGTGTTGTGTGATTGTTTACTTGCTTTCGCACTGCTACTCTCTATCACACTCAACTAACCAAACTTTCAAGTGATAATTTTCTGTATTTAAGTTTCTGTTTCAGATTTCAGAAAACCTATTCACCCCCCCCCCTAGGTTAGCTTGCTGCCGCACTAAAAGGGCCAATAAGTGCTATCAGAGCAAGGTTCTCTGATCAATCAAGAAGATCCAACGATCTTAGAGAAGATCCATGGCAGCTCAAGGGATTGCTAAAGGCCAATCAGTCACCAGACCTCCATTCTTCGATGGAGAGGATTACCAATACTAAAAGATGAGAATGGAATGCTTCATTCGAGGCACAAACTTTGATCTGTGGCAGGTAATAGAGGTAGGTGATTATGTTATTGTTCCTGCTGAAGGTACTACTGCTATTACAGTAGCTGATAAAAGTAAATTGTTTTTAATTGTAAAGCAAAGAACTATTATGTTATGTTTTATCTAAAAGAGAATTCAGTAGAGTATCTGCATGTAAATCTGCTAAAGAAATGTGGGATAAACTGCAGGTAACATATAAGGAAACAGATAAAGTAAAACAAACTAGGATAGATATTTTGTCTTCAATATGAGCAATCTAAATGCTTCCAAATGAAAATATTACTCAAATGTTAATAGATTTTCAAGCATAGTAGTTGGTCTAAGCTCACTTGGTAAAAATCTTTCTGATGAAGAAACTGTCAGAAAAATACTTAGGTCTTTAACTCATTCATGGACTCCTAAGGTCACTGCTATGAAGAAGCCTATGATCTAACCAAGTTTTCTATTGATAAATTAATTGGTTCCCTCATGGCACATGAAATTAATATGGAGCGATTATCTGGAGGCTCATCTAAGAAAATTTCTAATGCTCTTAAAGTTGTAGCTGCTCCTTCCACCTCTTCTTCTTCCAGCTCAAAAAATGCAGGATCTGAAGACAGTGATGTAGATGAGGTACTGTCCAAGCATCAGAAGATTCTAAAGAAGAAGAAGAATGAATCAGAAGGATCCAAAAGAAAAAAAAAGGAGGAAAGAACCAGTATTGCTATGAATGCAGAAAACCTGGACATCTAAGATCAGATGTCAAAAATCAAGAAGACTGGTCAACCAGAGAAGTCCAAAAAGAAGCACAAGAAATTAAAGAAAACCATGGCTGGCTTGGGACAATGAGGAAGTCACCACTTCAAATCATCTAGCTCTGAATCAGATAAAGAGCAAGAAAGTTTAGCCCTCATGTAGGACTAGAGGGACACTGACCCATCCTTGATTTGTCACTGATTAGGGTCAGAGTGACTCTGTCTTTAATGAACTTTTACTGTCATAAAAGAATTAAAAAACATAATCTACTTCCTTAGAAAACACTAACTCTGATCTTAAATCAGAAATTGAACAATTAGAAGCACAATTGAAGGAAAGTAAAGATAATAATCATCTTTGAATGAAAACTTAAAATCAAGAACAATGAAAAATTAGAGTTAGAAGAAAAATTAAAAACTCTAATTGATGAAAATCTTTATTTAAAAAGAATAGTTAGGAAGTAAACTAAAGGGAAAACGTATCTAGCTCTATGCTTAAAAGGATCGAAATCTGGAAACAATAAACAAGGTCTTAGATACAAACTCTTGAAAAAAGAAAAACAAGTCATAATTTCTGAAAAATATCCATTGCAAAATTCGTGAAAGAAACCAAGATGCCTCAGAAAACAGCGCATGTAATAAACAAGTTTTATCAAAAGAAAAAGGTTTCTAAATATTATGTTCTAAACAGACATTACAAAGACAATAAGAACTGTAAAATAAATTATATTCATTGTTGTTCTCATTGCAATAAATTAGGACACAGAGTAAATACCTGCACAACAAGGCACCTAGTATAGATTCCAAAAGGATATTTTCATGCATCTAACCATCAAGGACCCAAAAAGCTTTGGGTACCTACTTCTGAATAAGTTGTTTACAGGATAGCCTTGAACATCAAGATCAAGGATACTCAAAGCATTGGTGACTGCCAGCTCTTCATCTAGCACATATCTGAAGAGGGAGTAGTCACAAATTGTTTTTAAAATTCATATTACTACTAACATTATTTTGCAAGTCTCTCTGATCAATGTAGACAATAATTCTAAAGACTTGACAAACAACATGTGAAAGGTCAAGACCAACAAGCGCAAATACAACAGTAGTTGTCGACACACAATGAGCATCTGTCGACAAATGATGACCAGATTGATCAACGGATCAGAGGAACCATGAAGATATGACTTGCCTCACATTAAGGGGGAGTCTCATGCTTAGGGGGAGCCCTACACTAAGGGGGAGTTATTCATTAATGTCAATCATTGTGAACCCTCACTGGTAAGAAGTTTTTACAAAAAGGGGAGAGAATACATGGTAAGATCTTTCCTTTTTGGTTAGTGACAAAAGGGGGAGAGTATACATTATCTGTGAATTTTTTGTACTTTCTATGCCTTAAGTATTTTTTTTTGTCAGAAAATTCTTATAAGTTTTGTCATCATCAAAAAAGGGGAGATTGTTGAACCATCTTATATTTTTACCCTTATATTTGGTGATAACAAAACTTATGATTAATTAAACATTATAAATATATTAATATCTGTTTTCCTAATAAATATAATTTATGGCTCTATCGTTGTGTGACTTGCATGATAAGCAAAATCGATGTCTATTCAATATACATTGATTTCAATTCACAAAGTGGCCCATCGATTTCATAGAACATGGATTCTGTTCAAACATCGATTCATATAACATGGATTCTATTCAAACATCGATTTCACTAAACTTGGATTCTGTTCAAACATCGATTCACTTAAACATAGATTCTGTTCAAACATCGATCATTAACATGGATTCTGTTCAAACATCGATTTCACTAAAACGGGATTATGTTCAAACATCAATTCACTTAAACATCGATTCTATTCAAACATCGATTTCACTTAAACATGGATTCTGTTGAAAACATCAATTTCACTTGAACATGGATTCTGTTCAAACATAGATTTCAACTTAAACATCGACGCTGTTGAAACATGGATTTCATTAGAACATGGATTCTGTTCAAACATAGATTTCAACTTAAACATCGATTTCCTCTATACTCAGTTATTTCAAAATATTTTTGGCATCTAGTGAAAAGTCAAATATATTTCATTTGCATAATCTTCTATCTTTCTGACAGAAGATCTTTTTGCTTATCTCTAGATCTCTTCTTTCCTATAAGACAAAAGGGCTTACCTACCACTTCTGGGTGACTGCAGGAAACACAGAAGTACGAGCCTTTTTGACAAAACACTCTTTGATCTAAACACTTTCTTCTATGCTTGCAGATCTCGAAGACCACCAAGTGGCTGACAGTCAGAAGAAGAAGAATAGAAAGATCAACAACGACTAGAAGAGTTCAACGGATCTCTTCAACGGATCTATTCAAAGTTGCTCATATAAAAGATGAAGCAAGGCTATAGAACAAGAGCAGAGAGCTTTCCTGAAGATCTTTAAAGAAGTGTACATCCTATGAGGAACCTCAACTCCACATACACTCAAAGAAAGAGAGAAGAGCTCAAGCCCAATCAAGAGAAGCTTTTCATAGCAGAAGTTTTCGAAGCTTTCAAGCCTTCTTCTCTTCACTCTCTCTGTGGTCATTGAAATTCCTGGGGAGAGGCCTTTGCTGAAAGTTTCTGGGTTAGAGTCCATTCTTGTAAAACTCTCAGCTTTGTTCTTTCTTTTCTAAGAAAGATTTCAGTCCAACTGTAGGACTGTATACAGTGAGTCTCTTCCTGTGTGAAGAGTTGGCCAGTGTAGTTGCTGGCGTTTTCTATCCAGCTAAGGGACTGTACTCAGTGTAGAACCTAGCTGGTGGTTTAAGTCTAGCAGAACTGCACTGGGGTTTGTATCAGGAGGTTAGTTTCTTGACCTGTAAGAGAAGTGGGCTGCCTTCTTGCCCGGGAAAGAGAAGAAGACCAGCTGGGGTGCTGGGTGTTGTATTGTCCTTGAGGGGGACTGTACCCTTGGTTAGTTTAATCCCAAGAGATTGCTTGGGGACTTGACATAGGACTTCCATGTTGGAAGGGCCGAACCAGGATATATCCCTTGTGTTCTTTGTATGATTGTTTACTTGCTTCCGCACTGCTACTCTCTATCACACTCAACTAGCCAAACTTTCAAGTGATAATTTTCTGTGTTTAAGTTTCTATTTCAAATTTCAGAAAACCTATTCAACCCCCCCCTCTAGGTCAGCTTGCTGCCACACCAAAATGGCCAATAAGTTATGGGTTTTACTTATGGTCCATAAGATCGTTATTGGGCCAAATAGGAATTTTGAAAGATATAATAAATAAAAATATTATAAAATTGTAACTCCATTATTCCTTAATTAAAAAGAGACAATCTCCATAAAATAAAACTCAATAAGCTAAAAACAAGTGATGGGTGTTACCAATTGGTCTATACATGAACTATTGGGCCAAAAACAAGAGTCTAATGATGGATTGGAGATAAATAAGCCAAAATTCGTAATTAAATTATTAATAAATTAAAAAAGAGTAAGATAATCACTAAAATTACTCATAAATATCCTAAAAAGAGTCCTAACACTATCCTAACTAGTTGGCCATGGAATTTGAGTCCACCCCAAGCCAATAGAAAGATAAATGCAAGGAAAAAGGTAGATAATTATGGAGATTAGGAGTTGGAGGAAGAGTAAGAGTTTTATGAGACTTGTTAACCCTAAACATACAAATACACCCAAATCTCTTCCTTAGCTGATCCTAATGTTCAATTGAGATCTCTTGGACGTGGGAAGGAGGCCAAAGGAGGAGGATTTTTTGAAGAAGGAGGCTTGGAAGGGAGCTTCTTCGCGTTCTTCACGTTCTAAACCCTAGGATCTTTAAGCGTCCAAAGGTAGGCATTCTTCAAGCAAAAACTCAATTAAACTCGTCTGTAGATTGTTCATAATCCAAAGAACAAAAGCCCTCTATTTTTTCTAATTTTTATCATTCATATATTTTCAATTTCATGTTTGAAGTTCTGTTAAGAACATGTACCTGACCCCCTAATGTTCTCTTTAAAGCCTTGTGTATGCTTGATCCCGCGGCATGGAACTTTTACTGTACATGCTACATGATGTCAGAAATCTAATGACATACTTTTCCCCAGTTTTTATCAAGTATGATTTCCGAATTAAATCTCCTCTCATCACTGTGTCATGTTTTGGTTTCATTGTGAATAATCTTGTTCATAGCCTGTTGATACCATGATAAGTTTTTAATTACTTTTTATTGTTGATATCCCTGCAAGTCTAATTTCGTTTAAAACTATTTTCATGATTTTTCATTAAGTATATGTTGAGTTATCAATTTTTTAATACCCCTGTGTCAAACCATTGGAGGATTGGACCGCAAACTAAGGAGTTCTAAATCCCCTTTTGGGCTCGGGCTAGATTCTTGAGAACGCGATGCCTCGATCGGTCGCATTCTCAACTGGGCCGCAACAACGGATCGCGTCGTGTTGGTAATGTGACAGTCCACTGCGTCGCGTCTTTGTGTTCTGTTCCGATTCGAAGGTAGAGGAGCTCGATAACGGTATCCAAATCATTCGAATAAAATGAAGACAAGTCCATTTAAAATAATAGAGAAATTAACATGAAATAATTGCACTTAATAATTAGATATATTATTGAGGTGGTTTCTGTAAGGTCTCACGACAAGAATTCATGTTTGGTGTGTGCATGTGAGAGAGAATCAAGATAATATATAAGAGTCATGCATTATCTTTTAAACAATAAAAAAATCAAGTGAATATAATTAAAGATTAATTAACATGATGTTATTGTTCGTCACAGAGCATTACAAGGGTTTAACCATGATTATAGAGTATGAATTAGCAAGATTCAATTGAATAGTAAGGTTCTGGAAATACACAGTAATGGTCACGTTCAAATCGTGATGGTTAGGTCTTTCGCATTCAAGGGAATCGAAACAGGCCAATCGATTGATGATATGAAAGGCCACGGGGTGATCAGTAGCGATTAAGACAATCCGTCCATAGTCGCAACGGTCAGGGACGACGCGTTTAAGGCAATCGAGAGGGGTACCGATTGGTGACCAATAGTCGCGACATCAGGGTCAAGCACTCAAGGCAAGACGAGCAAACGTTTCTATACACACTTTTCTTTACTTGGATAGACTCTCCATTGAGAATACTCCTGACTGGACCAAGTAATTCTTATCAAGTCCTCCGTAAGACTCCTTGGCTTTAGTGGACGTCCATTACTGGCCCTTAGGGATCAGCAAGATCCAATGACCTTAGATTGCTCTTTACCTTGAGATCACGTCGAACCTCTAGACTGTGTTCGTAGCATGGCCAGTGGGCAGTTAGTGAATTCTACTAGACTGTCGGCACCAATCATGCATGTCGTGCAATGTTATTATCGCATGTTTAACGTTGTTTTACGTGAATTGACCTATAGTTCTCATATATTCCTTATTCTCTCATCTATTCGCATTCTCTCTACACTCCGTCTATTCTTCAATTACACTCATCTATTTCTTGGTACTTTATTTGGCCATCTATTGATTGTCTAAGATAACAAACATAACTGATGTCAGACAACATTATAAAGGGCTCGATCTGGTCCTGGGAGGTGCGCCCGAAAGTGCCTTTTGCCCACGGGAGTTCAATGATCAAGATGTTAGGCATGCATCCTGTCACGTCCTACTCATATACTATTTTCGGAGGTGACAAAAAGATCGAGATAATACAAGCAGGGACGGTCTTGCATATATGTAGAAAGTTGCAGCGGAATAATATATTACATGTGCCGATAGCTTAGAGTTAAAATGTACAACATAAGTGACAGAGTCAAAAAAAGAAGTAAGGTTTGCTAATTTATAGATCACTCGGCGCACAATCCCTTGGCGAGTCAGACCCATCTGAGATGCCTGAAAGGAAAGTAGGATTTATGAGCAATTGTGCTCAGTAGGAAATTGCCATTTAAAAAACAATAATCAGACAGTAGTAGGAAAGGAACAATAAGTATATCAGTCAATAAGAGGATGCAACAAAGATATTGAAGTACCGTTCGAGGAAGATATCATAAAAGAATTTGCCCGGAACTAAACAGTAAAGAAATTCATGCCATAATACAGTTCATGGAAATGTAGACTAAATTTAGCAGTAGGTGGTGTTATGCCAAACACCCAGATCCATTCTCGAAGGATACAATTCGAATTGACCGATTCAGTGGCCGAGTTCGGGTGCTCCTCTAGGACTGGATCGGCCCCATTGCACAGGCATTGGTCAGTAGAGTCCGAAGACCCAAGGTGTCACCATTTCCATTTGACCAGTCTTTTAATATAGTTCGGGCAGAATTGAAGTAACATTAATATTAAAGCAAGTTCAACGTGAGAGTACAGTGATAGCAAGCCAAAGTAAGGCTAGCTAGTTAGGTTGGTCCAAGTTAAATAATATAAATCTATATAAGAATTTGGGAAGAAGCAAGTTGGAACAACATGTATAAACTCAAGAGGAAATCACTCGACCAGAAGGGTAGGGCATGTTTGACTTTTGTTTCAGTAGGAGAGGGACTCCTTGGAGAAGTCATATGCATGTTTATCATTTTTCGCCGGACTTTGGATTTCTAGAATTCTACTAGATTTATTTGAATTATGAGACTTTCAGGTAGGCGAAATTATGAGAGATTAGAAAGATGCTATTTTGATGGAATCACCAAAATCACGATTTTCTTCTTTGGTGGGAGAGTTGATGTAACACCTCAAAATTTAATATCAAAATAATAATATGATATAAAAAATAAAAAAAATTATTTTCATAAAAGATATTTTGAAACATTTGAAATGTAGAGGCAATCGATGTTTAAGTATAATAGTAATCGATGTTTGAATGTAATCCATGTATGTAATCGATGTTTGAACATAATTGATGTTTGAGTAAAATCGATGTTCTAAATGAAATCGTTGTTGAACTGAAATCGATGTTTGAAGAAAGTCGATGTTTGAGTGAAATCGATGTTGAACCAAAGTTGATGTTTGAATGGAGTCGATGTTTAAGTGAAATCGATGTTTTAAATGAAATCGATGTTGAACCGAAGTCGATGTTTGAATGGAGTCGATGTTTAAGTGAAATCGATGTTTTAAATGAAATCGATGTTGAAGTAAATTGTAATCGATGTGTTTGTATCGTAATTAATGTGGACTTTAAAAACAATAATCATTGTGGACTTTAAAATAGTAATCGATGTGGACTTTAAAAATAATAATCGATGTGACACTTAGTCAGTAATCGATATGCATTGAACAACAATCGATTTAGTTTTTCAGTGCAAATCGTGAAACGATAATGCCATAGTATCTTGTATTTACGAGAAAAAATATGATATTAAATATATTCATGATATTTAAGTTAATCATGAGTTCTGTTATCACCAAAATAAATGATAAAATATAAGAGTGGTTCAAATGGTGGGTTGAGGGTATAATGCCAAGACTCTCTCTGACACTAACAAGTCCTTAGAGTAGTGATGTTTGGGGAATAACAATTGAAAAGAGAGAAGAGGAAATGAGATTTCCTACCTTAGTCAAAAGAAAAATGGGAGTAACAGGAAACAGAGCTTTCGGAGCTTCTTCCAGCAGCTCCCAGCGTCTCCTTCTTTCTTCTTCTTCCTCAGGCTTCAGTGGAAGCAGCAGTACTAGTAGCAACAACAGACAAAGCAGCAGTAGCTGCAGCAGCGACAGCAGACAAAGCAGCAGCAGCAGTAGTAACCGACAAAGCAGTAGGGGGTGAAGTTGGATAAGGATCACTGGGGGGTTTAAATGTAGAGTTTATCCGCGTGCAAAATTGCAACAGACGGTGGCGATGAAATCTTCGGGAAGGTTTCACTCGGCTAAAACACGTAACAGGGTTATTACGTAACCCATGTTACGTAGGGTGAATAGTGATTACCCTACGTAATCACTGTGCCATAATTTAAATATATATATATATATATATATACATATATATACCATATATTTCTTTAAATAATATAATTCTCTTTTAATCATTTTCCATCAATATACTTTTATTTATTTAGGTTATTAATTTATGTGGTCTCATGTGCATTTATTTCCAAGGTTTATTTTAGTAATGGCAGTGTAATAATCAAACTAATTAGAACATCATCATGCATTATACACAAATAGCCAATTATTTTTATAAATAAAATCGAGGTGTTACACATCCAAAGTGTCATACTATTAAGATTAATTGAAGACAATCAAACAAAATGCTATACTCTCTCTTGGCTATCTATGGACAACCAAAGTACTAGACTCTCACGATTGATAAGAAAATCAATCAAAGTGCTATCATGACTTGCATGCTATCTCATGATATGGCCAATTCTCTCTCTTTTCTATACATGTTTCATGTTGTTATTTGACATTGACATTTTACTTGATATCGAATTGCTACTATTATCTCGACTTCATTGACTCTCTATCGTTAGTTGCTCTGCTCCTTAATACATTAATCATTTAAAGCTTGCTTGGCTCATGAGATTTAAGTCCTACTGAGCGTTATCGCTCACTGTGCGTTATGTGTCTCAGGTAAGTCGGATGATGACATTATACACATCAATGGGAAAGGACCAGAGTGATGAGCGACCTGGTGTCATATCGACGGAGTTACCCTAGTACAATAGAGTCTAGTTAGATAGTTGTTAAAAATTTCCTTTCCAATGTAGTGATGTCATTGAGCCCTATGTATCGACTCTGAATTGGTGGTTGTAATAGTCTTTATGAATTTCAATAAAATGAAGAGTTTATTCCAAGTATTGTCCATTAGTTGCTCTGAATTACTCGATTGTTGTGCAATATACACTACTATGTACTTTGCTCACGTCTCCCCGATTTATTTCGCTGCTAAATTGGTGGAGCGTGACATGTCGGCTCATCATGGTCTGTTCAGTCTGTGATGCATTGTTTTGATCATGGTTCATGGTGTTTGACCTGTGGCGAAGGTGGACCCGAGTCAGGCGTGATACGATCTTTCTAGGCCTTGTCTGTATCGGATCAACCCGGGAAAGAGGAGGAAGAAGCTTATGCCGCTCCCACAGGAGCCATGACCAGATCTCCCCGAAATCCTGTTCTGCCCATGGCGAGGAAGCCCCGGGGACTGGCCACGCTGTGAGTGGAGAAGCAGGACCGGAGCGCTGGGAGACCCAAGAATAGCAGCCGCACATCGAGAAGAGCTACACAGAGAAGATATCATCGGTGATGTCGGTCATCATCGAGAAGGCTATGCACGTGAAGGACGCCACTATGTCGGCCACGGTGGGGTCCGCTGAGTATAGCAGGGTCGGGGAGGGGGATTACAAGGCGAAGGAGTTGATGGGGACTTTTTTTTTTTGAAAAAGGAGTTTTGTTAGTGGCTGGTTAACTCCACTGACATATTATTTTTATGGCAGCAACCATCAGTCACTGACATATGTTCCATATGTCAACGGCTTAAAGTCGTTGACATATCACATTTACGTCAGCGGTTATTAGCTGCTAACATATGTTTCATATGTCAACAGTTTAGAATAGTTGTTGACAAATATTAGTCGAAAACTTATTTGTCAATGATTTTATCAACGATTTTATCAACATATATATAGCCACTGACATATATATATGTCAACGATTTTACATCTTTTGTCAATAGTTATCAGCTGCTGACATATGTGTTGTTTCTTGTAGTGCACATTTCAATGTCATCATGCCCTAAAGCTACCACGAGATTGGAAGTCACTACTAGAAGCTATCTATTAGAAAGATAGTACACAAGTTGGTAGGGCAAACATGTTAATCCTAATAATATCTTAAGAAAGATCGAATGAAGGTTTTTTTAGCGTTCACTTGCATCAAACACAGCTTGCTGCACTAGACATTTATCGTGTGTTTAGAATTCAGAATAACAATTTTTAAGGGGTATATTATAGATCCGTGTATCAGGAAGAATCGTCCAGATGAGATCAATTAGAAATCATAGCAAAATCTGGAATCAGATTCCACCAAATCATAATATGATTCATAGTTTCTTCCTAAAACCACATATCACGGCCTTACAGAAAGCACCAATTGTTATTACTTAAAATGGTTTTCTAGCTTATAAATAGGAGTCATGCTGACTACCACCTGGTAAAACCTTATAGATAGTAGTAGGATGGGCATGGACACATGAACTATTCTTAAATGGTGCTCTCCAAAGTTATTTCATGTGGAAGGCACTTGTGGTAGTATTAGAGTAGCCTAGAAGAGAACAACTCTATAAGCCCAAGGCCCAATGTATTTTTTTATTTTTTAGTCCTTACAAATAAGCATATTTATTTTTTAGTCCCTCAAATGTAACTATTGTTTTTAAAATCTCTCAAATCTTTGTCGCTATCCTTATTAGTCCTTATCATTCGATTCTATAACCAGAGTAGGGTTTTTCCCTAGTTAAGCTAACCTGATAAGTGGAAAAGTTCACACTGCCCTTGGTTGGTCAAACCCTTCTTGTAGCGGTCCTCGTCATTCAAATCCGTTAACCTAATAACAAGCTTGACCCAACTCTGCCTCTCGCGATCGAGCCGTAGCCTCGTAAGGGATATCATTCACATGTCCGTAGAAATATAAAGGAAACAACTCAATATATATAAGATGTCACACTTCACAAATATTTACATGAAATATACATAGCCAGTTCTCAACTAGAGTCAAACTCAAAGTACAGCAGCCTGGGGCATACCCTGAGGTGAACAGAAAGTAAAGATTACACTGCTGGTGGTGTAGACTCAACTCCGCTGCGGTTCAGCTCCGAACTAGAAGAAGGACGGGAAGCCTCCTGCACTCCCTCACCTAAAAGGGGTAAGGGTGAGCCTCGCAAGTAACTGGTTCAGTAGGAAAACTCCCCCAAAAGATGCACAAAACCAATCTTACAAGTGTAGTAACAAGAAGCTACACTAGGCAATTTATAGAACTATCTACGCATGGTATTAAAGCTATATATAACAATTATCAAAAGCTATTAACTGAAAACAACCTTTAATAAATAAATGGCAAGCCTCGTCCAAGTGTACGAGCTAGAGTAGAAAATGCCACACTTGGGTCACGAAGACTGGTTCGCGACACTAGCAACTAACCCAGACAAACCACATAGGACTACCTCTTAGCCTCGCAGCCACAGACGAAAGGTCTAGCTGCCGCTCCACCACAACAAGCCAAGAAACTGTGGAGAGCAACCAACACCACTCCTGCGAACCACACTACCGCAGGCCCATGCCTGACACCTTTAGGGACTCCAGCCCGAGCTCCCTAAAGTGAGGCACTGGAAAACAAGACTAGCTAGGGCCCAGTACGTCTACTGGTGTCCATAACCCCCAACCACGAGCACGCTGCAAGCGACAAACACAAACTCACACAAGTCGTTGTCCCACTGCCGTATTTCCCTCAGTCGGACGTACAACTCTACATAAGAGTGAGGGTGTCCAGGAAGACGACACAAACCTTGACGGTACATAAGTACCGGGACAAGCTCCGAGCACTAACGTGTCTGGC
This sequence comes from Colocasia esculenta, assembly GCA_014218235.1. NCBI lineage: Eukaryota > Viridiplantae > Streptophyta > Magnoliopsida > Alismatales > Araceae > Colocasia > Colocasia esculenta. Next base: position 116,065,386 of record CM024753.1, on the reverse strand, counting down.
TCACACAAAACCTGGGGCTCCCGAATAGAGAGTTAACCACGGTAGGCATCGTACTACTCGCCACACACACACAAACCACATGAACACTGTTGTCCTTAACCTCAACAAGTGTCGATGCACCACTTACCATTGCCATATACAGTAGATAAAGATAATTCGATAATCACGTAACCATGCAAAGACCATTAGCCCTCGGAAGCCAGAACGCGACAGGGTCAACCGTCGCCTTCAGAACGCGACGCCTCGATATGGCACGTTCTGAAGCAAAACGCGATGGGTCAGGCTGTCGCGTTCTGAACGCGACACCCGGGTCCGTCGCCTTCACAGGCAGAACCCTAAATCTAGGATTCCATCTCCAGAATCCCCATGCAAACCACATAATCTCCATTAAAAAGTGATTATACAAGTTCTAACTAATACCCTAGCATGGCATCTACCATCTACAACATGTAAAACAAGCTAAACATGCTCAACACATGATCCACAATGAGAAACAAGGTGGAATCTCCTTACCTTTGCGAAGAACGTGAAGAACGACGATAGTCCGGTGTTTCCCCCGCTCCGTACCACGTCCTAGCGGCGAGACCACGCCAAATATAGTTCCAAAACTCCAAATCGCTCAGAAGCACAACAAAACCTCCTCGACCTAGGTTAAAAATAGTTCAGAGTTGAGAACACGAAGCACCCTGCCGTCGTGACCAGAACGTGACGGTTCAGGCCGTCGCCTTCTCATCGCTGACGCCAGCAGGCCGCCCAGCATGCACGATGCGGCAGACATGCAGACGAAGACCCTCAAGTGGCGATTTCATGAACGCGACGCCCTGGACTGTCGTGTTCAGAATGTGACGCCCAGCTCTATCGCGTTCATAAACAGTGAACCAGTGGGTGCTTTAAGCCCAATCTACCGGCCTACAAAGCCCCACAACCTGTGAAAACACCTGTAACACACACCATAGGCCACACACTGGCCACCACAACCACTAAACGTCGATCCGAATGGTCAATACGCTACACTTCTCATTCCTCGTTGGATCCGCACTATTCACACCTTGTAGTTTAAGATTTAGGGCACCAGTGGAGGGCGATTAAAGGATTTGCAGAAGATGGGAAGAGAGCCCGATTGAAGCTAGGGTTTTGTGGGAGAAGGTAAGGGGTTAGCACTATCTGTCCAGTGTTTAATTGCTCATTTAGCACTCTCAACGACTTTGATGCTGCAGATAAGAGGCTGAGATGGGTCAACAGATTTGGTGCCTCAAACAAGAGGTCGACGACAGCGCAACGACTCCATGGTTGCAGAGAATAGATTGGAAAAGGCTCAACGGCTCAAACATTGCAGAGAAGAGATCGACCACTCATTGGACCTTGTGGGATTTGGGATTTGGGGGGGGGGGGAGGGACTCTAGTTAAAGTTTTGGATAAGGTAAGCAAACAATCTTCCTTCTACAACTATGGATTAAGCTCTTAGATTATCTGTATGTGGTGTTTTTAGGGCATAGCACTATGTCGGAACCCACTTTGAGGCTTACATATAGATTCGGGGGCAACTGGAAGACTTTAAGGTCAGGTAGGTTTGCTTATGTGTTGGGTCAGTCGAAGTCAATAACTACGTATCCAAACTATTAAATTCATTGCACTTTATTAGAGGACATGACTCAGATTTCTAGGTGGGCGAGTAAGATATGTTGCAATTCCATACTGAAGTGTCGGACTCCAGACCATTGAGGTATGAGGTGGTTACATATGATGGCTAGTTGTATGAAACCATGCTCTCATATCTCCCGAGTAGGAAGATGACTATTTATGTAAGTGCATCAAATGTGGAGTCAGTTTCGAAACCACAGGGTTAGATTGCCCCAGTTTTTGAACCACAAGGTCACAGTGCCCCAGTTTCTAAACCATAGAATCAACACAATATTTATCTAAGAGTATCAATATGTTGATGAAGACTTTGATGCTGCAAGGTGCAATGAACAAGTACCTGGTGATGAAGACTCTGAGTATGTCTCAAATACTGATGAGTACAGTGAGTCAGATCAATCATTTTGTGAGTCTAATGAGGTGCACATAGAGGACTCATACCATTCAATGCTAGGAACTTCATATGAGTCTGATGAGGGCCTGTTGAATGGAGAGGGTGAAAATGTGGAATTTGATAATGAAAACCTAGATATTAGAGTTGGTGCTATCTTTCCAAATCGAGTGGCTTATTTTACTTGCTTTAAGATAGTATGTAATTAAGAACAAATTTCAATTTAAACATGTTAAAAATGATCTCTAGGATGACTGTAGTTTGTGCTGATAATGAATGCAAATGGAGAGTTCATGCATCAAGACTACAAGATGGAAAGACCTTTACCATCAGAACTATGCAAGAGGAACACATTTGTAATTCTAGTAGTTGGACTGAGGATCGTGTGGCATCCAAACATTGGATTTCAACTAAGGTAGCAGACGCAGTAAAGGAGAATCCATATATACACCCCCCCCCCCCCCCCCCCCCCAAAAAAAATTTTTTTTTTTGATGGCCGATTTACTAAGGGCCTACAATGTGCAGGTACTTTAGTACTTTATTTGTTTGAATGTTTTCATATTTGTTTTAATATTTTCATGTGTTAATGGTTACTAACGGCCTACAATGTGCACAAATTCCTTATCATAGAATTTGGCATGCTATATAAATAGCTAAAGAACAAGTTTTTGGTAAGATGGAGGATTCATACAAGTATTTTCCGCAGTTTATTAATGAATAGCATCTAAACAATCATGATTCAGCTTTAAGTTGTAAACCTCTTTTGATAGATGCTTTGAAAGAGTTTTCATTTCTTTAGGGGCATGCATTAAGAGTTTATTGGTGGGTGCGTACATTATCAGGCATAGATAGGTGTCACCTCAAAGGGCCTTTTGGTGGGGTGTTGGTTTCTGTTGTGGGAATAGATGGGAATTTCTACTTGTTCCCAGTTGCCTATGGAGTGGTGGAAGGAGACAGTGGGGATGCATGGACATGGTTTCTCCAATTGTTGAAGAAGGCAATTAAACACTCAGAGGGCCTAACTTTCATATCCGATATGGATAAGGGCATTAAGCTGGCTATCCAGAGTTGAGCATAGGTTTAATTTCTAACTTGTTCCTCTATTGGTTTAATTTTTGACTTCTTCTTGGTTTAATTTTTGACTTCTTCCTCTATGGTTTAAGTTTTGTATGCATCATATACAAGGCTTTCAAGAAGAAGTAGTCAGGTCCAACTTTCATGGTTGTTGCATGGACTACTACGAGGTGCTACGCCATTAGGGGTTATCAATCTTAGCTCTTTGAAATTAACAACTTGGTGCCCGGACAACAAATTATTTAGAGAACATGGGTTGTGTGTGGTCTAGGTGTCAATTTTCTGACAAGTCAAAGTACCACTACATCACTAACAATTTGGCTAAATCATGGAATGGATTTGTTAGTGACACTAGTGGGCGGCCCATTGTAGACATGCTTGATGATATATGTTAGAAGATCATGGTGAAGATGGACTAGAGAAGACGACATGCCAGAAGATGGAAAAAGCCTTTCATGCCCCTGTGTATGGCACATGTGAAAGGAATTACAAGAAGACTTGGTAAATTTCAGGTTAGGTTTTCATCTAATTATAGGGCCGAAGTTGAAGGCCTTATGAGAGGTCAACTGTTCAATTAGATGAAAGGACTTGCTTTTGCCAAAAATGGCAAGTGAGTGGTCTGTCATGTTAGCATATGGCAGCTGTGGTTGATGCCCTTAGAGACTTGAAAATCTAAGATTATATTGACAATTCTATCAGGTTGAAGCATACAAAGAAGTCTACAAATTTTCAATTGTCCCATTAACTGATAAGAAGATTTGGGAAACACCTAAAACAATTTTTGTGCTTCCCCCTAGATGTTGTAGACTTAGGGGCCATCCAAGAAAGAAGAGGATTAAAGACCAAGATGACATGGCTACAAAGAGGATTAAGTGCACAAGATGTGGCCAATGGGGTCATCATAAAAACCCTTGCAAGGAACCACTCTTAGGACCTCAATTAGGTGTCACAGATGTTGGGCAAAGTTCCACATCAAACCAAACATAAGCTACTAAGTTGTATGATTGTGATATCAGTCAGCCTTATCATATGAGCAAGAACAACATGCATTAGTCTATTCAGCCATTTGATGTCCTTTGATCAGGAACAATTTAGTGCATGTGTTTACGAAGAATCGATCTCACCATTCCAATCTTATACATTGTGATTCAATTCTCATGTACACAAAACCACAAACTTTATTATGCTAATATAATATATACACAACAATAGATATAATGAATATAACATCATTTATAAATAGAATGAGAATTTATAGAAAAGTCCTATCATAATAATTATGATTGACTTGTAGGATAGACATATCTTTCAAGGGAGGTGATTTGCAGGGAGGATTGTTGTTCCACTGGGGCAGGAGAGAGAAGCTGATGGGTGTTATCCACACGAGAGAGAGAGAGAGAGGAGAGAGAGAGAGAGAGAGAGATTTGGGAAAGTTAGTCTTTTTGCGTCCTAAACTCATCCACAATCGAGTTAAATGAATGGAATCAGACGGCATGGATATATATGATAAAAATGTGGTGAAATACAAAGGTATAAGGTGATACATGCGATATATTTTAGGGGAATACATGTGATTATCCCTATATGTATAATATAATGCAATCCACTATCATGCTTTAGTCTCAGGGCATTTTTTTGGTACAAAAGGAGAAGTAGTTCTGGATTCGTAGGACATTACTACCATGCATGGGAAGCAGGCTTGACCTAATGGAAGAAAGAAACCATGTGCCTCTGCCACTTCTCATAGCATCACTTAACTTGGCATGTCTTCGACACGGTGAGGGGGTGGAGAGAGGCGGCTGATCATGGTGGAATTTGGAAGGGGATGGAGAGGTTGTTGGCGAGAGAGGGAGCTCATGGAGGGCCTCGGCATGGGAAAGCCATAGGAGGATGTCTTAGCTCCAGCAAGAGGCGTTAGCATCCCCAACAATGGAGAAAATAAAGGTGGCTGCATGCTGTAGTAGGTTCAGCTAGCCCTTGTTTGGTATCGAGATAAAAGGGCATATCTCCGGCACATCCCTAAACCTATGTTTGGTATCAGCAAATTCATGGTAATATTCCGGTGATAAATTGATCTGAGATATCCCTGAACACCGAGGACACACATCATTCCCACTTTCTGTCGGATTAATGATCTATCCTCACAGTGTATCCCCCCCCTTCTTTTTTCCTCCACCCCCTCGCTTGTTTGCGCCCCTTGCCCGAAGCGGCGGTGAAGGAGTGTGTGAGGTCTGTTGTTCTTCGCCAAGTACAGCGCTTCTACCTTGGTTCTCTATGTTGTAGATCTACTCTCTTCTTTTCATCTATCTGCAAATCCTCGCAAGGTTTTTACTTTTTCCATCTCTTGCATCAGTTCGAAAATCTTTTTGCATTTGGTTTTTTGGGTTTTGTAGTTTTTTTTTTTAATTTGATATCTGATTTGGTCCGTTTTCGAGAGAAGTCAGTGGTGCATCATGCCATTTCTTCCGGTTCTCTTTTTATGCTTCAATCTTTAGATGCTTTGAAAGTGAAAATGTGTGCGGACTCAATAGTAGGACTGTTCATGGTCCGGTTTGTATTTTTTTTTTATAAAATCGAACCGAACCGAATGGAATGCATGAACCGTTTTGAACCAATTTGGTTCGGTTCGGTTCGATTTCTTCAATTCGGTTTGGGTCTTATGGGCCTTGGATTGGGCTTGTCTATTTTTTGCTCATCACTGTGCAATTTTTTGAAATAAAAAAATTGACAAAAGAGAAATGCTAAAAGCGGCCAACCTTCTCTCTCACAATATATTAAAACATATCAAAATTAGGTTCCACCTTAAGATCAAAACCTATAAGCACACGAGTTAAAAGTCAAAACAACTAAAACTAAGCTGAGAGTATAAGAATGTCTGACAGGTACTAAACTCCTTAAAATGGAAAACTAGATAAAAAATTTATTCTGGAAAACTAGATAAAACGCAGGGAAGAGTCTCATCTCATATGGATCACGTACCCGTATGTGCAAGAGCCACTGTCATACATGTCTCTGTAGTTTTCCATTTTTTATATTTACTTGTTTCTTTTCCTCAATCCATTGTTAACCACAAAATACAGTCATACCACACTACATGGCTTCCAGGTAATCTCAAAGCTGTTGAGCAACTACCCCTAAGAAATTTAGAGATTTTCTTAATATTTATAAATAATGTTTTTGCTATGACAAATCTTTAATATATGTTTTTCAAAGTAGATACACCACAAAATTCTATACAGATAAAATTCATGAACACTCAAAATTTCTAAGGCCACAGACTACTTCTATAGCCTACTGAATTCGACTGATGCCTTTGACTGCAAAATCCGACTCCTTCAGAAACTTAGTCAAAAGTCTTGAAAATTTTCGAAGTCCACAACTTTGCATAACATTCGACTCATACAGCCGAATGTTCCTTACTCTGTATCGATGATGACTCCAACTGGTATAATCGAATGCTTCATAAATCATTAGCACCATCGATGCTACCTTCAGCTCATACAGCCGAATGTTAGTACACTTGATTCGACTGGTATCTTCGACTGCCACAGCCGAATACCTTATAAATCGATACATAATATTCGACTGCTGTAGTCGAATTACCTTGTCTTCTCAGAAGTCGAATCACTTGATCTTTTCTCTACTGAAGTCGAATCATTCCTATTTCTTCAATCGAGTTATCTGTTCTTATGCATTCGACTTCACTGTCAGTTTTGTGCTTGTACTTTTTACCTTACTGACAGTTCTGTCTTGAAATATAAAAAGTCTATCAAATCTATTTTGATTCTTAAATATCCTAGACATAACTTCTTTGTAAGACGTTTGTTGTATCTTACTGAAACCTCATAATATTATTATATTCCTCTGACAGAACATGACATATTGTACATGACATATTGTATTTAAAATATTCATCCTGTGCAAAACTTTTTCTAAAATGCTCTTTTCTGAGCTCTATAAGTCTTGATGTCCTTGCTTCAGTTTATTAGACACATACACAAAGCATTTATGAATATCTCAGGCGCATGGCATCTGACTGTCTCACCTACCTCTGACAGACCCATGCTTCACCTTTTCAGCATAATCTGTATGTCTGCTTTTCTTTTCTGAAGGTTTGAGGGATACTAGGTTCCATACTTTCATTTGTACTAAAACTGACCCACCTACCACAAAGGTATGGAGATACGTTTCTCTTTGTCTTGTCCTTGTAACAGGTATTAATTGGAGCATATGTTTAGCATGTCATTTCTCCAACCAGCTCTACGAAGCTTATCTTCTAGCTGTGGCAACTGCTCCTCTTCTGAAGACCTTGGGAGATGCAAGTTTCAATATCTCCTGGACAAAGTCTTCAAGATCCAAAGATCCAGAACTCTCCTCAAACGGCTAATTGCACATCACCAACGCCCAACGGCTAATCTTCTCAAACGGCTAATTGCACACGTCACCAAGCTCCAACGGCTATCTTCTTCAAACGGCTATATTTTGAAGATTATAAAAGAAGCTCAATAGAGAGACTAAAAAGATATACACACCAGATACACAGAAGTGCACACACCAATTCTCCTGAAAAAGTTTCATTCGAATCATTCAAAGCTCTCTCTCACCTTCCTCCTGCTAGCAACAGTTGGAGAGCTCCACTTCAAAAATTCTTCTGAAGTTCTGTGTTGGGTGGAAATTTAATTGTCATATTTTCTTCAAGTCCACCTTGTTGCTTCAGATAGGATTTAGTTTCATTTCTTGATCTTTTAATCCTACTGAAGTCAGTGTGTGTTGTGCTCAGATTTGAGGCAAACACACAAGTGTTTTAATTCTTTTTCCTTGTAATCTCTGCAGAAGGTAGTTCTGCATTGCCCCTCCTGTGAAGGGAAGGCCTTGTGAAAGGCAGTCTTTGTACCCCTATTTAGGGAAGACTTGCTTGGGAGCAAGTGGGTTTGTAATTCCTCTCAAGGGTGAGAGAAGGCCAATTTGTTGGCAGTTAGTGGAAATCTCAAGTGGTTGATTTGAGAACTGGATGTAGGACTTCCATGTGGGAAGGGCCGAACCAGGATAAAATCCTTGTGCATTTCTTTGTGTGATTGTTTCCGCCTAGCTTACACTTGAATCACACACATCACACTAAGTACTAACATATCCATTTAGTGTTGTGTTTTTCAGAAGAAAATTTTAAAGATAAAAAGTCATATTCACCCCCCTCTAGGACTATTTGTTTGCCATTTCGATCCAACAAGTGGTATCAGAGCGGGTCTTCTCAGAAGAATCTAAGAGATTTGAGATAAAATGGCATCCGAAGCTCACAACTATGAAGGCCAATCTATCACAAGGCCACCATTCTTTGATGGTGAAGATACCAATACTGGAAGATGCGAATGGTGTGCTTCATCAGAGGTACTGACTTCGAATTATGGCAGGTAATAGAACAAGGTGACTTTCAAATCATTGGTGAAGCTTCTTCCTCTGGTCTTTCCATTGCAGACAAAAGAATATGTCTTTAAATTACAAGGCAAAAAATTATCTTTGCTGTGCTTGTCTAAAAGAGAGTTTAACAGACTTTCAGCATGTAAAACAGCTAAAGAAATGTGGGATAAACTTCAAGTAACCTATGAAGGTACAGATAGGGTTAACAAACAAGAATAGATATACTTGTATCCCAATATAACAATTCAAATGCTTCCTAATGAAAATATAACTCAAATGTATAACAGATTTTCAAACATAATTTCGGACTAAGTTCCTTGGGAAAAGTCCTAACTAATGAAGAAACAGTTAGAAAAATCCTAAGATCTCTAACAATGTATGGACCCCTAAAGTTACAGCCATAGAGGAAGCCCATGACTTAACACAATTATCTATTGATAAATTAATAGGATCCCTTATGGCTCATGAAATTAATATGGAAAGATTCTCTGAAAATTCTTCGAAAAAGAAAATGTCAAATGCTTTGAAGATTGCAGATTCCTCCTCATCTGAAGATTCCAAAGAAAAATCAGATGACAGTGATGATGAGGCAATGCTCTGAAGAAAGCTGCAGAGAATTCTGGCAAAGAAAAGAAGTTTGGGTCGAAGAGTTCTTCAAGAAAGAAAAGAAGAAAGAACCTACTTGCTAAATGCAATCAGCCAGGACACTACAAGTCTGAATGTCCCAAGCTTAAGAAGAAGGATCAAGCTGAAAAATCAGATAAGAAGAAAGGTAAAGAAAAGAAGTTCAGAAAATTCAAAAAGAAGGCTATGACAGCAACATGGGACAATGAAGAAGGAACCAGTTCAGAATCCTCCAGTTCAGAACCAGAAGAAGAAGAAAAGGCAAATCTAGCCCTCATGGCAGGACTAGAACAGTAACTTCAGAAACCTCATTTACTTCATGTTCTGAATCCGATTCTGATAGTTTTGAAGATGCTTTTAATGAACTTTATGAAAAATATAAGACAGTAGTAAAACAAATAAAAATAGTTAAACTAAATCTACTGAACCAAGAAAAAGCTAACCCTTTCTTAAAAATGAAACAGAAAGATTAAATAAAAGTTTAAGTAAATAAAAGACTAATGAATTACTGTGCGAAGACTTAAAAAATAAAAATAGCAAAATCTTGGAAATTGAATCAAATCTTAAGGAACTTAAGATGAAGAAAAATTACAAGAAGAATAATTATCTAAAAGCTACGATAGAAAAATTTCCAACTGCAAAACCTCATTATTTGTTAGAATCAAAGGAGCTAGGTCAGGAAGAAGAAGTATGGATTAGGGTATACACCTCCACCAAACGAAGAAGAAATTATTCGACCTCAGTATATCCAACTCCTAAGTTTGTAGCAGAAAAAGAAATCAAAAATCCTAAAAAGGTAAACCAGCATGTTTACAAACAAAACAGAAATTCAGCAATAATACACATAAGAGAAATGCTTTTTATCTGTGTTGTACTCATTGTAACCTTAGGACACACTGTTAGCACATGTACCACTAGGCACTTGAGATGGATTCCTAAAACTAACCATCAAGGACCCAAGAAAATTTGGGTACAAAAAGTTACAGTTTAGCTTTGTTTGCAGGGTCGGCTGAGGGCATCCAAATGGTATCTGGATAGTGGATGCTCAAGGCACATGACAGGAGATAGAAAGCTATTTACAACATTTAGAAGTGAAGTTGGTCAAGTAACTTATGGTGATAATGAAAAGGAAAGTACTAGGATGTGAACAGTTGGTACTAAGGAAAAGAATCTGATTGAAGATGTTATGTATGTAGAAGGACTAAAGCATAACTTAATTAGTATTAGTCAGCTATGTGACAAAGGGCATACAGTGAATTTTCAGAATGATAAGTGTATCATCCAGAAAGATTACAAGATAGTTTTTGAAGCTCAAAGGGTAAAGAATCTGTACACTCTACAGTTAGCAGAATTAAGAGAAGTAAATTTGTGTCTTGCAACAACCAAAAGTGAAGAGTCTGAGTTGTGGCACAGAAGGCTAGGTCATGCAAGCACCTCAGTAATCAAGAAATTAATAAAGCATGATCTGGTTGAAGGTCTTCCTAGAATGAAAATCAAGAAATATGGAGTATGCCAGCTTGTGCAAAAGGAAAACAGACCAAGACTTCATTTCAGTCCAAGACAATTGTTACAACTTCCAAGCCTTTGGAATCAATTCACATGGATCTATTTGGACCTATGAGGATAGTTAGTCTTGGAGGAAAAATCTGGCTATGTATTAGTTGATGACTACTCAAGGTACACTTGGGTATCTTTTTTAGAAGCAAAATCTGAAGCATTTCAAGCATTTCTGAAATTCAGTAATAGTTCAGAAATTTCAGAAATTTCAGATTACAAGCATTAGATCTGATCATGGAGGTGAATTCAAGAATGAAGAATTTATAGAATTCTGTGAAGAAAATGGAATTGAACATTTTCAGCACCTAGAACACCTCAACAGAATGGAGTAGCAGAAAGAAAGAATAGGACACTGCTGGATATGGCCAGAACAATGCTGAATGAGTATAATTTACCAAAATATTTCTAGGCAGAGACAGTTAATACAGCCTGCTACATTATCAACAGATGCATGATCAAACCTATTCTAAAGAAGACTCCTTATGAACTATACAAAGGAAAGAAGCCCAACATCAGTCATCTCAGACCGTTTGGCTGTAAGTGTTTTATTTTAAATAATGGTAAGGATAATTTAGGGAAATTAGATGCTAAGAGTGATGAAGGTTCCTGTTAGGATATATTTCAAAACCTAGAGGCTATAAGTGTTCAATAGAAGAACATTAACCATAGAACAATCTGGCATGTATTATTTGATGAAACTAACCCTTCTATCAAAAGATAGAAGAAGAAGAAGAATGTGTTGATGATCTATGCAGGGATCTTGAAAAGACATCTCTTGAAGAAGAAGGCAAAGATGAAGAAGTGGAAGATCCTCCTTTAGAAGATCTTCAACAACAAGAAGAATCACAAGAAGGACTACCTAGGAATTGAGGTACCATAGGGATCATCCTAGAAACAACATCATAGGTGATCCTCAAGCTAGGGTAAGAACAAGAGGTATGCAAGCTCCTTGTGATTTTTCTGCTTAGTTTCTCAAATTGAGCCTAAGACAATCAATGATGCACTGGATGATGAGTCTTGGATCCTTGCTATGCAAGAGGAACTAAATCAGTTCCAACGCAGTGAAGTTTGGACCCTTGTACCTAGACCAACTGACCATCCAGTTATTGGAACCAAATGGGTTTTCAGAAACAAGATGGATGAATCATGGGTGATTACTAGAAACAAGGCCAGACTTGTTGCTCAAGGATATTCCCAAGAGGAAGGCATAGACTTTGATGAAACCTATGCTCCAGTAGCTAGATTAGAGGCAATTAGAATTTTATTAGCATATGCTTGTTCTCTTAATATTAATTTATTTCAGATGGATGTTAAAAGTATTTTTCTGAATGGTTTTATTAAAGAGGAAGTGTATGTTGAGCAACCACCTGGTTTTGAAGAAACTAAGCATCCTGATCATGTTTTCCGTTTAAAGAAAGCACTGTATGGTCTGAAACAAGCTCCAAGAGCTTAGTATGAAAGATTAAGTGCTTATCTTATATCACATGATTTTTAAGAGGTAAAGTAGATAGCACTTTATTATAAAGAAATTTTCAGATGGAATCTTAATTGTACAATTTATGTTGATGACATTATCTTTGGTTCTACTAATGAATCACTCTGCAAATTCTTTGAAAATTTAATGCAAAGTGAATTTGAAATGAGCATGATGGGTGAACTTAATTATTTTCTTGGATTGCAAATCAAGCAGACAAGGAAGGAACTCACATTTGTCAAACCAAATATATTTTAGATTTACTTTCTAAGTATGGTTTTGACAATGTAAGCCTTTAGGAACACCCATGAGCTCAGGCATTAAGTTAGATAGTGATCCTCTTGGTAAAAAGGTAGATCAGAAGCTCTACAGAGGAATGATAGGATCACTGCTCTATCTCACTGCCAGTAGACCAAATAAATGTTCAGTGTTTGTCTATGTGCAAGATTCCAAGCTGATCCAAAAGAATCACATGTTCATGCAGTTAAAAGAATTTTTAGATATCTTATAATAAACCAGTAATTTAGGTCTATGGTCCCAGATGCTCATATTTCAAGTTAATTGGTTATAGTGATGTGACTATGCTGGATGCAATTAGATAGGAAAAGCACCAGTGGAACTTGTCAAATTCTTGCAGGGTGCTTGATATCTTGTCTTCCAGGAAGCAAAACTCTGTAGCTTTATCCACCACAGAAGCTGAATACATTGCAGCTGGAAGTTGTTGTACTCAACTCTTATGGATCAAGCATCAATTGGAAGACTATGGTCATCAGCTCCAAGAAATTCCAATGCTTTGTGACAACACAAGTGCAATAAATTTGACCAAGAATCCAATCCAGCACTCAAGAACGAAGCATATTGAGGTTAGACATCACTTCATCAGGGACCATGTAGTAATGGAAATATTTCACTTGAATTTTTTTCTACAGAAAATCAACTTGCAGATATTTTTACAAAACCTCTTCCTGAGGATAGATTCACATCTATTAGAAGAGAAATAGGTATGTGCAACTCTGATTAAAATTACCAAATCAAAATTCTGCTTGAATTATATGCTAAAATATTGTTGTATGAATTGTCTGTGAAAAATCATCCTGAAAAATTTCTAAGTCTCAGACATTCGACTCATGCATTCGACTCATGTATTATTGTTACATTCGATTGATGAAGTAACAATGCATTCGACTGATGCAGTCGAATACATATTTCGACTCTCTAAGAAGTCGTGAAAAGGTGCTTAATATTTAAAATTATGTAACTGACACCTCATTAAGACGCGTCCCTTCATGTCTTAACGGTCAAATCACTTAACTCCGACCGTTCATCCTGAAATCTAGGGCCAGTTACTTTTCTCTTTCCATATAAGCAAACCCCTTCTCCCTTTCGAAGACACCCTTTCTAAATCTGTCCTCTTCTGCTCTTCGCGCCTTCACTGTTCTCCGGCGAAGGACACCCAGGAACCATCAGGAACCTCATCTCTCCATAAGAAAGGTAGGTTCTTTCATCTCTCCTGTGTATTTCTCTCACTCCTTTGATGATTCCCTGAGCCTTTTCTGTTCCTATCTTCTAGATGGCTTCATCTAGGGTTCCAGAGTCTGTCCAGTTGACCCCTGATCAACTCCAACGCCTGGCCAAGATACCAATCTGTCCTGGAAAGGCTGTTGAGTTTTCCCATCTGAGTGGAAACCTTTCTGGGTAGAAGAGACCCTGAATGCTATGGGATGGACCAAGCTTGTCAGATTTCCGAGCCCTTTGTAGCAAATGCAATTAGATCATTCTATGCCTCTCTACAAGTTTCATCCGGAAATACTGTGGTAGGATATGTCAAAGGTACAAAGATCACCATTTCAGAAGAGTTGTTGGTTGAGATGTTGGATTGTCCAAGTTCTGGACATAGGCTTAGTGAGTTCATTCCCTTAGAAAAGCAGAAATTGGGAATTATTGGGAGTCTGGGGACTATCAGCAAGAGGGGACTTCAAGTGAATGAGTTGTCTGCTGAAAAGAGACTAATCCACTCAGTGATCACCAACATTGTGACTCCTAGAGCAGGAACTCACTCCTCTATTACTGCAAGAGATGAAATCTTTTATTTTGGGCAGTTCAGAGGCACCAAGTAAATTTGCCAGCAGTAATATTAGAAAATGATTGCTTCCAAAGACCTGCAGGAATCCCTTCCCTATGGATCTCTGCTCACTCTCATTTTCAAAAGATTCTCAGTAGATCTATCTGGAGAGTTGTTGGTAGGAACCAAAGAGAAAATTGGCATTTTCACATTAAGAAGAAGTCACTATTCCTAGTTGGCAAGAAGCAAAATTTGTGGTTCAAGGACTCTGTGCCAGAGTGTGAGCATGAAATTTTTCCTGATGAACCTCTTGTTTCTCTACTCACTCATGAAGTTCCAACATCATAAGAAATATTAGAAGCCCCTGCAGTTCAAATCAGATCTGAAGCCTCAGTTCAAATCCCTGAGCAAGAAGATCAGTTCAATGCTTTCTCCTCCCTTTCAGTGCAAGATGCTCCTGAAGACAATATCAGTGAAGTTCTAAGAGACCTTCGAGGCAAAGGAGTAGCATCTGAAGATGTTCCAGCTTTCACCCCCTTGGAACAGACCTTTGAAGAGAGAGAGCCTCACTTCTCTCCTTCTCAGTTTGAGACCCGACCAAGGTCTCAGGGGGAGAGCAGCAATACTCTTAATACACTTTTGGATTTTGTAATAAGTCAGCATGAGAACCTTTCTGTTCTCCAAATATAAGTAGAATTGATTGATGTCAAGTTTGACAGCTTGTCTGATGAGGTCAAGCAAATGAAAGATCTATTGCTTCAGTTAGTGTGCCAACAGGGCACTTCTAGGCCATCAGGGCCTGCTTCCTCACAGCAGCAAGAAGAAGAAATCCCTGCTCAAGAACAAGAACAACAAGTAGATCCTCAAGTGCCTGCACCTGAAGATCCAGTTATTGAGCAACCAGTTGAAATTGAAAAAGAATCTGAGAGTCAGGCTGAGCAGCAGCCTTTGATGGATGAATCCCAGCAGATAGATGAGCAGCCTGCTAAGCAGCAGCAAGTTCAAGACCAAGAAGCCCAGTTAGCAGTAGTAGCTTATCAGTCTCAAGATGTGCAGAAGCAAGAGCCTGTACTTGAGAAGTAGCCAGAAGAAGTGGCAGCAGCTGTAGAAGGATCCAGGCATGAAGGTCTGAAATCCCAGAAGGAATCCAAGGCCAGGGAACCCTTGAGTCCTCTTAGAACCTCCAAACCTTCAAAAGAAAGTAAGGAGAAGACTAGTCAAAAAGGGTAACCTGTCTTCCCTCTTCCCATTCCAGGCCTAATCCTCCACCTGCTCCCTGTTAACCCTCATCTTGAGCCCACTCCAGTTGCACCTCAAACCTCTGCACTCTCAACATCAACTCCTGCACAGCCTTCACACTCCACTTCTCTGGATCCTCCTCCTGCAGCTATTCCCATAGATCCATTTTATCACAATGTCCAGTTATCTATCTATCCTATGAAACATCAAGCCAAACGTCTTAAGGAGATCACTCTAAATCTCTCCACTCAGCCCCCACACTACTTTTCTTCTCTTCCCACTGCTTCCAAAACTGACTCCAAGAAAACCCTCCTTCTACTAGTTGAGATACTTCCTAGTATCCAGCTTTCAGCTTCTAGTGGACCTAAATTAGGAGACAAACCCTCTTATTACTTCCACCATTTTGGTATGCTTTTGTTTATCACTCTGAACAAAAATGAACCTGTTCAGAGAATATCTTTCATTAGAGCATTTCTTGAAGTCCATGGGATGCCATGATTCACTTTGAACATTGGCTTCCTGTTTTGCTGAAAACCTCACAACTTTCCATTCCAGATCTTCAGCTTATTTCTCAGAAGAGTCACTGCCTCACACCCAAAGATTTGTTGATCTCTATCCAGCAGAGGCTGTGACGGCCCTCGATACACCGGTACGGTCATACCGACCCACGTCGGTATAGCGAGTGCTGCCACAGTGGACATTACCCAAACGATACATACAGCTGAGATACAGTGAATATACAACAGAGTAGCGAAGTAAAAGACCAATGTCTTCATTCATTCATCATCCACATTAACATACATGCAGTTCGCGTTTAACATAAAAGAACTAAAAATCCACATGATTTAAATTGCTGAAATTAAATACAAATGTCCACACTTATACATCATTCCATGATACTTCTAGTACATGTTCAAACTTACATACTGTGAAATACACAATCTCAAAGAACTCCAACAACTAACTAGTCTCCGCGCTCGGAGTCCGTCTCCACCGTCTCCTCAGCGTGTCGTGTCACCAACTATACCTGTACGCCGAAGCAAGAGTGAGTCCAAGGACTCAGCAAGCAACACTACTCATGATATACACTTATAAGTCCTAGTGGTTTCTACATGCACATTACAATTAGCCACCCATAGCATGTTAGTCATTTCAAGTTGTCAACCTATCATGAAAGTTCTACAATTTTATACATAACTCATGCTTTCAGATTTCTAAAATAAACTCCACCTATCACATGGTCTCTATTCATTTACTCATGAAACTTTAATCTTTAAAGAATCACAACATGAGAGCTATCAACATGAACTTTACATACATGGACGGGAAACACAACTAGCATGGATTTCACACATTTTTAAACACACTACATGAACCTTTTCACATGCTTTAGGTTGCTGATTTCATATGGTTTCATGGCTAAAACCTATGCATGAGAGCTACAACAATGCATAAAACATATCACATCAACAACCATTCATGCAGTCTTGTGCCCGTGTTCACTAATTATCCCTAACATGGATTCTAAGCATCTTTGCACATTAAACATAATGATAATAACATGAATTTACTGAATTCACATGGTTTCAGATTTGTATCACATAGGTTTCAATAACACATTTCCACATCCTTAGTTTCACATTTTTATTTGCACAAGTTTTCTCTTTCACATGGTTCACTTTACACATACACATTCACATGTCACTTACACATTTACACATGGTCACATACACATTTCACATTACACTTTACACATTTTTAGGTGCCGTGACACATAGTCCAAACCACCAAAGAAGGACATATACACATCACATTACACATAGACGCCATCTAGGCATTCCAATGGCGACTCTTGGACTGCGCAGACCGGAGAACAAGTCTCCACCCTAACCAGTGGTACTTGTCCACCTCCAGGATTTCCCCCTAATGCCCTTAGGTCACTTAACACATTGAACTTTCTCAGGGGGACTTTTCCCTGATACAGCTCCTACTGCCCTCTACGGAAGCGTGTCACATTGGCACAGTTACACATTTACACATTTACCGTTTTACACTTGGTTTTACACTAACACTTCATCTCATTCACTTTCTCACTCACATGAATACCTCTGTTTTTCCTAACATGGTACTACAGAATTCAAGAGTTTAACACACAGTAACACACTGATCATGCTGGGTTTAACAAAATCCAATCACATTACGATCATATGCACGATTATCACATTTCACATGAAAAACACATAACTTTTTATTTACTGATCCAAATGACCTGAATTTTAACCACATGCTATTTTAGGTTCAAGTCATACCCTCAAATTTTCAGATTTTTCTGAGCTAATTAGAATTTACAGAAAATGAACGCCTAATTAGCATGCTATTAACAACTTAAGTTAACATGGGTCTAACACATTTTGCAAATTAGCCACTTGCTGTTTAAACATAAGCTATTAACATATGCATGAATTGAGAATACAAAATTTCCCTAATTCATACATCTATGGATTGAACACTACAAATCATTCTTACATGCTTTCATTTTATTCTACCGAATCGGATTTATTAGCACGTTACACTAGCATGGATAATTTACCAAATTTGCAAAACACATATATTGACCCACTGACTTTCATGATCAGACCAAAACCAAGGCCTTCATACAATTCCAATCATGAAAACTAATTTTGCAAGAATCAACAATTCATGCTCACAAGTTTAAGGAATACCATTTCCACATTCACCATCACACCACATTCATCACACACCACAATGCACAATATATAGAGTATAGGTTTACCATATATCCTCATCACGTAAAACATACCGAAATTATGTATAAGAGGGACAGAACAGCTCACTGTTCTGTCCAGAAGAACTCGGCGGCGGTCTCTGGCCGCTGACTCAGGGTCAGCGGCATGGTCGATGGACGCCAATCTCATCACAGGCGTCCAGGACCTTGCCGTCGAACCAGGTCTGTGCAGAAACACAGACTCGAGCTCTGAATCTTGGGTGAATAGGAGGGTCTAGGACTCGAGGAAAAATCCATAAAAATCACAAAACCAACCTAGACTCATAAGGGAACATCAGGGATAGGTCACTTGCCTTTCTAAAATTCCTCCAAGGGTTTTATGGCTCAGTGAAAACCTCCTTGGGAAGTTCCAAGAAAGTTGCAGAACTCTCTCCACCGATCTCTCCTCCGAGCTCCTGGATGATCTCCACGCCGAGGGAATGTCGGGGAAGCCTCCTCGTTGGTCCAGCAACCTCCTTGCAGCAGGGGGACGCCGGATCAAGGTCCAGGGATGTGGATTTTTGGGTGGCAAAATGGGTTTTCTCTTAGACTTGATCCTAGGGTTTTTCTTTCTCTTTTCTCCTCTTGCAAGGGTGAAGGGAAGAGTGGGAGAGTCCAATTCGTTTCAGGATTTAGGAGGGTCTCTCTCCCACTCACTAGGGTGATGGGACACCCTCAGAGCCGTTGGGGGACATCCCCCATGGGGGGCATACCTTGCTCCCAGATTTTCTGGCTCGCAACGCATGCAGGTAAGAAATTGGCATCCATATCGCTGGACCCGAATGAGCATTGCGTCCTGTCTGGACGCTGACACCTGCTAAACGGCCTAGGGTTGACGCCAAGGTGACCTTCGGCCAGAACTTTAAATTATGCAGAAAACATGCATACCATGCACCTATACATGCAATATACATATGGTATTGTATCCATACTATCATCATGCACTACATACATTATTTACTTAATATAAACACACGCACACGTAATTATACTAATTAATGCGTACGTAGTTATGTACATACATACACAAGTACAAACATACACACACAAATACATTAATGCGACGGAAATTAGAGGGCCTTACAGAGGCAGCCAAATTTCAAGAAACCCAATCCAGGAACCATTTCTTGACTGTTGAGCACCATCTTTCTCTAAGGTTCCATGCACTGTTTGTAACCCATCTCAGGCATCTCAGGCCAAGTATACAGAATGGAGACTTTCAATTTTGAAAGATTCAAATTGGGTTTGCCTGATGTATCCAAGGGGCAATATGAAAATCTGCTAAGAGGTCAAAGGGAAATTGTCCCTTCTATGACAGTGGCATTGCCCTCCGGACTCCATCCTCCCCTCATAGGCGCAGTCCCTACAGGGACCTTTGCTGAAGCTATATTCAATAGATTCATCAGATTGCCACTAGATTCAAAATCAAGTACAAGTCTAAATTGAGCTTCCAAGGTTTATCTTTCTTCAACGTCCAAGAACTCTCATCACCTTCTTGACATTCAGTTGAGCTTTGCTGAATCTGAGAGATTCACTCCTGAGCAATGGCCGCAGCTTATCCCTCCTACAACTCTCAGTGTCAGAAGATGAACTCTCCCCTGATGAATTCACTCTAAGAGTCTCATGGATTTGAAAAAGCACATAGGTCATAGATGGGCAACAGAGATATCTTATTTACTATCAAGCCAAAGATGCAGTTGTGTCAAATGGTCTTTACTGGAATATCACTCTCCATGAGTTTCTCCATCTAGCTGCAACTAAAGAGTTTCTTCCCCTCAATCTAAGAATAGACAGTGACAGATATTATAATAAAGTTGGATGGTACCGAAGGCGCCACGTCAAATCTGTTAAGAAATTACCCTCCACCAATCCAACTTACAATGTTGATTCTATCTTGTTTGACAATTCTTTTTCCAAGAATGAGATGAAGCTGTGGAGCTCATCCAACCCTTTTTAGCTATGATCCCTCCATCCCTGTATCTACCCCGTTCAGTTAGTCCTGAACTTTGTATTATATTATATATATATATATATATATAGATATATATGAAATATCTCTCTTCCTGCCTTTGCATTATCTTGTGTTTTGCTATCCTTTATGTTAATGCCACAAAGGGGGAGAAAAGGTATAGAAGAAGTTTATTTACTAACCTATTTAAAGATTTTTGTCATTAACAAAAGGGGGAGAATTGTTGAGCAACTACCCTAAGAAATTTAGAGATTTTCTTAATATTTATAAACAATATTTTTGCTATGACAAATCTTTAAATATATGTTTTTCAAAGTAGATACACCACAAAATTCTATACATATAAAATTCATGAACACTTAAAAATTTCTAAGGCCACAGACTACTTTTATAGCCTACTGAATTCGACCGATGTCTTTGACTGCAAAATCTGACTCCTTCAAAAACTCAGTCAAAAGTCTTGAAAATTTTCTAAGTCCACAACTTTGCATAACATTTGACACATACAGCCGAATGTTTCCTTACTCTATATTCGACTGATGACTCCAACTGGTATAATCGAATGCTTCATAAATCCTTAGCACCATTCGACTGCTACCTTCAGCTCATACAGCTGAATGTTAGTACACTTGATTCGACTGGTATCTTCGAATGCCACAGCCGAATACCTTATAAATCGATACATTGTATTCGACTGCTGTAGTCGAATTACCTTGTCTTCTCAGAAGTCGAATCACTTGATCTTTTCTCTACTGAAGTCGAATCATTCCTATTTCTTCAATCGAATTATCTGTTCTTATGCATTTGACTTCACTGTCAGTTTTGTGCTTGTACTTTTTACCTCACTGACAGTTCTATCTTGAAATATAAAAAGTCTATCAAATCTATTTTGATTCTTAAATATCCTAGACATAACTTCTTTGTAAGACGTTTGTTGTATCTTACTGAAACCACATAATATTATTATATTCCTCTGACAGGACATGACATGGACATATTGTATTTAAAATATTCATCCTGTGCAAAACTTTTTCTAAAATGCTTCTTTTCTAAGCTCTATAAGTCTTGATGTCCTTGCTTCAGTTTATTAGACTCATAAGACACAAAGCATTTATGAATATCTCAGGCGCATGGCATCTGACTGTCTCACCTACCTTTGACAGACCCATGCTTCACCTTTTCAGCATAATCTATCTATCTGCTTTTCTTTTCTGAAAGGTTTGAGGGATACTAGGTTCCATACTTTCTTTGTACTAAACTGACCCACCTACCACAAAGGTATGGAGATACTTTTCTCTTTGTCTTGTCCTTGTAACAGGTATTAATTGGAGCATATGTTTAGCATGTCTTTCTCCCAGACCAGCTCTACAAGAGTTTATCTTCTAGCTGTGGCCAACTGCTCCTCTTCTGAAGAACTTGGGAAGATGCAAGTTTCAATATCTCCTGGACAAAGTCTTCAAGATCCAAAGGATCCCAGAAACTCTCCTCAAACGGCTAAATTGCAAACAGTCACCAAGCTCCAATGGCTATCTTCTTCAAACGGCTATATTTTGAAGATTATAAAAGAAGCTCAATAGAGAGACTAAAAAAGATATACACACCAGATACACAGAAGTGCACACAAGCCAATTCTCCTGAAAAAGTTTCATTCGAATCATTCAAAGTTCTCTCTCAAGCCTTCCTGCTAGCAACAGTTGGAGAGCTCCACTTCAGAAAATTTTCTTCTGAAGTTCTGTGTTGGGTGGAAATTATAATTGTCATATTTTCTTCAAGTCCACCCTTGTTGCTTTAGATAGGATTTAGTTTCATTTCTTGATCTTTTAATCCTACTGAAGTCAGTGTGTGTTTGTGCTCAGATTTGAGGCAAACACACAAGTGTTTTAATTCTTTTCCTTTGTAATCTCTGCAGAAGGTAGTTCTGCTTGCCCCTCCTGTGAAGGGAAGGCCTTGTGAAAGGCAGTCTTTGTACCCCTATTTAGGGAAGACTTGCTTGGAGCAAGTGGGTGTAATTCCTCTCAAGGGTGAGAGAAGGCCAATTTGTTGGCAGTTAGTGGAATCTCAAGTGGTTGACTTGAGGACTGGATGTAGGACTTCTATGTGGGAAGGGCCGAACCAGGATAAAATCCTTGTACATTTCTTTGTGTGATTGTTTCCGCCTAGCTTACACTTGAATCACACACATCACACTAAGTACTAACATATCCATTAGTGTTGTGTTTTTTTCAGAAGAATTTTTAAAGATAAAAAGTCCTATTCACCCCCCTCTAGGACTATTTGTTTGCCATTTCGATCCAACAAAAGCGACTCTGCAAGAAGTTCCGATGTGAATCACAAAATCCATTGTGAACCACAAAATACAATCAATCCATTGTGAACCACTTAATTTGATGTTGCAGAGCTCCAGTGGAGCGTGATCCCAGCATTGCTTCTATTCTATCTGCTCCTTTCATCTCTAAAAACTCCTTAAGGATAAAAATAAGGAATATCTGTTCCATTTACAAAATGCACAAAACTTTCAAGGAAGATCAGTAATCATCTATATTTTTTTTATTCTTACCTAACAACATCAAAAAGATAAGAGAAGAAAAGAATTTACATTAGGAGTTCCATTCTTGAGATCAAAGCAAATGAAGTAAGAAGTCAATAATCCCCCAAATTCTGGGTGTGCAAACATGCCTCAAGAAGGACAAACATCTATATAAAAAAAAGCCATCTGCTAAGCAATTGCGTAGGCTGTAGGCATGATGTTCCACATACATAATAATTGTCTAATATACATAATAAGAAGTCAAAAATCCCCCAAATTCTGGGTGTGCAAACGTGCCTCAAGAAGGACAAACATCTATAAAAAAAACCATCTGCTAAGCAATTGCGTAGGCTGTAGGCGATGTTCCACATACATAATAATTGTCTAACATACATAATAATTATCTTTACTATTTAAAGTTTGAACTTTGAAGTTCTTTCCTTCCCCTTTCTGAAATAAAGAAGCAAAAATTAGCAAATAACAAATTCAAATGAAAAAAACATCTAGATGAGTTTAAATACTTTACCATCGTTTCACCATTAATGCTCATGCAATGTCATGACACTGGTGCCAAAGTAACCTTGACATTCTAAAAAAAACATACATTAATAAACAAAAGTTAACACTTTATATACATTAATAAGTACATATGTTCATCTAGTTGTTCAATATCATCCAATTTCTCTTCACATTGACCCGATCTTTTGATGTTCGAATCCAATCTTGAGTGCAAATGAGAGCTTCCACTATCTTAGGAGACAAAGAACTCCTAAATGCATCAAGGACACGACCACCACTAAATGCAGATTTAAAAGCTACTGTTAAAATAGGAATAGCTAAAATATCACGTGCCATTGATGAAAGAATTGAAATCTTGCACTATTGAGTTTCCACCATGATAAAATATCAAATGTCCCTATATTTTCTTCTGTATCTTCTTCCAAATATTTCACAAGTTCAGATTTCACATCTTCAGTTTCTTTTTTCATTTTTGTGTTGCTTGTACTTGTTATGGTAAAGTGGCATATCACTCAATGTGGTTTGTATTTTTTTCGAGTCAAACGGTCTAGTCTGGTTTTTGTAATGAGGAACCCGAATCGAACCAGATTTTGGTCTTCGGTTCGATTCGTTGACCCGACCAATTATGATGTGAAACCGAACCGAACGATTCGGTTCGGTTCAGTTCAACGGTTTGAACCGAAAACTATACAGCCCTACTCAATAGCGCATAATAATAATAATAATATTATTATTATTATTTTGGCATTTTGCAGAGTGGAGGCTTTTTCTTTGTATATATCGTAATTACTTTGTGGTTGTTTGCTTGGATCAGATCTTTATTGGTTTACGTGTGGAAAAAAAATATGTTTCACGATTAGGAGGAGCAAGTGTTGTGTTTGTTCACATTATTAGTCACCAATTCAAGATTGATATGAACTGGAACAGGGACTGCAATAGCCAAGTCCACTAAGGGCCAATAACATAGCACCATCTGCGCCGCCCACCATCCCACATTGGATGTGAAAAATAACAAGTTAAAACAAACGTAGAAGGGGAGCTCAATACCCCACCCCCCTTTCCCCCGCCTTCCCCTTTTCCTTGGTTCTTCCTTCTCCCCCAACCCAACCCCTTTCTCTCTATCCTTAAAACTCTTCCATCTCCAGTTCGTTGGTCAGGTATGGCTTGTTTTAACCAGTGATCCTTCTATGCGAGCTCGATTGGGCGTGACATGGCTAGCGTGATTGCTTTCCTGCTGAAGGACAACTGAAAAGTCGCCTCTTTTTTTGTTAGCCCCATGTTGTTCATCAATTTTGGATTGGTGGGTCATCCCCGGATTCACCAACAGCAACTTGTCGGAGAAGGGTTTTCTACTATTTGGGGTTGTTATTTTCCCCATCCATGGTGATGGCACATGTATGAACACCCCACATAACATATATAAGTTTTGGAAATTATGATGCTTACAACAACATGAACAGGTCTTTGCCTCTTGCAAACAAGCAAGTGAATAAAATAAAAAGTGATGATTGTCCCTACCAAGCAGAGAGGGAATTCCCTACCAATTAGGTTTAAGGTGACTGCTTGTCCTATTTGTAAAAAGTGATGTTACTAAATTACATAGAATGAGAGGTAAATGTGTATTTTAAATTTGGATGTACACAACATGCTCTTTTGTCATTGTTTTTAACTATTGTATTATTTGTACTTGTTGTAATATTTGAGTGCGCTATTTTTGTTGTACTATTTCTAACATTGCATGCTATTATCCTATAATTTCTTTGAACTTCTTAACGAACCTTAGATATGGTAGATGTGAACTCATGCATCTTGGCCCTGATGGCAAGTCAAAAGGGGGGGTGAATGGACTGATTTGAACTTTTTTGAAATCTAAAAACACTCGCACTAAGCAAGACAATCAATATTATTAATTAGTGTGCAACAAAAATAGATATAAACAATCACATAAAAAGACACATGTTTTATCCTGGTTTGCCACTGAGATGCACCTCATCTCTACGTCCAGTCCCCAAGAATATTTGGAATTTCACTTAACCACCAAGCAAATCTTGGTCTTCCCTTCAACAAGGGGAATACAGCACTTGCTCCCATGCAAGTCTTCCCTTCTACCAATGAGTAAAATTACACACAGCTCCCTGTTGGTCTTCCCTTCTACAAGGGGAACAAACGCTTGCACAGTAAACCTTCTCTTCCAAGAAGAGGTATAACATGTATCTCAAAGAGATTACAAGGTCCCTAGACCAAACTTACAATTACAAGACTTGATCTGAGACAGCGTCCAAGAGAGTAGAAGATGAACAAGAAAATCTTCTCTCATACGCAAGTAGTTCACTCTCTCTTTCAAAAAGCTGTAGAGAGAGAGAGAGAGAATGGCTTAGGCAACTTTTGCTTTCTCTTCTGATTTAGGAAGGATGTGGGTGTTGGTGAGCTCCTTGAAACTTCATATGTTTTTCTTGAGGGAGAGAGTTTTTCTACTTGGAGACTGTATCCTTCTCTTCTTTTATAGATTCTTGGCAGAAGATAACTGTTGAGTCTATAGCTTCAACTTCTTCTTCTTCTTCTCTTCTGCTCTTCTTTCAATTATACATCAGCTCTTTCCATTGCCTTTGTGAAATCCAGCCGTTAGACTCATCTTCAGTAGCCATTGGGTTTTCAATAGATGTTCTTGTAGGCTTTCTATTCATTGGCCATATTTTGAGTTCTTTGGCTTGCATGTTTCCAATGTTAATGGATTCAAAGTTTGGTTTGCATGCATATTGAGCACCTGCAAGCATTTAATGCACAGAGAGGAAGATAGGTGAGATTTCATCTGTTAGTCAGATACCCATACCTTTGTTGCAGATGTCCACAGATTTTGCTGTCAGATTTCTACTCCTGGTAGTTCCCTTTTTGCCTTATAAGAAAGAAAGGCTATCAGTGATATGTTCAAGGTGTGAACATACAGCTCGGGTCTCAAAAAAGTTGACTGCGCATTTAATATTAGAGATACGCGGAGATCTTATGTAAAAACATGAGAGCCAAATTTGAAATGAAGTAGATTTGGGTGCCAAAGGAAATTTTTCATCAATCAATGTGAAATAGAACTTAAGTGAACATCAATCGATTGTCTGTAGATAAATAAGCATCAAACGGTATGAAAATAGCACCAATCAGAACATAATAAGTATTTGTTCACCAATCGGAAAAAAAATAACACCAATCAGAATAGAATAAGTTTCACAAGTCGGAAAGAAAATAACACCAATCGGAACAATTATAATAGCAATTGATATTTTGGTTACCAGTCGATAAGTTGTTCATCAATCGAAGCATTTGAACACCAATCGGTAGAATATGAGTCAATTGATAGTAATATTTTTCTCCAATCGATACGAACTTATTCTGTAATCTATATGGAACTTCGACTAATCAAGAACATTAGTATAAATAGTCACCAATCAGAACATTATATCACCAATTGATGGATACAAGTTATTTGTTCATCAATCGAAAGGAAAATAGCATCAATCGATACTCGATAGGATATAACATATATAACACCAATCGAAAGATTATAACATTAATAGGAAGGAAAATAACATCAATCGATATGGAACTTCGACTGATCAAGATATAAATTTCGATTGCTAAGAATATCAAGCAGTCAGTCAAAGTGGGACTTCAATTAGTTTATAAAAATAATGTTGTCAGTCGAAGTAGGACTTCGACTACTAGCTTCGAATGTTCAAGGATTTCTTCTACAATTAAAGTGGAATTAAATATAAAATTTTCTTGGAAGCAAATAATATAAAATTAACTTGAGCCTTTTGAATACTTACAGTAAGCCTTTAGAATACTTATAGTGATAATCCTTCGAGTCTTATTATCTTGTTGACAGACTTAATGAAAAATAGATATTAAAGTAAAATGTCATCAAGATCATTAAGAATATATAAGAAAGTATAAATCAACAAGAATGAAAAGATAAGTATGTGTCGACACCTATGCATTATCTGTCAACACTTGTGCTATATATGTCGACACCAATAATGAGAATGAAGATGCAATTGAATAGATGAGTACATTAGATATGAGGAAATGTATTTAGGGTATAGTCAAGATTAAAGATATGTACATTTGAGGTTTTTGTTATCACTAAATATATAGTCATGGAGATAAAAAAAAAAAAAAAAAGTCAACAATGCACAATATGAAGTTGGTGGATAGAAGTCTTGAGTTTTATCATGATGTTTAGATGAACACCATATCGATTTTAGCTATATTTGTGGACATTATATGTGTTTAGAAAATCAAGTTGGTTTTTGTAAAGGTTATGTTGACGGAAACATTATTTGGTGCTTGTACAATTTTACAGTTATTGAATAGATGGTGAATGTTGAGCATTGGATATTGTTTTTGAACAGATGATGTAATCATTTTTTTTGTCACCGACATTGTGATGTGTTTATGAATGACATTGTTTGAAAATAGTTATTGACATTGATTTGTGTTGATGACAACTACGAACACGACATGTGTTATATCTTTAAATAAGAAACAAGGCCATTGTTACGTAACGTATGAACAAAAGCAAGTTATGTAACACAGGTTATTCAAATGTATATAAGACAAGTTATTGTGTATTGATAACAATTTATGTAAAATAGGTTGTTGCCATGTATAAGATAGGTTACTGACTTTTTTTTCATGCACGAACAAAATCAAGTTATTTAGAACATGTTTTTACCATCTAAAATGCGATTGCGGAGTTGTGGAGTTATAGATGTCTCGTATTTCATTGTTATAATGTAATGCATATGCATTGCAATTATGCCTTGAGTATAATTAATGGTTAATTAGATCATCATGTGTACTAATCAATTGTAATCATATTATTATATATTTAGTTGGATAATTCTTTTGGGTAATGAAAATCCAAATTTGTCATTTTTATGTACTTATTACAATCAACTAGCAAGATGTGATGTACAAAGTAATATATATGATATGTATACTTGTCATTTTCAACAGTTTATCCTCACTTCTATCCTCTTATGTACCAAACATAGTTTGTGGATATCCTCTTTTGTTATCCTTGGTTAGACCAAATGACATAGGGATAAACTATGTTACATGTGATGGGATATCTCTATCCTCACTACTTTTATCTCGATACCAAATAGGGCTACTAGTTGATATAGTGGGTTCAGATCGTGGGCCTGATTATAAAAGTGTCCCCCCAGTAGCGGAGGAAAGGCATGCCTTAGCAGAGTTCGAGTGTTACAGTAGACGAGAGCGATTGAAGGAGATGCTCAAGGTAGAGGGTTCAAGTTTAATTGTAGGAGGTGAGGGGGCCGGGTTGTCGTGGAAACCCCTACTTCATGTATGTTTTAGGACTTCCGGCCCGCCTAGGGTGCCCACCCACTCTTTCTATGCACACACAAGGGGGTGACCCTGCAACACATTGTTTCCCACACCTTAGTGGTGTGTCGGTAGAGGCTACAATATATATAAGAGTTCTTAAATGGAGTTTCTTTCCCGGTCATCTCGAGTCGGTCATCTCGAGTAACCGGGGTCTCTTAATATGCGTTTTTTTTTCCTCCTCATTTGTATAAAAACCACCAATTGTTCTTAAAGAGTTTCTTGCGATGTAAACCAACTATTGTCATCTACCACAAGGTTTGTCAGATCGAACATACATGCCGTAATGTACTCGAGTATCTGAGGGCTCTTAATACTCCTTTGCTTCTCTTTTTTTTTTCACTCCTTTGTATAAAAACCTTCAAGTTAAAGAGTTTCTTGCAATGTAAACCAACTACTGACATCGATCTACCACAAGGTTTGTTGGACCGAACATACTGATTGTAATGTATTTTTCGTGGTATAGTATGAAGTATACATGCGTTTTACTTTTAAATTTAATAATACAATATAAAAAATAAAATTATAGTATCTGATCGGTCATACTTGTGAATGGTATTACTCTAAATATGATACGGTACATCCAAACGTGATCTACCAACATAGGTTTATCCAACCGATAGTGACATAATCTGCTGCGTACAGATTAAAGCACGACATATATATTATGTGTTATATATATATATATATATATATATATATATATATATATAGTATGAGTAGTGCTATGGTATGATGGTACGGCCCCGCTATACCATATATAGCACATGTCGTTAGATTTCCATCTAACGATAGAAAATCAAAAATAATATATATATATTTGAAGGTTGTTGCGCGCGCATAGCACGACTCATGAGCAGAGTGCGGCGGGGCCGTACCAAAGGCTCCACCGCACCCTATCTTTCCTCTATATAGCATATAATAAATATAACTGATTAATTTCCCACTCGAAATAAAATGGATTAATGCGTACTACATGCAAAAGGCTATAATGTCGATTCCCATGCCATCCAAGAAAAAGAGGATGATGGTGAGTTGTTTTGAATTTATGTCGTGTATTTAACACAGTTGCCTATAAGGGCGAGTACATTGAAATAAATTTTTAGCCTGTCTAACTTTTCACTTTTTAAATTTTAAAATCTGTCATACAACCACTACAAGAAAAGGGACTATTAGGGACGGAGTATTGGTGACGGCTTTAAAAAACCGTCGCTAAAAAGAGTATTTGCGACGGTTATAAAAAAACTGTCTCCAAAAGTATAGTATTGACGACGACTCTAAAAAATCGTCGCTATAAAGAGTATTTGCGACGGCTATAAAAAAGCCGTTCCAAAAAATATAGAATTGGAGACGGCTGTAAAAAAGTCGTCCCCAAAAGTATAGTATTGGCGACAACTGTAAGAAAGTCGACCCCGAAAATATAGTATTGAAGACGGTTCTAAAAAGCCGTCGCTAAAAATAGGATTTGCGACGGTTATAAAAAGCCGTCTTCAAAAGTATAGTATTGAAGACGGCTGTAAGAATAGCCGTCCCCAAAAGTGTAGTATTGGAGACGGCTGAACAGAAGTCGTCTTCAAAAATATAGTATTGGGGACGGCTCTAAAAAGCCGTCGCTAAAAATGTACATCATGTTAATTTATATATTTTGATGAACATAACAATTCGTGTATGCAAGTGTCAATAGATTTTGTTTGCATGTTGATATAAAATTTTTTTTTATATCACAAAGTGTATTTCATTTCATATTTTAACTTATTTCGTATTTTAAGTTCTTATTGTCGACTACTTAATTAACTATTCTTATATATTATAAAATATTTATTTTTATTAATCATAATAAATATATAACATTTTTCTATATTTAACATGAATCATATAAATCATTAAATATTTTAATTTTTTTATTTTAAGTATAAGCGACGGTCGCCCCAACACTTGCTAATAATTATTCCTTTCTTGAAAAAAATTACTTAAAATTACTTATTGTCCTATTTCATGTGTAATTTGTTGGATCGAAATGGATAGGACTTTTCTAGCTTTTAGAAAATTCTTCTGAAGATCACAACACTAAATAAATATATGTTAGTGTGTGGTGTGTGTGATTCAAGAGAGCTTGGCGGAAACAATCACACAGAAGATTGCACAAGAGATTTATCCTGGTTCGGCCGCCCTTCCTACGTGGAAGTCCTACAGCATCCAGTCCTCAAGCCAACCACTTGAGTTTTTTTCACTAAACTGCCAAAGGATTAACCTTCTCTCACCCTTGAGAGGTAATTACAACACCCACTTGCTCCACAGCAAGTCTTCCCTAAACAGGGGTAAAACACAATTGCCTTATACCAAAGGCCTTCCTTCACAAGAGGGGTAAAACAGAAAAAAACTTCTGCGCAATAACAGAAAAAGAAACCTTGTGTGTTTGCCTCAAAGATGAGCCCAAAACATACACTTTCCAGCAGGATTGAATGAAGAGAAGTGAAGTGTACAACACATAGTATGGAACCTAGTATTCTTAGTCCTTTCGGAAAATAAGGAAGACAGACAAAAGTTGAGGTATGGGTCTGTCAGTGGTAGGTGAGATGGTCAGATACCATGCGTCTATTTTTACATAAATGCTTTGAGTCTTTTTAGAAAGAATAGATTGAGGCAACGGACATCAAAACCAGAAGTATATATTTCAAAGAAATAATTTTTACAGGAATGTAAATATGTGAATGAACTGAATTTGTTGTCAGAAAATATATTAAAATAATAGTCTTGTACGATCTTAGGAGTATATGATAAGCAACAAGCTAATTAATATGTCAGAGATTTTATATTTTACGAACAAGAATGACAATTTAAGGTACTAGCTGATAGTGTAGTCGAATTCAGTAAACAGGTAATTCGACTCAGAAAGTGAACATGATTCGATTTAGAAAAGTGTAATTCGAATCAAGAAGGAAATCGTTAGTCGAATGAGGTGTAAAGTTGAGTCGAATACAGTATAAAAACGTTCGACTGTATGATTCGAAGTCATGAATCGAATACAGTGAAGACGTTCGACTGTATGAGTCGAAGACATGAGTCGAATACAGTGTAAAGACGTTCGACTGTATGAGTCGAAGACATGAGTCGAATACAGTGTAAAGACGTTGACTGTATGAGTCGAAGTCATGAGTCGAATACAGTGTAGAGTTGTGTACTTGGAAAAACTTTGGTCTTTCAGGATATTGAAGCTGTCTAGAAATTTTTGTAGTATATCTATATATTTTGTGAAATAAATATATAACTGAGAATTTATCATGGTACACGCAAAATATTCATTTAAAGATTTGTCTTATCAAAAATACTTAATTTCCTGAAGTCTTGGAGGAAGTTGCTTCAACAATTCTCCCCTTTTTGTTAATGACAAAAAAAATCTTTAAATGGTAGCTAGCTGATAGCCTGAATAAAAATTTGATAAATTTTTGATACAAGAAACTGAGTAGCTGCCTTGTCTGTCTTTTCTCCCCCTTTGTGACATTAACATAAAGGATATGAATGTAGGGAATGCAAGAGACAGGAGAAGATAGTAAATGTGTGGACCAAAAAGATAAGTGTTGGAGTTACAACTTAAAAAAAAATACAATGTTTTCAGTTGATGCCAGAGCTAGGAAGATAGAGAGCTGGGG
Source organism: Colocasia esculenta (assembly GCA_014218235.1). Lineage (NCBI taxonomy): Eukaryota > Viridiplantae > Streptophyta > Magnoliopsida > Alismatales > Araceae > Colocasia > Colocasia esculenta. Next base: position 116,033,062 of record CM024753.1, on the reverse strand, counting down.
GAATTTTAGCCAAGAATGGCTCTATAAGATTCCACATCTTTAGCTCATTGGATGGGAAAACGTGGTCAAACTTTGAAGAATCTATATTGTATGTAGGGCTGGTGAATGGTAATTTCTTCAGAGATTTGATGTGGCGTTTTCTGTAAAAGGCGCGCTTGAGGAAGGCCTTGTCTGGATCCGTTACATATCGGACTTGAAGGGGAGTGAACTTCTTAGAGACTGCCAGTGATAAGAACTCATGCAGAGTGATGTTCCAGAGGAGACCAGAGGAGAGGGCTGCATCCTTGGCCTGATAATAGTATGAGTATCTGTGTGCCCATTTAAGGCCTAGTTGCTTTCCTAGGTCAAGGAGGCTCTTGGAGTGATACTCATTCAGAGTGAGTTTCATTTTCTGGCACTTAAGATGATGATCTGGATAAGCTTTCTCCCATTGATCAGCAGTGAACCGTTCGGATTCAGCAAAGCTTAGTTGGAGGTCAAGAAGGTTCTTCTGAAATTTGTGTAAGTGAAGAAAGATGAACCTCTGAAAGCTGAGCTTAGACTTGTACTTGATCTTGAACCTTGTGGAGATCCGAAGGAATCTGTTGTAGAGGGTAGTAGCAAATGCACCTCTATAGAGAACTGCTCCTACAAGGGGTGGATGGAGATCAGGTAACAAAGCTGCTGTCATTGATGGAACCACTGGCCTTTGACCTCTGATGAGCATGTCATATTGACCTTGAGAGACATCATGCAGACCAAGTTTGAACCTCTCAAAATTAAAGGCTTTCATGGCAGTGAATTTGGCCTGAGATTCTCTGAGAAGAGTGGCAAAGAGATCATGAAACCGGAGAGAGATGTGAGTATAGATTTTGAGATGGTGGTTTCGTGATTGGGCTTCTTGAAATCTCATGGCTTCTTCAGGGTATAGATCAACAAACTCTTGAGGAGTCAGACAGTGGCTCTTCTGAGAAACCACTTGAAGTTCAGAGATTGAGACCTGGGAGGTGTTGATCAAAGATGGAAGCCAGTGTTCAAAAGTAAATCCTGGCATGTTGTGGATTTCAAGAAAGGCTCTAATTTGAAGATATTCTCTGAATAGAGCCATGAACTGAGAAGAATGGTAGACAAAGGCATACCAAAAAGGAGGAAGGAGTAAAGCTGCTTTGTCTCCCAAATTGGGACCACGGGAAGCTGGTAATTGGAGACTGGGAACTATTTCAATGATTTGTAAATGGGTTTGCTGAGAGCCAGGTTTGGGAATAGTGGGCAGAGATGAATAAAACTGAGGAGGTTGGGTAGACAGGGTTATTGCTACCTCCTTGAGTGGCTTCGGTTGGTATTGCAAGGGGTAGATAGAAAAATTGATATCTTTGAAGTGTGGATCTACTGGGATGCTTGGCGAAGGCATATCGAGAGCAGAGGATGAGGGTGTTGTAGGAGTGATTTCTGGAGGGTTATCAACAGGAGGGGCCGGAGAGGTAGGTCTGGAAGAAGGAGAGGGACGGATAGGATGGCCATCTTTCACTAGCCTTCTCTTAACCTTTCTCTTAAAAGTGAGAGATTCAGAATCCTGAAGAGGTCTTTTTCCTAGGGGTCCCTTTTTCTCAACTGCTGCCATACCAGGCTGCTGATCAGCCACTGACTCCTGTTGCTGCTCCTGATGCTGCTCTTGGGTAGGTTGATAAACAACTAATTCTAGAGGAGGCTTGGGAGCTTGCTCATCCTTCTGCTGGGTTTCATCGGATTGCTGCTCTGGCTGCTCCTGCTGCTGAGATTCTAATTGCTGCTCTGGCTGCTCCTGCTGCTGCTGCTCTTGTTGCTGCTGCTCTTGTTGCTGTTCTACTGATAGGGGCTGCTGGTCAGCCTGGATCTCCTGATCCTTTTTGCTACATGCTCAAGCTCTTGATCTTCAAGGACATGATCTTTAGGTTGATCTTGTTGGAGGGGCTCTTGAGCAGAGGTTGTTGTTTCTGGTTGCTGGTGCTGTGAGGGAGCAGGCCCTGATGGCATAGAAATGCCCTGCTGGCACACAAACTGAAGCATGAGATCCTTTATTTGCTTCACCTCATTAGCAAGACTGTCAAACTTGACATCTAACAACTCTACTTGCATGTGAATGATTGAGAGATTTTCTTGTTGAGACTTAACTATCTCAAGAATGGAGCTCAGACTGTTGCTACTCTCCCCCTGAGACCTTGGCCGGGTCTCAAACTGAGAAGGGGAGTAAGGAATCTCTCTCTCTTCGGAAATGTGTTCCATGGGTGTGACAGGAACATCTTCAGATAGAGGTCCTTTGCCTCTGAGATCTCTTAAAACTTCATTCACAGTCTCAGAAGGGGCAACTTGCTCATTGGGAGAGGAGGAGACTGGAATCTGAACTTCTTCTTGTTGAATTGATGGAGGAATAGATAGTTCAGGGGGTTGAACAGAGATCTCTGGAACAAGTGGGGCTGCCGATGCTTCAATGTGAATACTTGAAGAAGGAATGTCTTGAGTGAGCAGAGAGACCAAAGGTTCATCTGGATATACATCATGCTCACATTCTGGAACTGACTCCTTATACCATAAATTTTCCTTTTTGCTTATCAAGGAGTAGTGGCTTCTTCTAAGAGTGATGACCCCAATCCTTTCTTTAGTGCTCACAGGCACATCTCCAGATAGATCCACGGAAAACTTTTTGAAAATAAGGGTCAATAGAGAACCATATGGGAGAGAGTCTTGTAGGTCTTTTGCTGTTATCATTCTGTCCAAAATAACTGATGGGAGATTAACTTGATGCCTCTGAATAGCCCAAAAGAGTAGGTTTCCATCTCTAGCTGAGACTGAGGAGTGAGAACCTGCTCTAGGGGTTATGATGTTGGTGATGATGGAATGAATTAATCTCTTCTCAGCCGAAAGCTCATTTACTTGCAAGCCTCTCTTGCTCAGAGTTCCCAAACTCCCAATGATTCCTAATTTCTGTTTCTCCAGAGGAACAAACTCGCTGAGACAATGTCCTGAATTTGGACAGTTCAAAAGCTCCATAAGAAGTTCTTCGGAGATGGTTATCTTGACTCCTTTAACAAATCCCACAACAGTATTTCCGGATGAAATTTTCAAAGAAGCATAAAAAGATCGGAGTGCGCTGGCAACAAACGGTTCCGAAAGCTGACAAAGCCTGGTCCATCCCATAGCTGAGAGGGTCTCCTCTACCCAAGACAGACTTCCATTTAAATGAGAGAAATCAACGGACTTGCCGGGACAAATTGAAATCTTGGTAAGTCTTTGAAGTTGGTCAGGGGTGAGTTGGACAGAGTCCTGAGCCCTAGATGATGCCATCTAGACACAAAGACGAAACTTAGAAAAACTACAGAGGAGAGGAAGATGAACTTGAAAAGAGGTAAAGATCCTACCTTTTCTTCAAAGGGATGAGGTTTGGCAGAAGGCGCGAAGGGAGGAAGAAGACAGAGCAGTCGAGAAGAGGGAATTCAAACGGGTGTTTCCTTTTGGGAAAAAGAATTGTTTATATAAGGGTTGGACAAGAGCCGTCCCCTCATCTCTGGGTGAACGGTCACGATTCAGGGATGTGACGATTGAGATGTGAAGAGACACGCCTTAATTGGGTGTCAGTTACGGGAATTTGAATATTTGCGCCGTTTCAGGGTTTAAGTGAATCGATTTAGAGATTCGACTACATTAGTCGAATACCATACTTTTAACAGGAGTCGACTACCTTGACTCTTCGTGAGTCGAATAAATTAGTCGAACTAAGACGATTTTCAGGATATTTTTCTTCAGACAATACAAACAACAGAAAGTTTAAGCAGTCATCAATCAGGATTGCACATACCTATTTCTCTTCTAATAGATGTATATCTTTCTTCAGGAAAGGGCTTAGTAAAAATGTCTGCTAATTGATTTTCAGTTGAAACAAATTTCCTTTCAGATGTATATCCTTGTACAATTCATAAGGAGTTTTCTTCAAGATGGGTCTGATCATGCATCTGTTGATGATGTAGCAAGCTGTATTCACTGCTTCTGCCCAGAAGTACTTTGGTAGATTATATTCGTTGTTGTAAAGGTTCTCGCCATATCTAGCAGTGTTCTGTTCTTCCTTTCTGCTACACCATTTTGTTGCGGTGTTCTGGGAGCTGAAAAATTGTGTTTTATCCCATTTTCGACTCAAGTAGTAGGCATGATTCGACTACATGAACAAAGTGAATCGACTACAAAAGAGCGTTAGTCGAATGTAGTGACTTGGGAGTCAGGTTGAGTCAAAGTCATGAGCTGAATATAGTGGACATTCGACTGTATGAGTCGAAGACATGAGTCGAATACAGTGAATTTCTCGACTTTGAAAGAATCGAACTTGTTAGTTGAAAGCATTAGTCGATTTCAGTAGGCTATAGAGTGTGTGCCTTAAAAAATTGAGCATTGAATCTGTCTAGAAATTTTTTGTGATATATCTATTATTATTATTTTTTTGTTTTTTGGAAAATACTTGGTTAGGGAAAGTTGCTTTTAATATATATATATATATATAAAGTTTTGTCATAGCAAAATCAATATTATTAGGGATAGTTGCTCAACAATACTTAATTTCCTGAAGTCTTGGAGGAAGTTGCTTCAACATAATTATCTCTAAACTATGATAATATCAGTTAAATGTTGAAGAAAAAAATAAAAGTTTTTATAATTTTTTTTTTCACGCACATCATGTTATTCTTGATATCTTTTAAGTGATAACCGTAATGACCATTAATTATGTATATGTGTCACGTCCCTTCATTTAATATTTTCATAAATGACCACTAATTAATTTTTACATTGTGACGCCCCGAGTGCAGCGGAAAAACCCAGGTTGATTAAGAGGAACAACTTGCAGCTGGAAGGAAAAGGGACTATTAGGGACGGAGTAATTGCGACGGCTCAAGAAGTCGTCCCAAAAAAACCTTCTTGCGAGGTAGGCTGTGAGGGTGAATGCCCTGTTTACGTATATATTTTTTGTAAAGTATGGTAATGTATGTTTTTAAAAGGAGAAAAATAAAAGTAAAAAATACTTTGAGAGGTATATATATATATATATATCTTAATTTCCCCGAGGTAGGCTGGTAGCTACTACGAGGTTCCTAGGGTACGTAACCCATGGTGGTAAGTCTACCCCACCTATTTAGGTGGGGGACCAGACCTATTTAGGTGGGTTAGAGGGGGGTAACTTTTTTCTTAATTTGAAAAAAATTATCATAAAAATTTAAATATTATTTCATTATATTTTCCTCAATTTTTTTATTTTTTCACATGAAAATAAGTGGAGTCAAATTAAGATGATAGTTGACCCAAAAAAGTGGGTACCCATCTCCATCTCAAAATTAAGTAGCGGAATAAATGGAGTTTAACCCTCAGTGAAGGGTCTAACAACCAAAGTACGACAGTAGTCGCCGTGAGTTTGACGTATTGCCGCCGCTCCATCTTCGGATTGGACAACACACTGTCTCGCCGTGCCGCGTTGTTTTAAGGATCGGATCAGCGCTTGTCGATCTATTTAGCAAGGTTTCTTCCACGCAGATCGCCATTCTTCATGAAGCGTGGATTGTTGCCGGAGCCATCTTCCCATTCCCCGTCATCTTCCAGTTCTTCCAATCTGCCCCACTACAGGTAGGTGCATATATATATATATATATCAACATCTTCTTATAGATGGCCGCTGATGAAATTTGATGTCCGTTTTGCTATTCCCCCTTCTTCCACCTGATGTGTCTGCTCGTCATCTATTTTTGGGGTTTATAGGGTTCATCCACAGAAAGTTGCTTGCTACTGGGAAGTAAATGTTTGTGTTTCATTTACATGAAAAAACATGACATGAACATAACAAATGGGCCAGCATCTTTTTCCTAGCTTCTCTATTTCTTCCCTCAACAACTCTGGTTCGAAGAAAATGGAATTGATGTTACAAAAGATAGATTTTTTAATGTTTCTTACTATTTCCTTTCTTCCCTGCACACCACTGTTTGTTCCCTCAAAACTGGTGAATTCGCAGCAATGTCCTTTCGCAACGTTGGCATACAAAACTATTCACTCCTCATAAGGGGTGTCATGCATTTTTGAGTATCCTTGTCATTACAGAGACCCAATGTCCAATGAGGCTCGGCAACATTGGTGATGCAGATTATGTTAACATGCATGGGTCTACCTGCAGCTTGACTGATTCATTCCATATACAAACGAATGCAGTAGTGTAGCATTTTTTGTTATGAATTAGATTTCCAATGTTAAGGTCTCATTGAGTGTGTAGTCTTTAGAGTAAATGCCATTCATCTGCTGTGATAACAAATTGAAAAGTGTGCAGTAGGAGGCAATATTGTTTCGTCAGTACAATCTATACTTTCCTGGAACAAGTTACTCTATATGGTCCCTCACTCATGTGGTTCACTGCTTTGAATAAAAAAGATTTGTAGAAAGATGTATCATGTATAGCAGCGAGAATTTTTTTTTTCAGAAGATTACTTTTACTAGTTTGTCCATTGCAGTTAGACCGATATATTTTTGTAGGCATAAAATTGATCAAAAGCCTTTTTTTGTAGCTTGCCCAAACCAGATCATAAGAAGCGACGTCTTATGGACGACATGTCAGCAGGAGGTTATTGTCCTAGAACTCTTGCCCTTATAAATAGTCATCCTAAGCATTTCGTCTTCATTGATTATGTAAATGTGTAAGCATGAATTCATAAAAATATAGGATGGTCCTCTACTATTTATTATGGTTATTGCATCCTACACAAGTCCATTTCCTCACTATATTCCCTTCCTTTTGGAACCAAAAACTCTATGGAAAGTGCAACGTGCAGGGGCTTCAGAAGGGCATGGGAGGAAACCCCGCTCTCCGAACTGGGATGCCCGAATGGATGAAATCCTGATTGATTTAATGTTGAAAGAAATGCAACGAATCAATTCCCCACCATTAAATTTCCACTCACACAGTTGGACTTTATTGTCCTCTGCATTCAATTCGGCATCGGGTTACTCCTTAACTGAAACTCAACTGAAGGATCACTGGAGAGTCATGAAGACAAAATACAAGTTGTACATGCAGTTGTTGAAGTTAAGTGGTTGGGGGTGGGATCCAATTAACAACATGCCAATACCCGGATATGATGGCGCATGGGAAGAGCTAATTAAGGTAACAATATTTTAAATCCTGTTTAGTACTATCTATTTTATTATAGTGGTTTAATCAGACCGCACTAACTTATGTCAACTGTTTTCTTATTAGGTTAATCCCAATTCTCACAAATTTGTCGTAGATCTTTCCCTTTGTATAATGACATGCACATTCTTTGTGACAAACATATTGCCACTGGAGAGCATGCCGAACACATCAGCCGTAGATGTACACGGCCAAAAAGTAATGTCAATGCAACAACTAGCACCAACAACAACGTCAATGAGTACTCTAATGAACCTGTCATGCCCATGTCTGTTGGCCAAGAAACTCAACCGACTGCAGGCCATTTCACTCCAACATCAATGAACAACACTCCCAGATCATTGAATAACATGCACTTCCGCTCTCCGAAGAGAAAGTCCACATCAATTGGCAATGAAGGACGTGGCAAAAGGATAGTTGTTGATGCTTTAAATAATCTAGTTGACGTAACCCGCGAAAGGAATGCGCTGATAATCAACTTGGTCGGTGATCGTGGGTCACTGAAAGAAAGTGATAGTTCCTCCCAGCGGAGGCCGGACGCGGAGGTTGTTCCTAGCATTGCGGATTGCTTAAGGGATTTAGAAAGCATTCCCGATCTCCCTCCAGATGTTTTCATCAAGTCCATGAACATCTTCACCGAGCCAAAGTTCAGATCCCTTTTCTCTGCAATGGCCGACAAACACAAGGTTGAATGGCTGACATGGATGACCAAAGATAAGCCATGACAAAGTGACACATGTTCCTCGTCGTTGTGGCATACTTCAGAGTTTAACTTTTTTTCGTTAACCACATTTATGTGTAATCTTCAGTTTACAATCAATGGACTTGCTGGTTACTAAAACAAGATAATGGGTAAGTACATGTGCTACGTTGTGTTGGGTGGATGTCATCCGGGAACTGATTATTCTTGGGATGAGTGTTTGGTTGAAGTCAATGGATTTGCATGGGCACGGTATAAGGGCTTCTACTCAATTGAGGAAGCGGAAGCTGCATTCCATGTTTACTTTAGGGTTCACCCATGTCATGTTAATCAAAAGTATATAGCATCTGCATCCACCAGCTACCCCTCCCACAGTGTCGGAAATGCAAGCCAAACGCATGTGCCGAAGCTGCCATTCATCAACTTCCTAATGTTACGCTTATTGATGGCTGAAATTATGGAATAACATTAAGACCTTCATCATTGACGTGTAATCGTACTACTTATGAATGTTTCTTTGTTTGCATGTGTACAGACCGGAACCTGATCTTGAATATATTGCAAGAAGATGAAGAAATATTCACTGAAGTGCTGAATGTAGTGGTAGAGGAAGTGGTAGAAGAAGTACAGCCAACCATACCAAGGCGAAGGATGAATTCATCAACACACACAGGGGAAATTTGGGTGCAAGAGGTTCTGAACGACCAAGAGGGAAGATGTATGAAAGTCTTTAGATTGCATCCTAATATGTTCATTAGTTTAGTTGACATTTTGGTGAGTAGGAGCCTAATAAAAGACTCCCAACATGTGAGTGCCAATGAACAACTGGCAATGTTCCTCTATGCTGTTGGCCATGGTGCTAGTTCTTCTGCATTGGTAGAACATTTTCAGCATAGCTCCCAAACTATTAGCCACTACGTGAACAAAGTGGCTTTTGCTTTAGCTTCGTTAAAGGAGGAATATATTTTACAGCCTACTCAAGTCGCCAAATGCCATCCACATATTTCGGAAGATGATAGATTTTTTCCCTATTTCAAGGTGATGTCAATGCACATCTTGTTTCACATTTTATCTGTACATGATCTAACTTCAATTGTATATTTTCTAGGATGCATTAGGTGCTATTGATGGCACTCACATTCCCGCAAATGTGCCAATTGAAGACCAACCACGTTTTCGGAATCGCAAACAGGCTGTAACACAAAATGTGATGGCCTGTGTGGGTTTTGATGGCTTATTTCAATATGCATGTGTCGGGTGGGAAGGCTCTGCGACAGATATGCAGGTGTTAAGATGGGCCTTAACACGAGGAGAGTTCGTTGTGCCAGCGGGTAAGTATTTCCTAGTTGATGGCGGATACGCTAACACTAGCTCTTTCCTTGCCCCCTATCGTGGCCACAGGTCCAATATTACAAGCTTTGAAGGGGAAGGAAATTGGCATTATGCTAACAAGCAAGAAAAATTCAACCACAGACATGCACAACTTCGAAACATTGTTGAACGGACTTTCGGTGTATTGAAGATGAGGTTCCAAACCCTCCGTGGGGGAAATATGTACCCCTTTGACACACAGAAGAAGATAGTGTTTGCATGTCTTGTGGTACATAACTACATCCGCCGTCAACAGGGGTGCAAGGACTTCTTCAATGCATTCTCTGATGATAATGAGTCCAATGAGGGGTGTATGCTTGAAGATGCACCAACTGGCTTGTGCCTTAATGCAACAGCATGGGAAGCTGGGGAGGCACTGAGGGAGGGGATTGCGAATGAACTGTGGCGTGCAGGCAATGTCGCATAGATGTTACATGTTCTTTTCTTGTGTGGTTGACTAATCATTTTTTCCCATTCTTACGTAGACAGTTAGTATTCCGTAGTTGGTTACCCTGTGGCGGATTGTTGTACCAAACATTCATCGTCAATAATTTGAATTTTTAGTTATGTTGTTCATTCACAAGTATTTACCAAGGTTTATGTAGTATGTTATTGTACATTGCTCAATGTCTCATGGAGTATGAAAGTTGCATCATTCCTATGATCAGGTATGATTCCCATCCATACCTTCCATTCTCACGAATTTGTGGAAGTTGCAGTAGCCAGTAGGTAGTGTTCGATGCTGAGACACTCAGTATGTCCATTCTCGGCGGGTACATATTCGAATAGACCAATTCACCCTGGGTTTGGAAGATCCACTCTTGATGGGTATAATCAAATATCTCTGCACACACAACAAAAGAGTTGGAGGGACATCTATAAATAGCCGTGTAATGTGCATTCATATGTAGTCACACAACTATGTAAAACACTTTTGTATATTATATTATTATTAGGTTATTTAGAATCATTTTTGTAAAATTTTCAATATATATTCTTTTTTACTTTAATATATAAAAGTAGAAAATATAATGTCACTAATGAATTGAAAAGGTGAGGTCGACCCCAGAAGACCTGTGGGTCGACCCTATTTCGCAGTGCTAAAAAGCAACACGGAGGCGTCGACCCAAGAAGAAGTATGAGGTCGACCTCAAAACACAGGAGATTTGCTTTTCATTTGAGGTCGTCCTCAGTTGAAAGAAGTGGTCGACCTCATTTTCCAGTGTTGAAATGGGGTTATAATGGGTCGACCCAAGAAGAAGTATGAGGTCGACCCATGAAGAAATACGGGGTTGACTCCCCATATATACGAACCTTGATTTGAAGATACTCCACTCCATATAACACGATCATTTGCAGAGTGTTTTTCATGTACGCTTATCCCTTATTGTATTCGGAATCGAAAATGGCACTTTCCGCATCCATTTCCTATAAGAAAATCAGATACTTATCGAATCATTCTGAGAGGCGCAAGTCGATCAGATACTTATATATCGAATCGTTCTGAGAGGCAAGTCGATCAGATACTTATCAATCATTACTGACAAAATCAATTGGTCTGAAATGATGGATGGATGCATTACCAGGAGGTCATGCTGATGGTGCTTCGATATTTTTTTTCCCGCTTTAGATATGTATGGATTAATGTTTGGTCAATTATTTTCAGACTACTGATGTTCTTCGTACGAAGAATGAACCGGGATAACATTGGTTGGTCAATTATTTGTTAATTTGATTATGGAAGGGTTCTGATGGCATGCAATTTTGGTTCCAAGAATGTCACAAATTTTTGTAAAGACTTATGAGGAGTTGCTCAACAATTCTCCCCTTTTTGTTAATGACAAAAATCTTTAAATGGTAGCTGAAACAACTTTGCATTTTGTTTAAAAAATTTTGCATTTTGCATTTGGCAGAAACAACTTTGAAAAAGTAGCTACCCTATCTTTTCTCCCTTTTCTCCCCCTTTGTGGCATTAACATAAAGGAGAAACCAAGCACAAAGACAGGAGTTAAAAGAAAGCAGTAAATGCCATATATAAAAGGAATGTTTGAAGATTACACAACTTTAAAAAAAAATGTTTTTAAGTAGTGCTGAAGGAGGGAAGATAAAGAGTTTGTGGAATTTTAGCCAAGAAAGGCTCTATGAGTTGCCAAAGTTTCAACTCATTAGACTGGAAAGTGTGGTTAAACTTCGCAACATCCACCTCATATTTGGGATTGTTGTAAGGTAATTTCCTGGCTGATTTGATGTGGCGCCTTCTGTAAAAAGATTGTTTGTTGGCGGCTTTGTCATGGTCCAAGGGACACCTGATGTGCAGAGGAGTGAACTTCTTGGTGGCTGCCAAAGTGAAGAACTCATGAAGAGTGATATTCCAATATAGCCCACTTGAGATCGCTGCATCCTTGGCCTGATAATAATGTACATACCTCTGTGCCCATTTGAGGCCAATGTGCTTTCTCAAATCTAGAAGACTCTTGGAGTGATAATCATTGAGGGGGAGTGCTAAAGTTCTACACTGAGCATGGTGTTCAGGGTAGGCTTTTTCCCATAGATGAGGAGGGAATCGTTCAGACTCAGCAAAGCTTATCTGAAGATCAAGAAGGTTATTCTGAAACTTGTGCATGTTCAAAAAATGAACCTCTGAAAACTGAGCTTGGACTGATACTTTATCTTGAACCTTGTGGAGATTCTGATGAATCTGTTGAAGATGGTTTCACCAAAGGCACCTCTGTAGAAGATAGCTCCTACAAGGGGAGGATGAAGATTGGGCAAAAGATCTGCTTGCATAGAAGGGACCACTGGCCTTGGTCCGCTGAGGAGCAAATCATATTGGCCTTTGGAGACATCATGCAGACCGAGCTTGTACCTTTCAAAGTTGAAGGCTTTCATGGCAGTAAATTTGGCCTGAGAATCTCTAAGGAGAGCGCCAAAAATTACATGAAATTGAAGGGATAAATGAGTGTAGAGCTTGAGCTGGTGGTTCCTGGAATGAGCTTCCTGAAATCTCATGGCTTCCTCAGGATGGAGATGAACAAACTCTGGAGGAGTCAGATAATGACTCTTCTGAGAGACAGTTTGAAGATCAGAAATGGAAACCTGAGATGTTTTGATCAAAGATGGAAGCCAGTGTTCAAAAGTGAAACCTGGCATGTCATGAATCTCAAGAAGGCCCTGATTTGAAGATATTCTCTAAATAGAGCCATGAATTCAGGGGAATGGTAGACAAAGGCATACCAGAAAGGAGGAAGAAGTAGAGCTGGTTTGTCTGCCATTTTAGGACCACGGGAAGCTGGAAGTCTGAGACTTGGAACCATATCAAGGATTTGTAAGTGAGGTTGCTGAGAACCTGGTTTGAGGGGTATAGCTGAATAAAAAGGTGGAGGTTGAGTGGACAGATTCATTGCAAAAGCCTTAAGAGGCTTGATTGGGTATTTTAAAGGATATGTGGAGAATTTGATATTTTTGAGAACTGGATCTACTGGGGGGCTAGATAGGGGTAGATCCTGGGAAATGATTGAACCAGAGGGAATACTTGAAGAGGTGGCTGGAGGAGTATCTTCTGGAGGATTGTCAGAAGGAGAGGCAGGTGAGGTAGGCCTGGAAGGAGAGGAAGAGATAGATCGGCCATCTTTGACTAGCCTTCTCTTAACCTTTCTCTTGAAGGTGTGAAGCTCGGAGGCCTGATGAGGTCTCTTTCCAAGAGATACACCTTCCTCAACTGCTGCTACTCCTGGCTGCTGATCAGCCTCTGATTCCTGCTGCTGTTCTTGATGCTGCTTTTGCTGGGGTTGATATTCAACCATTGCTAGGAGATCTTTGGGAGCATGCTCCTGCTCCTGTTGGAGGACATCTGATATGGGCTGCTGTTCAGCCGAAAACTCTTGATTCTGCTGTACTACTGGCTCAAGCTCTGGATCTTCAGGAATTTTCTCTTGGGTTGGTTCTTGGTGTTGTGGCTCTTGAGCAGTAGAAGCTGGTTCTTCTTGAGACTCAGAGGGAGCAGGCCCTGATGGCATGGAAGTGCCCTGATGGCACACTAACTGAAGTAAGAGTTCCTTCATCTGCTTGACCTCATCAGTAAAACTATCAAACTTGACATCTATGAGCTCGACTTGCATATGAAGAAGTGAGAGCTTCTCTTGATGTGATCTGACAAGCTCTAGAATGGTGCCAAGACTGCTGCTACTCTCCCCCTGAGACCTTGGCCGGGTCTCAAACTGAGAAGGGGAGAAAGAAGGCTCACTCTCTCTGAAAGTTTGTTCCATAGGTGGGACAGGAACATCTTCAGACATGATTCCCTTACCTCTGAGATTTCTTAAGTCTTCATGCATAGTTTCAGAGGGAGCATCTTGCTCATTGAGAGAGGAGGAGGCTGGAAGCTGTTCTTCAACTGGCTGAACTGGTGGAGGAGACTGTGCAAACACAACTGGATCTGCTGGGGCTTCAATCTGAATACCTGAGGTGGGAATATCTTGTGGAAGCACAGAGACTAGGGGCTCATCTGGATAAATTTCATGGTCACACTCCGGAACTGAATCTTTGTACCATAAGTTTTCTTTCTTGCTAACTAGGGAGTAGTGACCTCTTCTCAGACTAATGAGTCCAATTTTCTCTTTGGTGCTGATAGGCACTTCTCCAGATAGATCCACAGCAAATTTCTTAAAGATCAAAGTAAGCAGAGATCCATACGGAAGAGAATCTTGAAGGTCCTTGGCTGTTATCATTTTTTCTAAAATCACTGCTGGAAGGTTGACTCTAAGTTTCTGAATAGCCCAAAAGAGGAGATTCCCATCCCTTATAGGTATGAGCAATCTCCTCTATAAGAGTCATCTTGAATATGGCTCGATGATTACTGTCAACAAAAGGAGCAAACGGGGTTGTCCTCAAAATGGCCCTATGGCAATCACGAAACCCCAATTGATCTCTCTCCTTGACATAGTTCTCCAAGGAGCAGATGCCTTTCAAAGCATTTTTAAACTCTGTAGAAAATTTCAAGAAATTTGTTAGGTTCCATGTTAACAATAAAATGTAGACCAGGCTATTGAAGTGATGAAGAAGAAAATATAAGCTCTAAACTGATCAGGTACATGGGCTTCAAAGTGCTCATACTTCCTAAAACATGGCACCAAGAAGTACAAAACCCCATAGACATACCAAATTAACGGACCATCTTCTAAAATAAATTTCGAAATAAATCTTAATACGTGAACTGTCCATGAACTTGGGGCTGAAAATTAATTAACATAACATGCTTATGCCATGTCAAAAAGAAAAACAGGGGATCCAATCTTAATATTGAAATGATCTTGTAGAAAATTTGAGCTCCAGTCTATAGGCTGTAAAATTTACTATCAGGCTACGTAATAGGAAACATTCTCTTTAGTTAAAATTTATTACATGTCAAATTAACGGGCCATGCCAAATGAAATTAAAATTATTCTAGATATGTGAAGAGTGATGACGTCAAGTTACCAAAGAGAAAGAGTGATGTAAGTAATCTTGTTGACATGAAAATGTGGTGCGAAATAATTTTTTGAAAATTTATAAATATGTGAAGAATGCACAAATAATAAGAATTTGAAACATGTACACACAAATTGTAGGAATGCAAACAATCCTCTAGAGGCTCTTTTTATCAAACATGAGCCTGGAAACTTTCCCTAAAATGAAATGACGTACTGTAGGAAAACCGGTGAAACATCCCAATTTAACAAGCCATGCCAAATGAAATATGAAATAATTTTGTATATGTGAAGAATGCTCAAAATTGGGGAGTCCAAATACTTAACATGCTTATGTCATGTAAAAAAAATGGATACATACAATCTACATTCAGTTTTTTTTTTTTAAGATGAGATTTAGAAAACACAAATCTTGAGAGGCAAATGCAAAATTAGGGTTCTTGAGAGCGCACCATTCTTCTTTCTCTGTGCCCCAGAAGCCTTTCTCTGCGTACTCTGGCACTTCGCCCCATCGTCTGATGAACTCGAAGTTGATGGCGCACTGTCATCGTCGTCCGTTCTTTTTTCCGGAAGCGCCTTCGACCGCATGCTGGAACTCTCCATTGCCGGACAGCACTGGTTCTCTGCTAATTCTCGATTTTGGATGTGCACACAGGATCGCTCTGGTTGATCTCGTCCGTGAATGTTCGCGAGCAAGCAAATTCGCGGTTTCGGAAGTGCAGAGGAAGCTGTGATGGTGAGGGGAGGGCGAACGCGGGAAAGAGGTGAGAGAGGGTAATTTGGGAACCGGCGTTTGAAGTGGGATTTGACTTTGGCATCATGACATGGGTCATGTTACCGAAGCGGAGTGGGGTGGCGGTGACAGTGCGTCTTTTCACGCTGGCGTGGCGGGCTCAACAGCGGCGTGGAGAGCGCTGTGCTGACATGGCGCGGACCATTGAAGCGGTAAGACGTGGACGAATGGCGCATCGGAAGTGCAGGAAGACGTGGCTTTGTGCACTTTCCGAAAGTGCACAAAGCCTTTCTCATGTCGCAAACCCTGGGACAGATTAAGAGCTTGTAGGAGGATGAATCTATGGAAGGATAGTTTCAATAGATGCTTGATCTTTAACCTGGTGAGCAGCCACGTGGCAACAGCAGAGGAACTCAAATTCCCTCCAAAACTATCAAATACCTCTCCTTCACCTCTCCTTCCTCAATCCTTTATGGATCTATTAAGCAGACAACTGTTAATAAATAATCTTGGTAAATCTTGCAACTCCATTTTTCAAAAAAGTTGCAATTTTATGCGACCTGAAGTTTTAGTAACCATAATCTTGGTAAATCTTTCAAAATATAATAGTACATACTTTTTTAAAATTTAAAAAATCTGTTCACTCCAGTATCAACAATGGCGTGAACAGACTGGGTACTATACAAACAGAAATCACCTGCAAAAGTTGACATAATTTTACTGCGCCAAAGTGAGGCAACAATAAATACACTTATTAATATAAAAAATATTTATATATTAAAACAACTAACTATGTTAACTATTTTAGATATTATTATTTATTAAAATTTAAATATTTAAAAACTTTCCGTGCATCGCATGGGCAAAGAACTAGTATAATATATTTGTGGGTATAATCTAATTATTAGAATAATTTTAAAAAATAAATAAGGGAAGAAAGTCTGTTTAAATAAAAGAAAATATCTATCTTGACCACCTCCAGATGGCTGGAGAGTAATGTATGTAAAGGGGATAAGTGGATTCGGAGGCAAGAAGCCTTCCTACGTCCACGGCCACAGCAGCTAATACTTCTTCTGCAAGAAACACACACATACAAAGACTAGGAGGAAGGGGCGCCCCAATCGAGACACACAAGGGCAAAAGTGTCCTGCCTCTGAAACGCCTCAGAACTGCACAGTCATGTCCTGGTAAGAGGGAGTCGCATGCTTCATATTTGACATTCAACTGCATGAGTCGAATCCTTCATGCTGACATTCGACTGCATGAGTCGAATCATTCACATCTGACATTCGACTGCATGAATCGAATCATTCAATCGACTCCTTCATTCTGACTTCGGCTATGGCGGTCGAATGCTGAGTAGTTCAACAACTAGCTCTCTTCGCGTTTTCTACAGTTAATTGAATGAACAGAGTTTGCACATACAAGATAACAACATGCACGAAAGGATAACTTATATTATATCGGATAGGCCAGAAAGAAGGCCGTTACAAAAACTCCCCAAGTCGCTAATCCGACCCTGGAGAGGCGGGAGGAGAGGAGGAACGGGCAGGGGAGGAAAGGGAGGAACAGAGAAGTTTGGCTTTAGGGCCGATCTCAGGCTGGATGTTCGTGAGGCCCTTGAGGTCGTAGAAGCGTTGGGCCTTCTGTGGAGCCATCGACCAGCCGAGATAGTAGCCTTCCCAAAAGTCGGCGGTGAACTTGGATGGCGGTGGCGGTGGAGACGCTGGCGCCGGGGAAGAGGGCGACTCTGGCGGTGGTGCAGCAACTGCCTTGCCTTTACCCTGGGTAGACATCTCCAAATTAGTAGATGAGGAAAGGAGAATGAAGAAGTCTGTTCAGAAGCTTGGTTAATTTGGAGGCCCCCGGGTTCCTTTTATAGTGCTAGTGATGTCTTGCGCCTCGAAGTCTTGCGCCTCGAAAGGATTAGAAGCAAAAGGCAAAAACAAAAGGCAGAATTCGAACGGACGGATGTCAGAATGTTTTCAATGGTGAAGCAGGGTTCGAAGAGACGCAAGTGTAATGACCGCTTCGAAACCGCTGCCGTTTGACCAAATATCTCTAGCGTTTGGGAACCGTCCATGAAAAAGTGGAAATTTTGAAAGTCGATTTCCACATGTTTCTGACATTTGTGGAGATTGTTCTGATGTGTCATAGAAAAATAAGGTGAACTATTTGGCAACAGACTCCAGGCATCCCGTTTTTGGGAATAAAAAACTATTGTTTTAATATAAACATAAATTTATCACATCTACCTGCCATGTTAAACTTTTAAAGAGAGACAATTAATTTTTAATCTCCAAAATCGGCTACAACCCTTCACTCTTGACATTTGATGGAACGGAGAGAGAGAAAAAATTGTCTATCTCTTCCCCAACCTAAAAAGCGCTTTGCGCAAATGCCGATAGTTCCTTCATTTGGAAACCAAAACAGGATATGTCTGCTAATTGGAGGTAAAATCCGGCGTACGTACACAAGTGCAGGGGCGACGGCGGTTATGAATCTTGTGATGTGATCGGCGGATCAACCTTGCCTAATGTCCCGCGCGGCGCTGACTGCTTTGACAAAACATATCTATACAACCCACTGCCAACTTCAGCTGGATCTTCGCGATTGGCCCAACTGAAAACCTGCTAGTACTCAAGGCTTGTGATTTCGTAAGTTCACAGTCGTTATGATGGGTCGACCCCATTATCTAGTGTTGAAATGGGGTTATGATAGGTCGACCCATCTATCTATCTATCTTATCTTCTATCTTATCTATCTTATACTACTAAAACACAGTTTTAGCTGGACACGTGCCTGCACCAGAGGACTCTGCAACAGTTTTTTTTTTTTTTTTTCAGAATAAAAGAACCTGGAAACCTATAATATATATATATATATATTTTGAAATGGGGGCGGCTACCCATAAGGCAAGTCGCCCGCCTGTTTTCAAACAGGCGGGCAGGAGGGAGGCCCACGCCCGCCCCCTTTAAAAAAATATTAAAATTTTTTAACTTTTAAACATTTAAAAAAGTTTTATAAGTTCTTGATATTTTTTAAATTTTTTTATAATTATACCCCGTGCAATGCACGGGAGCAGAACTGTAACGTCGCGTGCTTTTCGGATCCATGCGGATCATGTGCATTGTGGTTGTGGCGGCCGTTGTGAGGCCAGTGTGAGTTGGGTGTGTGGAATGCATGGTGTGATTGCGTGGCTTGAGCAGGTGAAGAGCAGGGTAGGTCCTGAATTGGAATAGGACCTGCTGCTGTTCTGTCTGAGTTGGCGGCCAAGGGGTGGTCGTTGACTGTTGGCGTCCAGGTTTATGGACGTTGACTTCTTGAACTTGGCGGCAGTAGTGTGGACGTTTATGTTGGCGGTGCATGTGGGCGACAAGGGGGTGATGCCAACCTGTCAGTTTAGCAGGTTATATGTTCACCGAGGGCAGCTCTCTCAGCTCACCCTCTCTCCCTCTTGCCCCAGCTTCGCGCCCTGGTGTTTCTGAAGGTTCTAACAGGTATCGAGGAGTGGCTGGTCGATCGTGGAACGCGCGGCGTCGCCGTATTGCGCGAGGAAACGTCGCGGCGTGGTGCAATTCGCGTGGGAGCTCGCGGAGGGCTCGGCGTTAACCGGGGAGTTGCAGGAGATTCTAACGCGTTCTGAGGTAGGGGACGAACCCTGGTAGCTCCGTAGAAACATTAAAACACATCATAACTACTTAACCTGCATGATAATCCATGTTGGATAGAGTTGCACCATACGGGATAATGGGTGGTTTGAGTAGTTTATTGTTCGAATCATGTTTAAACGGGTTGCATTGGGTTCTGACATGCTAGAGGGTATGCATTTGCATGTTTTTCAGTAATTAGACCAGCTAGAAAACTCGCAGGACCGGATTAGGGTTTCTGCAGGGTTTAAGGCCGGGGAACTTGGCATCAACATCGTTTGCCGCCAAGATCTTCAGCCAGGAGGTTGACGGCCAGGGACCTTGCCGTCTACTTCCTGTAAGCGGCAATCGATGTGGCCGCCTACTCCTACATGAACAGAAATGGCTAATTATGGTGTTTTATCGATAATGCATGTGTGGAATTATACGAGGTGCACTAAGTGCACATGGTTCTCGTGTTTAGCATACAAGGTATGCTGTTAGTTGCTTACTTCGGTGACTGCGCGTTGTGTACGCGAGTCAGTTGCGTTCACATGTAGTGGACCAGTGGTTACTTGTGGTTTACGTGAGGTTTCACGTGGTTTGTGTGTGACGTGCACGTGGTTTTGTGTACGTGACGAGTAGTACGACGCCTACCGTGGTTACCTCTCCAGTTGGGTGCCCCAGGTTCTTTGTGAGCCAGGCTGTTAGCTCGGGGACTTGTCCGGTACTTGTGTTGTACCGTTGAGGTCTGTGTCGTCTGACCTGGACACCCTCACTCTTGTGTTAGAGTTGTACGTCCGGCTGAGGGAAAGACGACAGTGGGACAGTGACAGTTGTGGTTGTTTTTAGTCACTTGTAGCGCGCTCGTAGTTGGGGGTACGGACACCAGTAGACGTACTGGACCCCAGCTAGTCCTTTACCAGTGCCTCACTCTAGCGAGCCCAGGCCAGGGTCACTGGAGGTGCCAGGCATGGGCCTGTGACCGTGTGGTCTGCAGGTTGTGGTGGTTTAGTTGGTCTCCACAGTTGTTTGACCTTTTTACGTGGAGCGGCAGCTGGACCTTTCGTCCGTGGCTGCGAGACTGAGAGGTGGACCTGTGTTAGTTGTCCGAGTCAGTTTCTGGTGTCGCGAACCAGTTTACGTGGCTCGTGTTGGCTGTCTCTACTTTGGCTTGTACACCTGTTTGGGTTTGCCGTTTAGTTACTACAGTTGTTTCTCGTAGTCGACAGACGGTGAGTACTTTTACAGCTTTACTTACCTGCTTACTGTTTATATGTTGTTGGTACTGTTTACTGTTTTGTACCTGTGGTTTGTGGTTTGTTCGGCTTTGGGGGAGTTCCCTACTGAGCCAGTGACTAGAGAGGCTCACCCCTACCCCCACAGGTGAGGGCGAGGAGGACGTTTCCCGTCCGACGTCCAGTTCTGGGCCGCGTCGTAGCGGAGCAGGGTCAGTACCTCCAGCGGAGTAGTACTTCAGCAGTGTAGCCTTGTAGCTTTGTAGTTTTGTAGTTGTTTACTTTCTTTTGTTGTACCTCGGGGTATGCCCCAGGCTTTTGTACACCTTTTCAGTTTTAATGGAATATGGCTATGTAAATTGTGAAAAATTATATATGAAATGTGGTGTGTTCCTTTATGTTTACACGGACTGTGGTTTGGTTTCCCTTGCGAGGCTACGGCCCGTTCGCGGGAGGCGGACTCGGATCAAGTGCGTTATTGGTTTAACGGGCTTGGCCGAGGCGTTCCGTCACAGTTGGTATCAGAGCAAGGTCCGTGTTAATATAAGGGAATTGGAAGAATACATAGCCTTATTTCGGTCATTATACACTGCTGGTAGAGACCCTGATTTTCGATAATCTGTGGTTTTGATTTTTGCCTGGTGTTTTGTGTATGTAGAATTTCTGGAATGGCTGAAAGGAGATATTGGGGTGGTGGAGGAGATGATCCGGAGGAAAATACCCAGCGTATGATTGAGAGAATCTGGGAGAGCCTCACGGATATTCGAGCAAGAATGGATCAGCAGGCGCCTATACCACCAGTTGCAGTGCCACCTGGGGAAGGAGAGGCAGTACCTGTTGCTCCAGTTCCTCCGAGGGTGGAGGTACCTTTTGTAGCACCTGTGCTACCACCACTGCCAGTGCAATTAGTTGAAGAACCAGTGATACAGGTGGAGAAATTTCTGAGATTGCAGCCGTCTACTTACTCAGGAGGACCGAATCCAGATACAGCTGAGCACTGGATTCATGAAATTGAGAGGGTTTTTGCGACTATGCGGTGTCCTGAAGCAGACAGAGTTGTATTGGCTGCTTATCAGTTGAGAGGTTTTGCTTTAGAATGGTGGCGATTGAAGATGCAGACTACCTTCGCAGGTAGAAGAGAAGAAGCTATCACTTGGTCGGAGTTTCTTGAAGTGTTTAATGACACATTCTTTCCGATTCAAGTGCAGCAGGTAAAAAGAGAGCAATTCCGGACTCTTCAGCAAGGTAACTCTTCGGTTCTAGAGTATCAGATGAGATTTATGGCACTCAGCCATTATGCACCTTATGTTGTTTCTAATAATAACATGATGGTTGAGTATTTTATTAGAGGATTGAGAGTGGAATTGCAGAATGCGATAGTTCCTCTCATGTGCAAGACAGTGGAAGAGGCAGCGCAAAGAGCAGCTATTTTAGAAAGGTCTATCCGGACTCGTCAGACAGGTGAGTCAGGTTCTGGTAGTTTCCGGTTACCGCAGCAGTTAGCGGGTGCAAGCAAGGGTAAGGCACCAGCAGGACCTTCTTCATCAGGCTTTGGGAAGTGGGGACAGAAATTAAAGCAAGCACTTAAAGGAAAAGGAAAAGGATGGGGAGGTCGTCCGCAGTATCAGCAAGGCCGTGGTAGGCCTGAGGTGGAGGAGTCTCAACAGAGTACAGCCAGGCAGCCTATAGTTCCTCCAGGATACCGATGTTATAATTGTAATCAGCCGGGACATTTGATCCGCAATTGTCCGTATGCAAGAGAGTATGGGTATGGCAGAGGTGTGCAGCAGCAGCAGCCTCAGCAGTTTCAGCAGCCACAGGCAGGTCGTGGCAGAGGAGCACCACAGCAGCAGGGGAGAGGCCGGGTTATGGCTATCACCCGAGCCCAGGCAGAGGCATCAAATATGATAGAAGGTACTTTACCTCTTTATGAATATTCAGCAAGAGTCTTATTTGATTCGGGTGCCTCTCATTCTTTTATTTCCGAAGAATTTCTGGATTGCATAGCTCATCCATTAGAAGAGAAGTCTTGTGAGTTAGTGGTAGAGGTTCCTTCAGGTGAGTTTTTACTCACTTCGAGCTACATAGATGAAGCTCCTGTTATGATTGAAGGGAACCAGATGCCGGGTCGGTTGTATGCCCTGCAGTTGTCAGATTATGATATTATTCTGGGTATGGACTGGCTAGAGATGTATGGAGCAATGCTAGATTGCAGAAAGAAAAGGATCAGGTTTTATCATCCTAATGGTGCAGAGTTTGAATATCAAGGTATGCCTTTTTATACCTCAAAGTTTCTAATTTCTGCAATTAAAGCTAGAAAGTTGATAAATGATGAGTGTGTGGCCTATTTAGCCTCAGTAAGTTTGGTAGAAGCCAGTCAGCCAATGGAAGCAGTTCCCGTGGTTAGGGAATTTGCTGATGTCTTTCCGGAAGATTTGCCTGGTGTAGCTCCACATAGAGAGGTGGATTTTACTATTGAGTTGCTGCCGGGTACTATGCCGATCTCTAAAGCCCCATATCGGATGGCACCAGCAGAACTCAAGGAGTTGAAAAAGCAATTAGAGGAATTGTTGCAAAAAGGGTTTATTAGACCGAGTCATTCCCCGTGGGGAGCGCCGGTTTTATTTGTGAAAAGGAAAGATGGAAGTTTCGGATGTGTATAGATTATAGAAAGTTGAATGATGTGACCATTAAGAATAAGTACCCGTTGCCAAGAATAGATGATTTATTTGATCAGTTGCAATCAGCAAAAGTGTTTTCCAAAATTGATTTGAGGTCCGGGTACCATCAGCTGAGAATCAGAGAAGAAGATATAGATAAAACAGCGTTCAGAACCAGATATGGTCACTATGAGTTTGTGGTAATGCCTTTTGGGTTGACTAATGCTCCTGCAGGTTTTATGGATCTAATGAATAGAATATTTCATCCGTATTTAGATCAATTTATTGTGGTCTTTATTGATGATATTCTAATTTATTCAGCATCTAAGGAGGAGCATGCAGCTCATTTGAGGTTTACTTTGCAGTTGTTAAGAGATAACCAGTTGTTTGCTAAATTCAATAAGTGTGAATTCTGGTTAAAGGAATTCAGTTTTTGGGTCATGTTATTTCTGCTAAAGGAGTAGCTGTAGACCCAAGTAAAGTGGAAGCTGTGTCGAGGTGGGAAGTGCCTAAGTCAATAACCGAGATTAGAAGTTCTGGGGTTGGCAGGTTATTATAGGCGTTTTATTCAAGATTTTTCTAAGATCGCAGCACCTATGACTAGACTGACCAGAAAGGGTGTGCCTTTTGTGTGGTCCGGTGAATGTCAAAGAAGTTTCATGGAATTGAAGAAAAGACTCACATCAGCTCCTATATTGACATTGCCGGCAGGAAGTGGTGGTTTTGTGCTGTATACTGATGCTTCAAGGAGAGGTCTTGGAGCAGTGCTTATGCAGCATGGTAAAGTGATAGCCTATGCGTCTAGGCAATTGAAGCCAGCAGAGGAGAATTACCCCACTCATGATTTGGAATTAGCTGCAGTTGTATTCGCTTTGAAAATGTGGAGGCATTATCTGTATGGCGAAAGATTTGAGATTTTTACAGATCATAAAAGCTTGAAGTATATCTTCTCGCAGAAAGATTTAAATCTTCGCCAGCGCAGATGGGTCGAGTATTTGAAGGATTATGATTTTTGTTTGGCTTACCATCCGGGTAAGGCCAATGTTGTGGCCGATGCCTTAAGCAGAAAGGCTTATGTGAATTTGATGATGATTAAAGAATGGAAATTATATGAAGAGGTAGCAGAGAATTCTTTGTATGTGCCCAGCAGTCAGCGTCGGGCAATTCTAGCTGCTATTGCTGTAGAGCCTTCTTTATATTGGCAGATTATTGAGGCTCAAAGAGCAGATGCAAGTTTACCTGAAATTGTGAAAATGGAAGGAGTCTCTATTGACGATAATTGTGTAGTTAGGCTTAGGGGCAGGTTGTTTGTTCCTGCAGAAAGAGAAGTGAAGCAGCGGTTCTAGAAGAGGCTCATAAATCAAGGTACACTATTCATCCGGGTAGTACTAAAATGTACCATGATTTAAGAAAGCATTTTGGTGGCTCATATGAAGAAAGAAATAGCAAAATTTGTGGCAAGATGTTCTATCTGTCAGCAAATTAAAGCAGAGCATCAGAAACCGGGAGGTCTATTGCAACCGTTGCCTATTCCACAGTGGAAGTGGGATGATATTGCAATGGATTTTGTAGCAGGTTTACCAAGGACAAGTTCTGGGCATAAGGGAATATGGGTGTTTGTTGACAGATTGACCAAAGTTTGCAGATTAGTGGCAGTAAGTATGTCTTGGACAGTGGACAAATTGGCAAATATTTATGTTGAAAGAATTGTTCCACTGCATGGTATTCCGAAGACTATTGTATCGGATAGAGATCCAAGATTTACTTCTGGTTTTTGGAGGAGTTTGCAAAAGGTGATGGGTTCTGAATTAAGATATAGCTCCGCTTATCATCCCCAGACAGATGGTCAGACAGAGAGGACCATTCAGACAATTGAGATATGTTGCGGGCTGTTGCTTGTTTTGGGGAGGCAGTTGGGAGCATCATTTGGGTATGGTTGAGTTTGCCTACAATAATAGTTATCATACCAGTCTTGGGATGGCACCGTATGAAGCTTTGTATGGAAGGCCATGTAGAACTCCATTGAACTGGCATGAAGTAGGAGAAAGGCAATTAGTGGGTCCTGAATTGATTCAGCAGACCACTGAAGTAGTAAAGCTTATTAAAGAAAAATTGCAGGCAGCTCAAAGTAGGCAGAAAAGTTATGCAGATGTGCGGAGGAGACCACTTCAGTTTGAGGTGGGAGATTTTGTTTTTCTGAGAGTTTCTCCAAGTAAGGGAATTATGAGGTTCGGTAAATCTGGAAAGTTGAGTCCAAGGTATGTGGGACCTTTCCAGGTAATTGAAAGAGTTGGGGAAACAGCTTATAGACTGGATTTGCCAGCAGATTTTGCAGATGTGCATGATATTTTCCATGTTTCTATGTTAAGAAAATGTATTGAAGATCCAGCTCAGATAATTAGATATCAAGGTGGTGACCTGAGGCCGGACATGACTATGCCAGAATATCCGGTGCAGATCACAGATCGAAAGATGAAGAAGTTAAGAAATAAGGAAATTGAGTTGGTTAAGGTGAGATGGGAAAATAGGTTGGGTGGTGAGGATACCTGGGAGTTAGCCGCTGAAATGGCTAAAGGGTATCCCTATCTGTTTGTATAAGTTTGTGTATTTTCTTTTTAGATGATAGTGCTTGTAAAGTTGTGTATGTTTAAATCGTTTGACTTTGTGTTGTGTTATGAATTTCGAGGTCGAAATTCTCTTTTTAGATGATAGTAATGTAACGTCGCGTGCTTTTCGGATCCATGCGGATCATGTGCATTGTGGTTGTGGCGGCCGTTGTGAGGCCAGTGTGAGTTGGGTGTGTGGAATGCATGGTGTGATTGCGTGGCTTGAGCAGGTGAAGAGCAGAGTAGGTCCTGAATTGGAATAGGACCTGCTGCTGTTCTGTCTGAGTTGGCGGCCAAGGGGTGGTCGTTGACTGTTGGCGTCCAGGTTTATGGACGTTGACTTCTAGAACTTGGCGGCAGTAGTTGTGGACGTTTATGTTGGCGGTGCATGTGGGCGACAAGGGGGTTGACGCCAACCTGTCAGTTTAGCAGGTTATATGTTCACCCGAGGGCAGCTCTCTCAGCTCACCCTCTCTCCCTCTTGCCCCAGCTTCGCGCCCTGGTGTTTCTGAAGGTTCTAACAGGTATCGAGGAGTGGCTGGTCGATTGTGGAACGCGCGGCGTCGCCGTATTGCGCGAGGAAACGTCGCGGCGTGGTGCAATTCGCGTGGGAGCTCGCGGAGGGCTCGGCGTTAACCGGGGAGTTGCGGGAGATTCTAACGCGTTTTGAGGTAGGGGACGAACCCTGGTAGCTCCGTAGAAACATTAAAACACATCATAACTACTTAAATCTGCATGATAATCCATGTTTAGATAGAGTTGCACCATACAGGATAATGGGGTGTTTGAGTAGTTTATTGTTCGAATCATGTTTAACGGGTTTTTTCTTGGTTGCATACTTTGAGGGTATTAGGTGCATGTCCAGCGAATTACCCCCGTGAATAGAACTCGCAGTCTCAGGGGATTATCGTTGCTTGTCGCGGGGTTAGGCCGGAACCTTGGCGTCTCTCGTTTCCGCCTTGTCGTGCCGGAGTCTTGAAGCCGGCAGACGCCACCCCGGTGCTTTTCGTCGCCTGTGGCCCGCAACCTGCTATGAACAGAAATGGCTAATTATGGTGTTTTATCGATAATGCATGCGTGGAATTATACGAGGTGCACTAAGTGCACATGGTTCTCGTGTTTAGCATACAAGGTATGCTGTTAGTTGTTTACTTCGGTGACTGCGCGTTGTGTACGCGAGTCAGTTGGGTTCACATGTAGTGGACCAGTGGTTACTTGTGGTTTACGTGAGGTTTCACGTGGTTTGTGTGTGACGTGCACGTGGTTTTGTGTACGTGACGAGTAGTACGACGCCTACCGTGGTTACCTCTCCAGTTGGGTGCCCCAGGTTCTTTGTGAGCCAGGCTGTTAGCTCGGGGCCTTGTCCCGGTACTTGTGTTGTACCGTTGAGGTCTGTGTCGTCTGACCTGGACACCCTCACTCTTGTGTTAGAGTTGTACGTCCGGCTGAGGGAAAGACGACAGTGGGACAGTGACAGTTGTGGTTGTTTTTAGTCACTTGTAGCGCGCTCGTAGTTGGGGGTACGGACACCAGTAGACGTACTGGACCCCAGCTAGTCCTTTACCAGTGCCTCACTCTAGCGAGCCCAGGCCAGGGTCACTGGAGGTGCCAGGCATGGGCCTGTGACCGTGTGGTCTGCAGGTTGTGGTGTTTAGTTGGTCTCCACAGTTGTTTGACCTTTTTACGTGGAGCGGCAGCTGGACCTTTCGTCCGTGGCTGCGAGACTGAGAGGTGGACCTGTGTTAGTTGTCCGAGTCAGTTTCTGGTGTCGCGAACCAGTTTACGTGGCTCGTGTTGGCTGTCTCTACTTTGGCTTGTACACCTGTTTGGGTTTGCCGTTTAGTTACTACAGTTGTTTCTCGTAGTCGACAGACGGTGAGTACTTTTACAGCTTTACTTACCTGCTTAGCTGTTTTATATGTTGTTGGTACTGTTTACTGTTTTGTACCTGTGGTTTGTGGTTTGTTCGGCTTTGGGGGAGTTCCCTACTGAGCCAGTGACTAGAGAGGCTCACCCCTACCCCCACAGGTGAGGGCGAGGAGGACGTTTCCCGTCCGACGTCCAGTTCTGGGCCGCGTCGTAGCGGAGCAGGGTCAGTACCTCCAGCGGAGTAGTACTTCAGCAGTGTAGCCTTATAGCTTGTAGTTTTGTAGTTGTTTACTTTCTTTTGTTGTACCTCGGGGTATGCCCCAGGCTTTTGTACACCTTTTCAGTTTTAATGGATATGGCTATGTAAATTGTGAAAAATATATATGAAATGTGGTGTGTTCCTTTATGTTTACACGGACTGTGGTTTGGTTTCCCTTGCGAGGCTACGGCCCGTTCGCGGGAGGCGGACTCGGATCAAGTGCGTTATTGGTTTAACGGGCTTGGCCAAGGCGTTCCGTCACAAGAACTAGTTAAGATATTAATATGCACTTGAAAAATGTTTTTGCTTGCTGCACAGTGACTTCACCACTTCAACAAAGATGTCTGATGAAATTATATAGGATGATTTTAATTATCCTTAAACAATCATGTATTTACACTAACATATTAATATGCATGTGTAATCAAACTGAAATCTAATATTCAGAAATCATTGAATTGTTCTCCAACAATAAAACGTACATGTACGAAAACAATATATATATATATATATATATACATATATACCATATAACGATGAAGACTAGGGTGGTTGGCAAGCAGATAGAGAAGCCTGAAATTTCCAGCGCCGACCAAGACTTGCAATTCTTCCGCATCTCTTGATGATTGCCCCGTATAAAATCCTGTTCTTTGGCCATAGATTGAATCATTGATGAAGCATATCATTGCGGTCTTGCTGTCCCTTGAGAATAGAAACATCGGACTGAAGCTCTTCATAATGAGTATGCAAGGATTGAACGCGATTGTCCAAAGTTACAAAGCGATTCTCCAAAGAGTCAAAACGAGCAGTCATATTGGTATTGAGGGTTTCAATCATCTGAGTCACCTGGTCTATGAGAGGAGCAGGAGGTCTGGAGGAGCCTGGACTAAACACATTTGCGTCATCACCATCTTCATCAGGTTGGAGGTCCTGCACTTTGTAAGGAGACCGAGTGCCCGTGCGGATGAAAGATCCATTTTCAATAGTCATCCTCATACGTGCTAGAGTATTCCCATCAATCACATCATACATTGTCAAATTTTGGTAATCTTCGCCAGCAAAATTGACTTTGAATTTCTTCAAGATGTGGGTAATAAGCATACCAAATAGAAGTATACGCTTAGCCGTGCCTACTACATCCCGCATGGTGTTCAATGTGATATTTGGTAGGTCCACAGGAGTGCCATTTATAAGTCCTAGAATTAAAAGGATATGGTCATCGGTGACTCCATCCATGCTACTAGTCCTTGGAATGAGAATAGAGCAAACAATCTTGTGAAGAAACCGATGGTAGGCCGGAAAAGAGTTGGCATTCACACGCTCAAATAGTTTGTTCCCAATCTCAGTTCCCAATACTCTTTCATAACCTTCCCGACGATTTTCTAATCGATCGGCATATTTAAACCCGCGCTTATATGGAATACGCATCACTTCCGAAAGCATTGAAACTCTGAGAGGGATATGAATCCCTTTCACGTAAGTACTAAGATTCTTGTCCTCATCTTCCTCCAAATTTGCATAAAAGAGACTAACTAAGTGAGGGTGAACCACTTGATTCATGGTGACATAATGTCCCCATCCCAATGTCTCAAATAGGCAAGCAAGATCTACCCCATTACTTTTAAAGAAGTCAAAGTCAATCCTTTTCCCAAAATGCACCTTCCTGCGTGATATATCGGTGGTGAAGAGATCAAATGCCTTGATACTACGAAACTTATTACCGTCAAAGCTTCTATTTGGGGCGCCACTGCTACCTCGAGATCTCTTGGGAGTTTGATCATCACCAGCCACTGCCACTGCCTTTCCCTTGTCACCACGCCGGGGAGGAGCCATCTGATGAAGTGAGAGTTTGGTCGATCGAAGAAGAAGAAACAGAGAAAGAGAGAACAGAGGAGTGCAAAGAGGAAGAAGGGTCGATCCAGTGCAAAGAGGAAGGAGAATAGTCTGCACTCGAGTCTCTGAACAGAAGGGGTCCACCGCCGCCAGGAAGAAGAATAGAGAGGAGAAGTGCGATCGCGGCGGCAGTTCCAGCGGGAACAAAAAGGGTGGGCCCAAGTTTAAATCGCCCTAGGGTTGAGGGGTCTAACACCAAAAAAGTGGTGTCGACACCGATTATAAGGAGGTCGACCTCAAGTCTTTTGGGGTCGACCTAAACTCAGTAAATTTGACTCTATTAATCTTCAAAAAAAAATTAAAAAGTTTTGCTTTTAAAAGATATACTTTAAAATATTATTTAAAATTTTAACTAGTTTGACACTACTATCTCTAGGTACACTGACTATCTCTGGGTACGTAGGGCTCTCAGGCCTCCCCACTTTGACATCATGTATTTCTATCTTACCCCACTAACCAAGGGTAGAGTAGCCACTTTTTATATTTTTTGTAGTCAACTATCTTCTAATAAAAAATATTTAAACCAGGGTTACCCGGGGAAAAACCTAATTAACCGACCCGGGCTGAGTATTTTTGATAAAGCATTTGTTTCCATGAACTTTAATTAAGTCTATTAAGTTTTGTCATCACAGGGGGGGTTGAGGAATCTCAGTCTGTCCCCATGAACTTTAATTAGTTACATAATGGTTTTGGTGATTAACAAAACCATGTCAAAGATTTCTAAGTTTTGAGCACAGGAAATAATATTCCTGGGAAATCAAGCCAATTTGGTATAAGTATAATTTTCCCTGTAGCAACATTAATTCCATGTTTGAAATTTAGAGGCCACATTGGCCTTTTCTTTATGCTACAACGATTTCACCATAACGATTTCAGCAGAATGTTCTACGATTTCACCATAACGATTCCTTTAGTCGTCGTAACGATATGCCTATATATCGCAACGATTCCTTTAGCTATCGTAAGAATTTAATCATCGCAACGATTTCTTTAGTCATCATAACGATTTTACCTATCGTAACGATTTGCTCATCGCAACGATTCCCTTAGCTATCGTAACGATTTGATCATCGCAATAATTTCTTTAGTCATCTTAACGAATTGCCTAACGCAACGATTTTTTCATCGTAACGATTTGCTTAACGCAATAATTTTCCTGAGGACATGATCAATAAAATTTAAATATTATTGGATTAAAAAACTATTAATATTATCTAAATTTTTTTCCCACAGTTATACAACTTAATATTATCTAATTATTTTGGGAAAATTAATTGGGGGTCCCTGTCAGAGCCTGGTAAGTACTACACTGTAACAGTTTAACCACTACACTCTTACAGTATGATTACTACACTTACACTGTTACAGTGCGAGCACTAAAGTGTTACATCAACCCGTTACAGTTTGAGCACTACACTCTTACAGTTCGAGCACTACAGTCTAACATACAGTTTTACATTATACGTTATAATCTGTTACAGTCGTTGATTATAGTACCAGGCTCTGGCAGGGACCTAAACATCTTACAATGGTCTACGGAAGAAAATGATGATTTTATCTATCCCGAGGATAAAGGGGAAAGCAACCAATTAATTAAATCGATATTTGAACAATATGCGTTAATAGACATGTGCATGTGCACTGCTGATCACATTGATGTGACATCACCACCTGTCATGATTAAAAAATTGGCTGGGGATATCTCCAAAATGGATGGGACAACCCCCCCCCCCCCCCACCCAAACACCAGCGGGCGGGCCGGCATTTTTAACCCGCATTTATATTTTAACCCATTTTTAACGGCTTCCCTTCCCCCTTTGAAGATAAAACACCCGCCCTGTTTCTGTCCCCCCGCCATCCCCTCCGACCCGTTGCTGAGCCACACCGCCGGAGCGCCGCCGCTGGGAGTTCCACCGCCGACGACGTACGTATGTGATGCTGGTTTGGTTGAGTAGTGTGTAAAACTTTGGCATTTTTCTGTTGTTTGCAGAGTTGGCACAGGTGTTGAACAACTTCAAAGTAAACAAAAAATGGTGCACTGGCCCACCTGAACTTTCACCTACTTACACGACAGTTCCTCTCCATTTCTCCGAACCTGACTCCCCCCCAAATCTTTAATCAGCTACTGGTTGCCGTGTAAGTAGGTGAAAGTAAGGAACAGAGGCCAGTGCACCCTTTTTTTTTCGTTTGAAGTTGTTCAACGCCTTGCAAGAAAATTATACTACGAAATTATTTTATCTTGATTAGTAGAAGATGCGAGACAGTCAGACAGAGAGAGCAAAGGGGTTCAGGAAGATAGAGAAAGGGGGGTCGCCGGAATCACACGGAAAGAGGGATAAGAGGTGGGAGTGTAGGCTTCACACTCAAAATTTTCTTCTTCTCTCTCATCTTTGGTTACAGGACTCTATATATAGATTTAATAACAAAGAGAGACACTTCATGAAGACCTTACTTAACACTAGGATAGTCAAAGGTCTTAAACTTATTTTAATGAGCTAAGGAATTGTAAAGCCAAACAAGATTACAACCATTGGGTCTTTTAATAGGCCATAATACTTGACTTTGATTTCTCCTTCATTTCCCATCATTTATATAGATTTTGTTCAGGCAATATGAACCTGTGGACAGCTGGAATGCTAGTTTTCGACAGATTCTGTTGACAGAAAAGAGAGACTTAGGGAAGAGTCTACCTGTCGACAGCGAGAATATAGCTGTCGACAGATGCACATCTTGGAGTCCAACTATCTGTATTGGAGTCCATTTAAACTATTTTGACACCCAACGGAGTATTGGAGCCCAACTGGTCAGCGTAAATTTTGTTCAGGACGCCCAACCTGTCGACAGCAGAGAAGTTAGCTGTCGACAGATACTGATCGTGGAGTCCAACTATCTATATTGGAGTCCATTTCCATTATTTGACTCCCAACACGAGTATTTTGGAGCCCATTTGGTGAGAGCACATCACCATTGGAATTTCAGATAACTTTTCTTTTTGGGTCTGATGTTTGGTTGTAGTTTTTTTGTTCATTTTTTTCTAAAATTTAAAAAAGAGAGAGATCAAATAGTGAGACATGTTTGGTAAGTAATTTTTTTTAGGGAAGAACTTTTACCCTGTGTAAATCTCTCTAAAAAAAAAGTACCAACTTGTTTTTATTTTAAAAACACCAATTCTCTCACACAAAACCCCCCTCCTCCCCCCACCCCACCCCCCCCCCACCCAGCACCAGCGCCCCCCCACCCCACCGCTACCCCCACCCCTCTCCCCCACCAGCACGCGCCCCCCCCCCCCCCCCCCCCACCCACCCCCCTTGCGCCCCCCCCCCCCCCCCCCCCACAAGCCACCCCCCTGCGTTCCCCCCGCCAGCACCGGCGCCCCTCCTCCCCCCACCCCCCACACCGCCGGAGCGCCGCCGCTGGGAATTCCACCGCCGCCGACGTACGTATGTGATGCTGGTTTGGTTGAGTAGTGTGTAAAACTTTGGCATTCTGCTGTTGTTTGCAGAGTTGGCACAGGTGTTGAACAACTTCAAAGTAAACAAAAAATGGTGCACTGGCCCACCTGAACTTTCACCTACTTACACGACAGTTCCTCTCCATTTATCCGAACCTGACTCCCCCCCCAAATCTTTAATCAGCTACTTGTTGCCGTGTAAGTAGGTGAAAGTAAGGAACAGAGGCCAGTGCACCCTTTTTTTTTCGTTTGAAGTTGTTCAACGCCTTGCAAGAAATTTTATAGTACGAAATTATTTTATCTTGATTAGTAGAAGATGCGAGACAGTCAGACAGAGAGAGCAAAGGGGTTCAGGAAGATAGAGAAAGGGGGGTCACCGGAATCACACCGGAAAGAGGGATAAGAGGTGGGAGTGTAGGCTTCACACTCAAAATTTTCTTCTTCTCTCTCATCTTTGGTTACAGGACTCTATATATAGATTTAATAACAAAGAGAAAGACACTTAATGAAGACCTTACTTAACACTAGGGAAGTCAAAGGTCTTAAACTTTTTTTAATGAGCTAAGGAATTTGTAAAGCCAAACAAGATTACAACCATTGGGTCGACAGATATACCTGACAATACGAACCTGTCGACAGCTGTAATGCTAGTTGTCGACAGATATACCTGACAGAAAAGAGAGAGTTCGGGAAGAGTCTACCTGTCGACAGCAGAGAAGTTAGCTGTCGACAGATGCTGATCTTGGAGTCCAACTATCTATATTGGAGTCCATTTCCATTATTTTGACTCCCAACAAGAGTATTTTGGAGCCCATTTGGTGAGAGCACATCACCATTGGAATTTCAGAACTTTTCTTTTGGGGGTCTGATGTTTGGTTGTAGTTTTTTTGTTCTTTTTTTCTAAAATTTAAAAAAGAGAGAGATCAAATAATGAGACATGTTTGGTAAGTATTTTTTTTTTTAGGGAAGAACTTTTACCCTGTGTAAATCTCTCTAAAAAAAACAAGTACCAACTTGTTTTTATTTTAAAAACACCAATTCTCTCACACAAAACCCCCCCTCCTCCCCCCACCCCACCCCCCCACCCAGCACCGGCGCCCCCCCCCTCCCCACCCCCGTCGGCCACCCCCACCCCTCTCCCCAAACCCAGCACCGGCGCACCCCCCCCCCCCCCCGCCAGCACCGGCGCCCCTCCTCCCCCACCCCCCACCCGCCGGCCACCCCCACCGCCAACCCAGCTTCGCCCGGCGCCCCCCCTCCCCTCCCCCACCCGCCACCGCCGTCCCCCACCCCCCGCCAACACAGGCACCCCCCTGTTTGGCTTGTATAATGCTCTTATAGGCCTAAATGTTGTGTGGTTATGTAAATGTTGCCGCTGCTCTTCAGTGACATGTATGTTTGTACATGTATTGTCATTGTCTATGATTAGTCGGAAATGATTGATATTTTGTTAATTGACAGTTTACTTTGTGTAGCAAAATTTGTTTGTGTCACAGAATGGCTGAATTGGATAAAAGTTGGATGGATATTCCTAATAGGCTAGACCCTAGGTATGTCAATGGAGTAGAAGAATTTTTACAGTTTGCATATCATGATGACAGAATAGGATTTAGACATGGAGTAGACAAACAGTTGATTCAATGTCCTTGTCGAAGATGTTGCAATGGCTTCATATTTAGAAGGGACCGTGTGCATGAGCACCTAATATGTGACGGAATATGGTTAAGTTATCGGAGTTGGTTGTCACACGGTGAGCAAGTACACAATGATACGCCGACACAAGAGACACAACTTGTCGAACCTGAAAATGAGTTAGAATTGGATGAAGTCATGGACATGCTACATGATTTTCAAAGGGACAATGTACCTGAAGGAGAAGCTGAGGAAGAACCAAATCCAAAAGCACAGAAATTTTATAAGTTATTAGAAGACGCAGAAACTCCGTTGTATGCTGGGAGCAAAGATATGTCTAAGATGAAGTTTTTTTGAAGTTGATACACATGAAATCTTTGAATGGTCTTACAGCGAAATGTATGAATATGATACTTATGTTGTTTAGACAAGTTTTGCCTAGTGATGCATTTGTACCTGAAAATTGGTATGAAGCAAAGAAGATTGTCAAAGACTTGGGACTTACTTACAAAAAGATTGATGCATGTAAAAATGATTGTGTGTTATTTTGGAAAGAAAATGAAGATAAATTTCAATGTCCAGAGTGTGGTACTTCAAGATATAAGGAGAATACCTCAAAAAGTAGTAAGAAGGTGGCAAGAAAGGTGTTGCACTATTTTCCTGTAAAGGATAGATTGCAACGCCTATTTATGTCATCAAAGACTGCTCAATGGATGACATGGCATAATGGCAGTCGTTCTTACCAATCTGAGGGTGAGATGCGTCATCCTGCAGATTCTCCTGCATGGAAGGACTTTAATCAGTTGTATGCAGATTTTGCTTCCGAAAGCCGTAATGTTCGACTTGGCTTAGCCAGTGATGGGTTTAATCCCTTTGGGAACATGTCTTCAAAGTACAGTGTATGGCCAGTTGTACTGATGCCTTATAATTTGCCACCGTGGATGTGTATGAAGTCAGCTTACATGATAATGTCATTATTAATTCCCGGTCCGAAAGCTCCAGGAAATGACATTGATGTGTATTTACAACCATTAGTAGAAGAGTTAAAGGAGTTGTGGGATAATGGGATCGAGACATATGATGCTGCAAAGAAGCAAAACTTTACTTTGCGAGCTGTCTTGCTGTGGACCATAAATGATTTTCCAGGTTATGCAAACTTGTCTGGATGGAGTACTAAAGGGAAGCTCGCATGTCCAATTTGCAATGATCAAACTTATTCTCTCCGTCTTCTTCACAGCAAAAAACAATGTTATTTAGGGCATCGTCGTTTTCTTCCAATAACACACCGATGGAGAAAGCATCAGTACAAAGATAAATTTGATGGTCGGCGTTGTGACAAAGGAAAGTTAACAATGAAGACAGGTTATGAATTGTGGAGACAACAACAAGAGATGGACCTAGTAAGGTTTGGAAAGCCTTTCAAAAAGAGTTGGAGAAGTTAAGAAAAATGTAGCAAAGAACAAAAACTGGAAGAAGAAGAGTATTTTCTTCACATTTCTGCCGTATTGGCAATCTCTGATCATTCGTCATCAGTTAGATGTCATGCATATTGAAAAAAATGTTTGTGACAATATTCTTGACATGTTCAATCTGTCGGGGACAGATAAAGACAACCTCAACTCAAGAAAAGATTTACAAGTGTTGAAAATTCGTCCTGAACTACATCCTTATGAGCATTCAGTGCGCTATCCAGATGCTATTTATAAGTTGAACAATGAACAGAAGGCTCGTATATGTAACTTCATCACAGATTTAAAAGTTCCAGATGGCTATTCTTCAAACCTCTCCAGATGTGTTGATATGGGTAGCAAAACAATCTCAGGACTGAAAAGTCATGATTGTCATGTGTACATGCAAGTGTTGCTTCCTTTAGTACTTCGTGGCATCATTCCTAAACAAGTGGCAGATCCAATAATTCAGCTTAGTCAATATTTTAAAGCAATTTGTTCAAAAGTGTTGGACCAAGCAAGTTTGTTGAGATGGGAGGCCGATATTGTACTTATCTTATGCAAGCTCGAGCAGATTTTCCCACCGTCGTTCTTTGATGTTATGATACATCTTACTGTGCACTTGGCATATGAAGCAAGGATGTGTGGTCCAGTTCAATATCGATGGATGTATCCAATTGAAAGATATTTGAAGAAATTGAAAGATTATGTGGGTAATAAAGCTCGAGTGGAAGGTTCAATTGCACAAGGATATCTTGTGGAAGAATGCGGTATAATTATTTCGATGTACATGCAAGAAATGGATGATCACAATACTAAAGATAGAAATTATGATGGTGGTCCATTTGGCACTCTTGATGGAGAAGTGTCTATGTTTACACCAGTTGGTCGTCCAATAAAGTGCAGACGAGTACTCAGAACATTGTCAGAAGCCGAAAGAGATTTAGCACATACATATGTGTTAAATCAAGTTGACGATATTGTACATTTTCGGCGGGAACATGAAGATGCACTTGCAAGTGGAAGGAATGTAAATGATAATTTCCTCATGTGGTTTCCATCACGTGTCCAAGAACTGAAGAATTTACATGACCCACGCTACACTGAGGAACTCGAGATTTTATCACTCAGTCCATCAAGATTGGCAACATCATTTTCTGGGTATATTACAAATGGCTTCAGATTCCGCACAAGCTTAACTGACTCTACCAAATGCACACAACTTTGTGGTGTTATTGTCAATGCTGAGCTGCAATCTGGATGCGATGGTTATTATGGGAAAATAATTGATATTATTGAAATATCTTTTGAGAGAAACAAACAAATTGTTTTATTTCAATGTGAATGGTGGGATGTGTATCATAAGGACCGAGGTTTCAAAGTTGATGAACATGGACTAGTATCTTTAAATACACATCGGAAATTAGGGACTAATGAACCATTTGCACTTGCAAGTCAAGTTGAGCAAGTCTTCTATGTAGATGACAACAATGCTGCAGGGTGGGTGATAGCTGTTAAGTCACCACCTAGAAGTTATTATAATATGTCTAGTGGTGCAAGTGTTGATGATGAAGAGCCCTATCAAGAAGGCCTTGTTGATGTGCCTGTGATGTTCAATGATGTAGATATCCATGTACAGCTTCAAAGTGAAGAATATATACTAGTAGACAGTTGATATTCTGTAAGTATTTAATTTTTTCATGTCTAGTGGAGTCAACCCCATGGCTCTTAATAAGTACTCTACCGTGCATTCCTGTATTTTGGTTCTGGGAAAATGGGGTCGACCTCATTTGCAACTGAGATCGACCTCAAAATAAAACATGGTGTAGTGAGGTCGACCCCATGGTTCCTCATGGGTCGAACCTCTAATCTTCAGTTTTGGTTCTGGCCCCTGGGAAATGGGGTCGACCTCAATTTCAACTGCGGTCGACCTCAATATAAAACATGGTGTGGTGGGGTCGACCCCAAGGTTCATCATGGGTCGACCCATCCATTCCTCAGTTTTGGTTTTGGGAAATGCGGTCGAGTTTTAACTGAGGTCGAGCTCAGAAGAAAACATGGTCATGGCAAGGGGATTGTTCTTAAATGTTTGTCTATTTATCTCATTTCTTTTGCACTGTTTCAAAGACCTCATTTCGTTTTTGCTTCTTCACTTTGCTAGTACGGTTTCATTTTTTGACATTAAAGATGATTTCACAAACCTCAGATACATTTATTATTAATTTTGTTAAATATCCTTCATTCAACAGATGCTTAATAAGTTCAGCAAGACCCGTCGGTCGGCCCACCAGACCAGTCTAGGGGAGTCGTCCCATGCACAGGAGGGGCTGGCTTCCCATTCACAGGAAGTGGGGCTCCGGACACAGGCAGGGGCTTCAGCCTCACAGTCTGCACATGTACATTCACAGGCATCAGCTTCACAGGCAGGAGCTTCAGTCTCACAGGCTGTACATTCACAACCAGGGGCCGCACAAGCAGGAGGGCTACACACACCTCGTTCCTTACCAGATGCCACAAACATCTCTGAGCATGCAACCATCACTCCTCGGACTCCTGGGAGTGCATCTTCAGTTGCTTCAGGTTTACAATGTTTTTTATTTCTTCAATTTTATTTGTATAATTGCATTCACTTCATCTTTTTTATTTTCATTTAGTTGGTACCACTAGACGTGGGAGAGGTCCTTCTAGGGCGACCAGCGTCAGGATACTACCTCCAGGCCAGACCATTTCTATAAATCTACAAGGGGGATCTGCAGTTGGTCCATATGGTCAGCAATTTACTACATACCTTGGAGTTTGTAATAGAGTACATTGCAACCTATGGCAGCAAGAGTACATGACCCTTCCTCCTGAAAAGAAGGAGGCTATTTTGAGAGACCTACAGGTAAAATTTATTTAATTATTTAGGTCATATAATTGTTCATTTCTATAGTTATAATGACATTGATCATATATGATGATTATGCAGCAACATTTCAATTTTCTGCGCTCTCCAGCCAAAGATGCCGACATTCTTCGACACATGGGAGAAATGCAAAGGAAGCAAAGGTCCCACTTGAAAAGAAAAGTAAGATTTTTTACTATTATGTAGTATTCTTGCACACACATTCTTATGTAACTTGTGCTTTTGTATGATAGTATTTTGCAGGACGATCATTTGAGGATGCATGTAATAATTTGCCACCAACTTATGATTCTAGTCAATGGCGGCACATGTGTGAGATATGGGATCGAGAAGATAGTAAGGTATTATTTTGTCAATCCCTATTATTTCATGGATTCAATTATTTAGGATATCACTAATTAACTTTGTTCCATCATGAATGCAGCGAGTTAGTGAAAGAAATAAGTCTAATCGATGTCATTTATCAATGCCTTATCGAAGAGGGCGGATGAATATTCATCAATTAAATAATGATTTTGTAAGTATTCATTTAAATTATTACTTTGATTGATTGATTGATTTAACACTATCATAGTCTAATTATAACTTTTAAATGTTAAATAGATGGAAAGGGAAGGTCGTCATCCTACGCGTCCGGAAATGTTTCAAATGACGCAAGCTAGGACAGCACCGGATGGCAGTGTCATGTGGAGCAATGAACAAAGTCGTCAAATGATGGTAATGATGATTAAAAATCTTAATATTAATTCATACATTCAGCTTATTTATGTACTAATTACCTTATATTAATTACAGGATCAAATGAACCAGTTGATGAATCCCACTCCCTCAGAGGAATCAGATGCCACAGCTAATCCTCCAGTACTTACTCCAGAGGAAGCCTTCCGTCAGGTGTTTGGGAGGGATAGACCTGGACGGATCCGATGCGGTGGTCGAGGACAGACTTTGAGGAGTTGGTACGGGCCATCTGAGTGTGGTAGCAGTAGCAACACTGTATATCAGCGTCTCCTAGAGGAGCAATCTCAGCAAAAGTCTGAGATATGTCAGCAAAAGTCTGAGATATCTCAGCAGAAGTCTGAGATTGAAAGAATGAAAAAAATCATTGAAGATCAAGAGCAGAGAATAGCAGCACAGAGCACAGATATAGATGTTCGAGTGGAAGCTCAAGTGGAGGCTCAACTTGCTGAGCTAAAGACACAGATGCTTCAAAGCATGGATGATCGAGTTCTTGAGTTAATTCGTATGTCTGGAAGTGGTGCACCAGTGCTACCTGAGGATGAGACAGATGAAGAGGTGGGAGATGGAGAGGATGAGGGAACTTTTGGTGAGGATGAGTGAGACTTGACTATATATATATATATTTACGATCATGGTTTTATGATGTAATACATTAACATTTGAAATAATCAAACAAGTCATGTGATGTAATGGATTTCAATTTCAAGTACTATACTTCTTTTAGAAAGAGGATTCTGAATCGTTTATGTAACTTTTCATGTAATACATTTAAATTTAGAGTTTTATAGTTATTTTGGAATGTGTTTTGTTAATGTAATTTTTGTATAACAGGTTGTAACTTTGTGATAAAATATTTTTTTACTATTTTTTTTAATTTTGTGATAGACTATTGGAGACGGCTTCAACCGTCTCCAATAAAACTATTGGCGACGGCTAACACGCCGTCTCCAATAAAACTATTAAAGACGGTGGAGCCGTCCTCAATAGCCTCATTGCAGACGACTGCACTCCGTCTCCAATAGTATCAATGAAGACTGGCAAAAAGCCGTCGCTAATAGATATTTTGGCGACGGCTAAACTATTGTCGCCACTAATGGTATTCAAGACGGATCCATTACCGTCACTAATAAGATTTTTAGCGACGTCTAAACAGCCGTCTTTAATATTGCAATTGGCGACGGCTAGCTCATTGTCGCCAATAATGTTATTCAGGACAGCTAATAGCGGTCACTAATAAGGTTTTTAACGACGGCTTTTAAGCTGTCTCTAATAACGCTATTAGCGACGGCTTAACCATGTCGCCAATAATTTTATTCAAGACGGCGCCATAGCTGTCACTAATAATATTTTTAAAGACGGCTATAAGTCGTCTCTAATAATTCTATTAGCGACGCTTTTTTGTCCGTCTTCAATAATACTATTGGCGACGGTGTAATTGTGTCTCTAATAATATTATCGAAGACGGCTTATCTCCATCGCTAATATATGTTTTTGAGACGGCTATAACGCCGTCGCTAATACATTAATTGAGACGGGGAATATTATCCGTCTCAATTAAAGTTATTGAAGACGGACATTTATCTGTCCCCAATAACGTTATTGGGGATGGAGTTGCTTAGCCGTCTCCAATTCTATTGGCGACGGGCTTATTAGGGACGACCTAGCGACGGCCTTGTAGCCGTCTTCAATAATCATTGGGGACGGCGTTTTGAATATTAGCGACGACTGTCAGCCGTCCCCAATAACCTCTTTTCTTGTAGTGAACATTGTGCTTCCGCATTGA
Organism: Colocasia esculenta; assembly: GCA_014218235.1. Classification (NCBI taxonomy): domain Eukaryota; kingdom Viridiplantae; phylum Streptophyta; class Magnoliopsida; order Alismatales; family Araceae; genus Colocasia; species Colocasia esculenta. Next base: position 115,991,520 of record CM024753.1, on the reverse strand, counting down.
AATATTAGATTATATATATGCCAGAAGGGCCAAAACCAGGGATGCCAACAGATCGACTGCGTTTGTTGCGGATAGGGTGCATGATCAAATTATGTTTTGGTAAGTTAATTTATAGGTTGAATGGATTTGGAGATAACGAAAAGCTTTTTTTTTTTTTTAAATCTCTTTTATTAAAATTCTTTTGTTGACTTCTAAATGCCATCATTCAAATCGATGTAAATTAAGATGACTAACAAATTGATCGACCAACTCCAAGTCTCCAACCCATGCCCATTCCACCATATTCACCTCACAAGAATTGTGTTAGTTACTGACTAGCGAGGATCCTGCGAGCCTGCAGGGCTCCTCAACTGTACTTGTTGGCAAAGTTTTACGGGTCACACTGCGCACGCGCGCCCGGAGAAGACCCATGATGTTCGGATGCCCGCTGAGCTTACGAATCGATTAAGCAACCATATATCTTTCGCTCATTAGGTATCTCCAACTCGTGCACTAGATTCCACGTACGAACAATGACATCCCACCCTAACTCGTGCAAGCCTGGGAAAAGAGAGCAAGTGTCCAAATAGCGGGGGTCGGTTCGTTTCTCTTTCTTGCATGAAAACGTAACTAGGAAGCACGTACCCCACCCCCCGTACGTGAGAAATCAGCACGTGTTCCATCGAGCATTTGCTTTGCTTCGAATGGGGTGCATGTCAGGCATCATGCAGCAGCAGAAACCAAGGTCTAACGTTCACGTCAAACTTGTGGATGAGAAAACAACGCCCACCGACCCCCACTGGCCACTGCCTGCCCAGACAACTTGAGAGGAACAATTAAACTACCCAACGCACCGGGATAGTTAGTAGACCCAAAAACCCATCAACCTCCTCGACGGCGAAACATATCACTAAGAACAGGTCCTGTTATCCTCCTCCCTATTCCACAGGCGCAAGGCCACAGGGGGTTTGTTAGTGGTGGCATCACCATGCACCAACCTGCAGCCTCAAAAAGCGATCCTTCCTTCGTATGCTTGCTTGGGTGGCCTCTCTAGCTGAAGCTGATCAGACGGGGAATTTGCCCGGCCATGGCAAAGAGATCGGAGTTCGCGCAGAAACTGCTGGATGACCTCCGCATACGCAAGGAGGGGATGTGCTCAGGTCAAGCGACCCAGCCGAGGCCTGCAGGTAATGCAACTCTCTCTCTCTCTCTCTCTTTCTCTGATGCCAACAAGGGAATGGAACCTACAATATTGCTTTGATTAACATGCATGGAACCACGACATATACGTATCAGACGGGTAGATTTCCATTACATTAATATTGTTTCACTTTGTAAGGAAAAAGGCAGAAACTCCTATATCTCTGTCTGGGTTTCTTTAATTGTAACCCCTTTTTTGTGAAGTAGCAGCTGAGTAAAATACTACACAGATTGAAGTCCTACAGAATTCTATTGGAAAGAACGAAGGACTCATGAGGAACAGTAATTTACAATTCACCAATGCAGAAATTAAACGGGATGAAAGGAATCTTAAGCCTGATGGTGTTGTACTGAAATGATCCAAAAGGAATTAAGACAGACGTACGTCGCAGGTTGAAACACAAACCTCAAAGAGACAAAAGCTGAAGGAATATTTACATGCCATCTACCGTGAGTCCCACTCCCAATCATATGAGATGATATTATTATATATACCTCATGTCAAGAGTATCCAATCCTAAGTCCTAACGGGTTAGATGTCACACCCTCGTTAAATGTACACTAGCTACTTACTACGTACAAATTATTGGTTTGTACTTATAAGTATTTCCCATCTACCGTACCCATCATTGCCCACTCGATGTGACAAGTCGAGCCATCAAGTAAAAATTCGGCCAGATAAAAATCACAAATCAGGGATAAATAAGAAAATTTTCATAAAATTTTGTAAAGGGATCTTTCAAATAATTTACCTTAAACGAACAATGTAAAATGCGTAAAGTCGGACACATAAAATGAAGTAAAATTAAGAAACTTGATTTTTGAGAGGGAATTGCTTAAATCCCAATTGGCCTGGTTAAAAAAAAATACCCGGACATCGTGAGATTAGTTGGAGGTGCGGACCTCATGTTAGTCAAATTGAGTTTTTTATCCCACTAGCCAAGTAAGAAAAGTGCACTACAGGAGAAATGGCATATGTCAACGGCTTTAAGCCGCTGACAAAAATAAAAAATTCATTGGCAAAGATATATGTCAACGTCTAAGATCCGTTGATAAAACCGTCGACATTTTAGTCGTCGACTTAACATATGTCAACAGATTTTGTAACCGCCGACAAAAAACTTATTTATCTACGATAACATTTTGTTGACAAAAAAAAATATATGTCAGCAACTTTTAAATTTTTTATGTCAGCTGACAAAGAAAGTTTATATCAGCGACCAAAAAGTCACTGACTGGTAATTGATTTGTGGACTTTGTCCGAGTACTCTGCCTTCCAAAATATCTTTGATCGTGGGATGCTAGTCAGGATGACTGGTTAAATAAATGTTTGACACTGAGTCTGAAACTGCAGCCGAGGGAAGGCTTAGGTGATCATGGAACCAAGATTTGCCCTTATGGAAGGACATGACACAGCTACGGTCCCATATGTCTTATGCTAAAATGACAAGGTGAAGCTCCTATTTGAAGAGGTGCATGTGTGACAGTACGAGTAGCTTCTCTGTTCCTGATACAAATCGGAGTTCCCTCTTCCAAGACCAAAAACTTGCATCCCCCGAAGACAAACCTGGCTAAGAGGGAGTACCCAGTGTCAAGAAACATCATATTGGAAAACAGCCATGAGCAGATTCATTGCTAGGGGCCACATAATACATTGAGACGTTCTTCTATAATAATAAATAAAAATGACAATATATCACCATAAATAAAAATAAGTTGGATAGAGGTACCTTTCTCCACCTCGGGCGCATTTCAGGACTGCATATGCTCAATTGTCGATAGATTTCTTTCTAGATATATCAACAGCCTTTCTCCACCTGTACATTGGGTCTGAACGTCCAAGATTAGGAGATATATCAACAGCCTGCAGAAAGAAAAAGTCAAGTTAAAACATACACAGCTTGCAAGGATAGACAATTGGTGGTGGGGGGACAGGGCGGAGGGGGAGGGGGGTTAGAACATCATCTCAATAGTACATATTGATAATACACAAATAAGACTAGTATCAAAATTTTAAGTGCTTGGTGCCACTCCCAGAATGATAGTGGAGCACATTCTTCAGTGTCTTTGGTGCTCATTCATGACGGCTTCATGACAAATGTATGTATAATTTTTTTTAATATAAATTCTTTTAAAATTTCTAATTTCCTGTTTGTACAAAATACCTGAATACAAACACAACAAGAAAACAAACATACAATACAACTAAAATAAATCCACATCATACTCAATTCATATAACATCAAAATCTCTAAATACTCAATTCATACAATATCAAAGTCTCTAAATACTCAATTCATACAACATCAAAGTCTCTAAATTAATCTCGTCAAAATATCTATCTATCAATCATCATCATCATCATAGTCGTCTCCCTCCGCATCAGTATCTACATGGTCGTCCTCTGGTACTCTCGGTGGAGCTGACACAACAAATCTCTGACTAGTCTGAAACTGAGTCATGAATGTGCTCATCTGCAGCATCTGTCTACGTATGTCATCCATCTCAGACTCTCGTTTACGCAGCTGCTCCAACTCCCTCCGCATTTCATCCATCTCTGAGTCCCGTCTGCGCGCCTCTATACGCAACTCTTCAACCTCCATTCTGAGAGTGTTTTCGATGTTGCTAATATGTTGTTGATAGTCAGTGGAGCTCGACCCTTCTCTTGTCCCATACCATGTGCGATGTGTCTCCTGACTGCCTTCGCAACGAATGCCACCAGATCGGTCCTTCCCTATAACTGAAACAAAAGCCTCCTCAACAGAAATGGGGGTACTCCCACTCTCACTATCTAGTGAAGGAGTCGATAACTGAATCATCCTCTCCTGCATAAAAATTCCATAAAAATTTTATTATTTATAATAAAAAATATCACATAAATATTAATTATAAATTTTAAAAATACACTTATATATCGACTCCTACTCTCGTCATCTACCCACTGCTCATTGCCATCAGGTAATTCCTTGCATCTGCCAATTTTAAAGATCTCCACATGATTGGGTTCACGATCATGAGCAAGGCACTATTCACATGTGTTAAAGAGAGTAAAATTAAGTAAATATTAAATTGATAGTAAATTTTAACTAAATATTTAACTTACAAAATCATCCTTCAATTGATAATGACTCTTCCTGTCCTTTCTATATGGCATAATAGATTGATGAGACCGATTTGCTTTATTACGATTAACGATATTCTGCCAACAAATATTTTAAATGTTAAAATAAAAAATGAAGATGTACTATAAAACTTTATTATTACCTACTCATCCGAAGTGTTCCATTTTGCACACATTATCTGTCAATCTTGCGGATTAACACCAGCTGGACCTGAGGCAATGGCATTCTCGAAAGATTTGTCTGTATAATGCTGTATAGAGACAATTTTTTTAGTTCCACATTAAAAGTAGTGAAAATAAATGTGCTTGTAAATAAGACATAAGAAAGATTTCTCATCCAACCACAAAAGAGCCACTGGATCACACAAGAGGATTTTGCACCCAGAATAGAAGGAAATTTCTTGACTTGACATCCAAATTAAGAGGAGGATAGCTTTTAGTTATGACTGTTGGTCTCCTCAAGGATCATATATATACATGGATCAAGTTGATGAGGAGACTCTTCATGCAAAAACCATTTCTAGGAATATGGAAATAGTTAATACAGATCTGGCATATCGATTTACATTGAAAGATAGATTATAATGGGTATGACAGGAAAGAACAGGAATCTAGCTAGCAGTTGGTTATAATCATCACGTACGTTCAACACAAGGCCCTCTGTACAGCGTTAGCTGTCCAGTACTGAAATAATAATTTTTCAGGTGTAATATATACTTTTGAACACTAGGTTAATTTGTTATCTCAGTACTACATAATCCAAAAACATAGACAACAGGAAAAAACAAAACCAGCCACTAACATATTCAAGTAAATTGAGCTTTAAGAAAGAAACGGGCACAATAAATTAAACTTGAGGGTCTGCAGCTGAAATAAGCTTGCAGAGGGGCCGGCAGAGAAGATAAATTAAGGACAGTCCAATTCCCGCTTCGCTGTCAAAAGGGTAATAGATTTCTTCGGTCTTTCTCATTGCCGTCCATTGTTTTTGTGTTTTACAGAATAAACATTCACGTAAAGGATAGCATTGCATGCATTATTAATCTTCTTCACTACTCCTGTTCCTTATAGCCACCACTTGACCCCAAATTAAAAAAAGGGACTACTCACCTGCAGGAAGATGAACATATTCCAATACCCATTTACAGCAACTACAGCATTATGAAAACATCCAACTTAGAGATCATCTTTCAGCACTATGAACTGGAGAATTTCTCATCTAAATAAATATACAGGTTCTCCAAAAGGTTGCTGGTTTCCTGCTAGTTTTCTGATTTTGAAAAGACATAAAGGTTCTATATATCAGACCTAATCAGCAGATGTGAATATAAGGAAAAATATTAACTTACCCGTTTCTTCAAAACTCCACGCCAAGTACGATGCATAGAGGACATGTGCATTAGCATTTCTTTATCAGTATTGGTCGTTCGATCCCACCGAAAGAACAACTACAAATTAGAGCTAACATGAGTCATGATAAGAAATTTGATAGATATAATATTAAATTTACAGACTATTACCTCAAGATCTCTAAAAATTGTATCTATTATATCTGCGAGAAGTTTGACAAAATCTTTTTGCTATATTTTACAGTGAAACTTTGATACAATACCCATGTGACTAACGAACTGGGCTCCCGACTCTCCAATCCCAATCCCACCGATCACATTTACATTCCATCGCTGGTTAGACTCCAATCTCCTATCTGTCAAACCTCTGGAGGGGCCCCGACGTCCATGTCCTCGACCCCAATCTTGTCGAAGACATTGATATCATATTATAATCAAAATAATGTTAATTAATCAAAATTTTGAAATTAAACTACATACCTGCTACAGAAGTTGTAGAGCGAACCGTCGAGGCTGCAGCTGCAGATCCCTCCGAGGCAGAGTGTGTGGGGAAAGTCTACTGCATGGTAATATGTTGTCTCCGTGACCTCGAACCACTGTACGAGCCACCATCTAAAGCCATCTGTTCAAACATATCATATTAAACTTACAAGTCAAACTTGAAAAAAAATATATAACTAAAGAGATTTGGAAGTTGTAATCACCTAAGCATCAATGTATTCATCGACTCTTACGCTAATATTTTCGACAATGTCAACATCAAATACATCTTCTCTCACATGAGCATCAATTAGGGTTTCTTGATATGCTTCTTCAAAATCACCTACATCATCTTCACTTGTTGGAAGTTGCATATTATAATAATCCCGAGGTTGTGCTCTTATAGGAATAATCCACCCTAGTGTTTTATTGTCATTTAGATAGAACACTTATTCCACCTGACTAGCGAGAGCAAATGGTTCATTTGTGTTGAGTTTAAGATGTGTATTGAGACTGACAATTCCATACTTATCGATCTTGAATCCTCTATCCTTTCTATAGACATCCCACCAATCACACTCAAACAATACAACTCGTTTTTTATGAGTAAAATATATTTCAAGAATATCATTCAGATGTTCATAGTATCCATCACATCCGGATTCAAGTTCTGCAACCACAATAACACCAGACAATTGAGTCAATTTTGTCTCATCTACAGTCTTAGTACGAAACCTGAATCCATTTATTATATAACCCGAATGTGAGTATGCAAGTCTCGAAGGAGTTTGTGATAACACTTCGATGTCATCAGTACAACGAGGATCATTTGTAGCTTTCAATTCTTCAATATATCTTCGAAACCATTTCAGAAAATCTTCCTGCACCCCATTTGGGTTTTCAAACAACTGTCTGTATATTTCAAAAAAAATGATCCATATGTTCAATCTGTCTCAAAATATAAATATGTGCTAAACGAACTTCTTCTTCAGATAGTGTACGAGGTTCAACTTTTCCTGCTAGAAAACATCGAGAAGAATTAAAAATTGAACAACTTTCATCTTTACTCTGGACTGAAGGACCATCATAATTCCTTTCTTTGCGATTAAAACGAGTGTCAATGTTATCCAAATAGATGGAACAAAATGAACTCGTTTCTTCAATAAGATACCCTTCTGCGATTGAACCTTCAGGACGTGCCTTATTAAGAACAAAATCTTTCAATTTCTTTAAAAATATTTCTATAGGATACATCCATTGATATTGTACTGGACCAGCAATTCGTGCTTCATATGCCAAATGTATTACCAAGTGAATCATGATATCAAAAAAAGATGGTAGAAAAATCTGTTCCATTTTACATAATGTCACTGCAATGTCTTTTTCTAATTTCAACAGACGTTCAGGCAGAAGAACTTAAGAATAGATTTCCTTAAAGTACATACTCAATTCAATAATTGGATCAATCACATCTTCATGTGCAATGCCACGGATTGCCAAAGGCAACAAAACTTGCATGTAGACATGACAATCATGGCTTTTCAATCCAATAAGCTTTCGACCAGTAATATCTACACATCTTGATAGGTTAGATGCATATCCATCTGGGACCTTAATATTACGCAAGAATTCACACACAGTTGATGTCTCTGCTCCATTTATTGTGTACAATGTTGCAGGTAGCTTGCTTCCTGACTGAGGGTATTTTGGCACATGCAATTCTGGTCGTATTCCCCACTCTTCATGATCCAGTCTAGCTTGACGGTTGTCTTTATTTTTTTCACCACCAAGCATCATCAATGTTCCCAACAAATTTTTACATACATTCTTCTCCGTGTGCATTACGTCTATATTGTGTCTGATAAGTAGACTCGACCAGTATGGCAGCTCTTTATAAAATATATTTTTCTTCTTCCATCCTTGCAAGTCTTTGATATCATTTTTGAATGTCTTTCCAAATCTAACAAGACTCAGATTCTGTTGTTGCCTCCACAATTCTAATCCCGTCATTTTTTTTGGTGGCTTACCAAGTTCCTTTCGACCATCAAATTTCTGTTTGTAATTGTCTTTCCTCCATCTATGATGTATTGGTAAGAACCGTCTATGTCCTAAATAACAAAATTTTCGATAATTATGCAGCCATCTTGAATGAGTATTATAATTACATAATGGACATGCAACTTTTCCTTTAGTGCTCCATCCAGATAAATTGACATATGAGGAAAGTCATTCAACGTCCAAAGAAGAGCAGCTCGCATATTGAAATTTTGTTTTCTCAAAACATCATACGTTTCAACATCAACATCCCACAACTCTTTCAACTCTTTAATAAGTGGTTGAAGGTATACATCAATGTCATTTCCCGGATCTCTAGGGCCAGGAATTAATAATGACATCATCATAAACGTCTGCTTCATGCACATCCATGGCAGCAAATTATAAGCCAGTACCATCACAGGCCATATACTATAGCTACTACTCAAATTTCCAAATGGATTGAACCCATCACTTGCTAAACTCAGTTTCACATTGCGAGTCTCTGCAGCAAAATCTGGATACTGACTATCAAAATGCATCCATGCCTCAGAATCAGCTGGATGTCACATCTCCCCATTCTGTTGACGAGTCCGACCATCAGAGTGTCATGTCATCCACTTAGCTATTTTAGATGACATAAATAACCTTTGCAATCTATCTTTCAATGGAAAATAGCGCAAGACTTTGTTGGGTATTCGTTTGCCAAGTTTTACCTTCTCATTATCAACTTGATTATCTACATCTTGCACTTTCCTTATATCGAGATGCATCACATTGCGGGCATCGATCTTTATCTTTGTGTTCCTTCAAAAATAATATAAAGTCATTTTTACATACATCTATCTTCTCATAACCCAACCCCAAATTTTTAATGATCTTTTTGGCTTCATACCATGTTTGGGGTACATTAGCTTCTTGTGGTAATATTTCTTTAATAAATTCCAACAACATATTCATGCATCTTCCGATCACTTGATTCATTGTCTTAATATGCAGCAGTTTCAAAAGAAATGACAACTTTGAAACCTTCTGAGTTCTGACACCCATCATATAATGGCATTTCAGCATCTTGTAATAATCTATAAAAGTTACTTGCTTTAGAATTTGGCTCATGCTCCTCCACTGAAATGGCAAATTTAGCTTGTTGAAACTCATGCAACATATGTATAGAATCGATATCTAGCTGCTGGTCACTCATCTGTACAGAGGAGATATCTATCGGTCTTATTTCTGCTTGGTGCCCTATTGCCTCCACATAAACGATATCAAATGGTGTCTCTCCATGACATACCCAATTGTTATAGTGTGTCCAGACTCCATCTACTATAAGATGAGTTTCAACTTCTATTCGGGTCAACTTTACTCTATTACGACAATTCCGATATGGACACTGTATCAGCTCACTGTATTGACCATGCCTGTATCTTGTTCGATCTGCATGAAAAGCATACTCCAAAAAAGACTCTACCCCCTTCAGATATCTAGGATCTCCTCGATTATTAACAAGTTCCATCCAAGTCTTATCAGGCCCAGCCATTTCTATATATCCTATAACCATAAACAAAGAATTCAGTAAAAAATTCGACAACACCTCCCTTGTATCAAGAGCAAATCCACATGTGTACATCCACCTGTATACATACATTGTCAAATAAAATGGGGTACCTACATCAAATCTTGTCCATCCATGGATATTTTGATCATCTGATGTTCTCCATTATATGTGCTTATGATTGTCTTAAAATTTCGGCAACATCTCCCCACACTTCTCCAATATATCACTATTATTTACTAAATTTAACTTTGCTCAAAAAAATCACTCGTATAAACTACAAGTGAAAAGTTGAGTAGTTAAAATTAGCAGATATATTGGAGAAGAGTAGGGAGATACCATCGAAATTTTAAGACAATCATAAGCACATATAATGGAGAACATCAGATGATCAAAATATCCACAGACTATTCAATAGGACAATTCAAGACTTTATGCTCGATATATGTCATTACCATCAAAAGACGGTAAAAACATATATCCTAACAAAAGTCTTGAACGGGCAAAAAAGAAAAAAAAAAGTCCATATATTCACATACAACATCCACACATTCATATCTATACGATTGCATCCTACATTAAAATATTTGAAGACAATCCACACATTAAAATATATGAAGACAATTCACACACCACATCCACACATTCATATCTATACGCTTGCATCCTGCATTAAAATATATGAAGACAATCCACATATTAAAATATATGAAGACAATTCACACACCACATCCACACATTACAAAATGAACCCCAGCATGTATGTTCTTTATCTCACAATAAGGTGAATCAGTCTCAATCATCATCCTCTCAACAGGGATGCCTCTCAGCACTGAATGGATTTATAGCCTATTGGTGTCCGCAAACTACTAAAGAAATTTGACAAACACATTGGTTATAGATTAGCTCTATTCCTTTTGAGGTGCTTTGGTTAGTCACTTAATAGGGTGGTGTTTGCAACTGATTCAGAGCTCTGTCCTGCACTAGGAGGGAGGGGGTTCAACATCCATGTTCTGCAGGTTTAAAAGGGGAGTTTCAAAAAAATCACCAGGCAAGTCATACTCACATTGATGTTATTGTGGTGCTTTGAAGATAGTAACTTGATCTGTCTGATGACAAAGCAATCTTCAGCTTTTTCTGGGTCACCCTATTTATTGTCCTCTGAAAATTTTACACGGTCTAATTTCAAATTTCAAATTGACCTATGTGACATTCCCTCTAATTGATTTTGATTCAGTTTAGTACCCCCAGAAACCACAACCAGATGTATATATATGTATTCTATTTTGTAGATATTAAAGTTGATGTCATTTATTACTTTCTGGAAACCACTATTAATGTGCATAAGTTACTTTGCATCCAGTTAACTCCAATATATTACATCGTTCATAACTCACAAGCGAGTGCAACAAACTGATGTTAGAAACTGATTTCCTTTATTCTGTACCAAATTATACGCCAGCAAATGTGATCCAACCGTCGATGCCAAAGACAAAAGGCACATTGATCTTCTCTCTCGATTCAGCCACCCTCAAAGTTGGCATGTAGAGGCCCGATCCTCTCTCAACTTCACACCTCTTCTATTATTTCTACTTTAAGCTCATTTTCGTTGTTGCGACGTCGAACTCTAGTAGTTGCAGACGCCACGGCGATGCCAACACATAGAAGGTGGAGGAGAGAGAGCGGCGAGAGAGGGCTACGCATCGACACTGGTGGAGAAGATCTGATCCGCGGCAGCTCCGCTGCAGAAGAGGGAGACGAATGCGAAGAAATGGACGGATAGCAGCAGCCGAAGCGGGTAGAAGGGTCCTCCTGCGGACGATCCCAAGATCCTCAAAAAAGAACAAAAAAAATAGCGATTAATAATTACTAATTGGACTAGCCGGTTGAACAGGAAGAGGTCTTACAGATCCGCCATCGCAGGGAGAGAGAGAGAGAGAGAGAGGACCTGCATGTTGGAGCTAGCCGGAGGAGGAGGTCGCCGGAGGAGGATGCGGCCGGCGTAGGGGCGACTGGGATATCGTCGCAGAAGCTCGCGAGTTAGCCGGAGGAGGACGCGGCCGGCACGGGGGCGACTGGGAGATCGTCGCAGGAGCTCGCGAGTTAGCCGGAGGAGGACGCGGCCGGCGCAGGGGCGACTGGGAGATCGTCGCAGGAGCTCGCGAGTTAGGGCACGGTGAGATCGCTTCGTGTAGTGGGTGGTTTGGGGGCGTGGCAGGGGTAAAAAAAAGAAATATATGTCAACGGTTGGTTTAGCCGTTGACATTACTTTCAATTAAATAATAAATATTGATTTTATTTATTATATTTTTATCAATATTAAATAATATTATTTATTAATATTATATTTAATTTACTTATATTATAGGGATTTGTCAACGAATGAAAAAAGCCGTTGACAAATAGTAAGGATATGTCGATGGATGAACAAAGCCATTGACGTAAGTCTCTTGTGTCAGCGGATTTGTCAACGGATGACCGCACCGTTGATGAAACGGCTATTTGTCAACGGATAACTTAAGCCGTTGACAAATAGTTAACTTATGTCAACGACTTTTTCTTTCTGTTGACATAAACAACATTTGTCAGTGGCTTATGTCAGCCACTGACATATTTCTGTTGACAAATGCTCTCCTTCTTAAAGTGGTGATTCTCTTTTTTAGAACTACCCGTTAAGTCACAACTAGATCAAGTTTAAAAAAAAAAAAATCACACTTGCAATTATTCTCTTCAGAACTTAACAATTTTTTGATTTACATAGAATGTTAATATATAAACTTTTGAATTTTTATAGAAACACAAATTTTGTGACAGCTATAGACAACAGCCATCTTGGCCTAATCACTGGCACTTGGTTTGACTACTAGACAATTACAAGCCCTGGTGGTTTTTGGCCCCCATCCGTTTGATAGTTGTAGAGGCTATTTCTAGCCTCCTGAGCTCACGGGCCCACCAAGGCCCTGTACGGCCCAATTTCGACCCATCCAGATGCCAGGGCTCCGGCCCTTAAGCCACATGTCTTCGGACAGCTTCCGAACATGATTATGGCAACCTAAGGCGTCTCAGGGTCCTCCAAGGGTGGTCTTCGGGCACCCCCCAGCCTGTTCGGTCCAAGCTTGGCCTACCGAACAGGTCCTGCTCGAAGCACGCTGCGGCTCCCTCAGCACAAGCTGCGCCTCTAGATACCGAGCATACAGCACAGCTGACGAACAAGCCCCCTGTTCGGCACTTCCTGACCAGGGAAAGCAAGGAACCTCCTCGCCTCCCAATGGCGGTTATTGCTACAGCGCTGCACACGCCCCACGTTCAAGGGAGCATTAATCACAAGGGCCCCCAACGGGCACCTCAACGTGTAACCTCCCCGCTAAGGATGCTAACCGGTGCGCCCTTTCAGACATCATCAAACGGCAAGCACACCCAACCGTTTCGGAACCTTCGCCTATAAAAGGCACAGGTATACCTCATGCAAAGGTAAGGCATCCCTGGCCATACACTCACCTCCACGCAAGGCACACACCAGCGAACCCTTCTTCTTCAAGCCTTTCTACAGTCATCTGACTTAGGCATCGGAGGGTTCCCCCCGATTCTTCAACCGGGCCCCCCTGATCCTATTCTGGTCTTGCAGGCTTCCGTCCGCACCGGCGACCGTATTCCTTCATCTCTTAGTGGAGGCCCATTTGGTTCCAGCCCAAATAGGAAAACACCACCACATCTTTGGCGTCGTCTGTGGGAACGAACGAGAGGCCATGCGTCCTACTCGAGCGTCTCATCTTCATGAGACCCGCACACTCTTATCCTCACTGGGGGGACTGTGTAGAGATATTCTTTAGTCCCACATTGAAAGATAGTGAGAACAAGTGTGTGCTTATCAGCAAGAGTCTCACCTCTTCTCCCAAGAGGGCCCTTTTAAAGGACAACCCCAAGCATGGGGACAATACCTCTTGAGAGGCACACTTAAATCACGTCTCTTCATTGGCGCCGTATGTGGGAACGACATCAGCCATGGCTCGCGGACGTTCCTCTCACCAGAACCCAGGCAGCAGGGCGACGAGGTCTCGACAGTCGTGCGCGGACTCACGCGACAGAGTCCCCCCTGTTGACGTCGTCGTCGCCCCCACCGGTGCAACTGGTGATGTCCCTACTGCTGTTGTGCCAGCAACTGCCCTGGAGATAGCGGAGCTCCGGGGGTAGATGCATCATCTGGTAGGGATCTACCAGGGCCTCTAGGCCCAGTCGGCCGCACAGCCGGCCCTGACGGTTCCCCCGCCACCGGAGCAGCACACGGAATCGTCCCATCGACGATCCCGCGCCCCTCCGGCGCCGCAGGAACAGTAGGCAGAATCACCCCGACGATCGCGCCGGGCCCCGTCGGACACCGGAGCGGCAGGACAACTCACCCCGCCGCTCCGTGGTGGCTCTGCCTCCCCCGCGTTCCGTCGTGGGCGCCAACTCCCACAGGTCCAGACGCGAGGGCTCCGTGCACTCCAACCAAGAGTTAGCGAGACGCCTCTGTCGCGTCATTGATCTGGAGCACCGCGTAGACGCGATGGTCTAAAGGGCAAAGGGTAAAACCGCGACGGATGAAGACCTGGACTTCCGCTCCCCGTTTACTGTGGAGATCCTGGAAGCCCGGGTCTCACCGAAGCTACCACTACCTACCATCGTTCCCTACGACGGCACTTCCGACCCCGCTGATCACATCCACGGCTTTGAGTCGCATATGGTGTTCCACGGAGCATCAGACGCGGCCAAATGTCGGGCCTTTCCGGCCACCCTGAAGGAGACTGCCCGGGCATGGTTCGAAGCCCTCCCAGCGGGCTCCATCTCCTCCTTCCACCAGTTGAAGAAATCCTTTCGGGACAACTTCCTGGGTGGAAGATCGCAGCCGCACACTGCGACTTCTCTTCTATCAATTCGGCAGAGGAAGGGCGAAGCGCTATGGGACTGTCAAAAGGTTTTGGGCTGAAGCGCTCCGCATCCCACGCCTCGACGTCCCCTTAGCCACCAGTGCCCTCATCCAGGGCACTCGTGATGGTTTTTTCCAAAGGACGATGGGGGTCCAGCAGCCCTCCACCCTCGTCGAGCTCCTCTCCACTGCCCAGCGACACGCTGCGTGTGAGGAGAGCCTGGCAACCGGCCGAGCAGAGCAGGGCGAGCAATCAGACAAGAAGAGACCTTCCAACAACGGTTCCGACCGTGATCGGAAGAAGGGTCGGCGCAACAAGGATTCACCGTGCCGACCACGCCCCTTCACCGAGTACACCCCGCTCACCGTGGCTCCCGAATAGATCCTGGCCGAAATTCGGGATGAGCAGTATGTTCGGTGGCTGCCAAGGATGCACACTGATCCCCGCAGGCACAACCAACACAAGTACTATCGCTTCCACTGTGACCACAGCCACGACACCTCCGAGTGCCGCCAGCTGAAGGATGAGATCGAGTCCCTGATCAAGCGTGGCTACCTTGGACGGTACGTGCGCAGCAATGAAGACCGCCTAAGACGCCGAGAACGGACCCCCGAACAGCCCATCAACAATGAGCCTAATGGGCAGGAGATCAACGTGATCGCGGAAGGTTTCGGCGCAGGCGGAGAAAGCAACCAAAGCCGACGCAACTACGCTCGGCGAGTGCACTTGGTGGACAGGCCCCCGGCGCCTCGCCCCACCCCTTATCCCCCCAGTCCTGCACGCGCACGGTCCGAGGAGGCTATAACCTTCTCGGATGAAGACCTTGTAGGAGTCTCCACTCCACAAACTGATGCGTTGGTCGTCTCGGCCACCATCAATCACTGTACCGTGCGCCGGATTTTGGTGGATAATGGAAGCGCCCCGAATGTGTTGGCTTACGACTGCTTTTTGCTTATGGGTTTGAAGACCGACCAGCTCACCCCAGTAGAGTCGCCTCTGTTCGGCTTCTCAGGGGTCTCGGTTCAACCCATGAGACGAGCGTGCCTCCCAATCACACTTGGGACGGCTCCAAAGAATGTAACCAAGATGGAAGACTTCTTGGTTATCCGAAGCATGCCCAGATACAACACCATCCTCGGCAGGGGCCTGATTGGACGAATCAAGGCAATACCTTCGTCTCTCCATCAGAAGATGAAGTTCCCCACCCCGTGTGGCATCGGTGAGGTGCTCGGTAATCAGCGCGAGTCGCGACAGTGCTATGTCCTCTCTCTGAGAGACAAACAACCCCTCGCAGCTCCGGAAGCCATACCCCCACAAGCCGATCAACCTTCCACCAGCAGGGGAACTCCTGCCGAGGACCTGCTTCCTATTCGGGTGGACGACGATCCCAAACATGTCCTCTATATTGGCACACTACTGCCAGAAGCCGAACAACAACTCTATAAGGTTTTCCTGCTAGCCAATTTGGACGTGTTCGCGTGGTCAAACGAAGATCTGCCCGGTATTTCTCCAGAAGTGATGGTGCATCGTCTACGTTTGGACCCAAGGGTGCCCTCGGTCTAGCAAAGATGGAGACCCGTCAATCGCGAATGGCAGACCGTGATCCAAGATCACGTGGTCAAAAGCCGAACTGTTGGGCTCCTCCGGGAAGCTCAATGCCCAAGATGGACTTCCAACGTAGTCCTTGTATGCAAAGCCAATGGCAAATGGCGAGTGTGCGTGGATTACAAGGATCTCAACAAAGCTACGCCTAAGGACAACTTCCCTTTGCCGCGCATCGACCAGCTGGTGGATGCTACATCTGGACATGAGCTCCTCAGCTTCCTAGATGCTTATTCTAGTTACCACCAGATCAGCATACATCCTCCGGACCAGGACGCCACCACGTTCGTCACCGACCTTGGCCTCTACTGTTTTACAAGGATGCCTTTTGGTCTGAAGAACGTAGGCGCGACATACCAGTGGCTGGTCAACAAGATGTTCGAGCAGAAGATCGGACGTAATATGGAGGTCTACGTCGATGATATGCTAGTCAAAACGCTCCCGAGCGCTGACCACATCATCGACCTTGAAGAAACCTTCACAACCTTGCGAAGGTACAATATGAAGCTCAATCCCTCGAAGTGTGCGTTCAGAGTTCGCTCGGGTAAGTTCCTCGGTTTCCTCGTTTCTAATAGGGGAATAGAGTCCAACCCCGAAAAAAATCAAGTCATACTAGAGATGAGCAGTCCCAAAACAGTGCGCGACGTCCAGCGGCTCACTGGACGCCTCGCCGCGCTCAACCGTTTTATGTCCTGAGCAGCAGAAAGGAGTTTTAACTTCTTCAAATTGCTGCGAGTCCCCAAAGGCACCTCACAGTAAGGGGGCATGTACGGTGGACCGAGGACTGCGAAGAAGCCTTCACCGAGCTGAAGGCGTACCTAGTAGCCCCACCTGTTCTCTCAAAACCTGTGCTCGGGGAACCTTTGTTCGTGTACCTTTCGGTCACCGAACACTCCATCAGCGCGGTGTTGATTAGGAAAGAGGCAACGGCGCAGCATCCTGTCTACTGCATTAGTAGGATCCTTCAAGAAGCTGAAAGAAGGTACCCTCGGGCAGAGAAGCTCGCTCTGGCACTAATAATAGCCGTACGGAAGCTCAAGCCTTATTTCCAGGCCCATCCGATCACGGTCCTCACCGACCAACCGTTGAAGCTCATCCTTCAGCGTCCGGAGGCTTCCGGCAGGCTTGTCAAATGGGCCATCGAGCTTGGCGAATTCGATATCAACTACTGTCCAAGAACGGCCATCAAGGCACAGGCGTTGGCAAACTTCGTGGCGGAATGTACTCTCCCGACCGAGCAGGATCCCCCATTGACGGACGAGCCCCCATGGGAGCTCTACGTCGACGGATCATCCTGTGTCATAGGAAGTGGAGCAGGCCTAGTACTTACTTCCCCAGAAGGTCTAGAGTTTCAGTACGCACTCCGGTTCCGCTTCACCGCCTCCAACAACGTAGCTGAGTACGAAGCACTTCTATCCGGAATCCGAATGGCTAGGCACCTTGGAGCACTTCGACTACGGGTCTTCAGTGATTCGCAGTTGGTCGCCAGCCAGGTGAATGGACACTTTGAAGCAAGAGAGCCCCGCATGGTGCAGTACCTCCAACAGGTCAAGAGCCGAACAGAGGAACTCCTCTACTTTGAAGTTATACATGTCCTACGAGAGCAAAATACGCGGGCCGATGCACTCGCCAAGCTGGCATCTTCAGGCGACATCGCCCCCTCTCGCTCCATATTCATAGAAGAGCTCGCTTCACCGAGCACCGAAGTAGATGTAGCAGCTATTGAGGCTAGCCCTCCAGCGCCAAGCTGGATGGATCCCCTCATGGCCTATCTGCTTCGCGGCGAACTTCTGCCTGACCAAAGTGAGGCTCCCAAGATCAGGCTATGCTGCCAAAAGTTCACTCTCATTGAAGGCCATCTATACAGACGATCCCTCTCAAGACCTCTTCTGCGGTGCCTTAGCCCCATAGAGGCAACACTGACCATCGAAGAGGTCCATGAAGGCCTGTGCGGAAGCCACTTGGGGGGCAGAACATTGGCACGTAGCATTCTCCGAGCAGAGTTCTGGTGGCCTTCTCTGCAAAAAGACTGCATGTCCTACGCCAGGAAGTGTACAGAGTGCCAGAAGTTTGGGCAGCTCATCAGGCAGCCGGCCGAACAACTGCATACTCTGTTCGCACCGCGCCCTTTCGCTAGATGGGGAATTGACATCTTAGGTCCGTTCCCAGAAGCTCAAGGGCGGAAGAAATTCCTGTTCATCGCCATCGACTACTTCACCAAATGGATCGAGGCCGAACCTGTCGCTTCAATCACCGACCAGGCCGCATGGAAGTTCATATGGAAGAACATCCTTTGCCGGTTTGGCATCCTAAAGGTGATCACCTCCGACAACGGGAAGCAGTTTGACAGCACATTCTTCAAGCAAAAATGCTCTGAGCTTAGCATCTACAACCACTTCACTTCAGTAGCGCATCCCCAAGCAAACGGTCTGGTCGAAAACGCCAACCGAACACTATTGCACGGGATACGCACAAGGGTTGAAGCTGCGGACGGTTCATGGATCGAAGAGCTCCCCAACGTGCTATGGTGTCACCGAACAACTGCTCGGGTGGCCACCGGGGAGACTCCCTTCCATTTGGCCTACAGCACAGAACCTGTCGTGCCCTTAGAAATTGCTCTCCCCACCATTCGAACAACACACTTCGACGAAGCGGCTAACAACCGTACGCTCAGGGAGAATCTTAACATGCTTGGCGAACGCCAAAGCGACGCCAGCATCCGACTAGTCTCCTACCAATAGCGACTCGCGCAATACTACAACTCCCAAGTTCGGGAGCGGCGGTTCTTCGAAGGTGACCTTGTTCTGCGCCGTTGCTCGGCATCGGACCCCCGAACAGCAATCGGCAAACTCGCCCCGAAATGGGAAGGACCTTATCAGGTCGTCCAAGTTCTTGGAAAAGGCTCTTACAAGCTGACTACTCCTAGTGGCGAAGCCATACCCAGGACCTGGCACGTATCCAATCTAAAGGCTTATTATTTGTAAAAGCCTCTTGCACGGCATCCTACTTCTCTTTTTTTCGTTCTTTCGGTCTGCTCGAAAGGGTATTCAGGACATCCCTAGTCGAGGCTTTTCAGCTCGAAAGGCTAGTACGATACCTAAACCCTAAAGCCAAAGGTGTTCAGCGCAAACCCCTGGTCGGGACCTTTCTCAGTTCCAAACGACCTGCGCGGTAACCACGAACTCTTTAAAAAGACTGACGAATTCCGATTCGAACAGAACAAACGCAAAGAAAAGAAGATAGAAAAAGAAAGCCGTTTTAGTGCTCAAAAGAGGAATCTATTCAGGTTCTTCTTACAAAAGCGCTCGTTCGCAACGAGCTACCAAAAAGAGGAAGAAGATACATTCAAGGGGCCTGCTCGGAGGGGCCGGCGTTATCGTTCCCAGGGGTCATCCGCCTTGCCTGGAAGTGCGAGAAACGCACTCCATCCAGGCGCGGATACTGGGTCCGTCGTCGGCACTCGCGAAGGGCAACTTCGAAGGCCTCGCGAGCGTACTCGATCGAAGCCAGCCTTCGTCCTCGGTCCTCCCCGGCGTCAAGACCCACCTTATAGCAAAGGGCACCGTATTGCTCCAAGTCTTCCTTGAAGATCGGCCATGCCTTGTATTCGGTCATGCCACGGGCCTTGGCCCCGGATAGGACGTTGGTAAGCACCTCCTTCTCTGCCCGAGCAACGGCGAGATTGAGCTCGGAGGTGCGTAGTGTATCTTGGAGGTTCTTCACCTCCTCCTTCAGCTCGGCCTCCCTGCTCTGATGCTGTGCCTGGAGCTCCTTGCAAAAGGCGAACTCAGCATCCCACATTTGTTGATGGTTCTGAGCTTGTAAAGCGAGCCTCTTGAGCACTCCTAACGAGTGCACGACACCGTCTACCAGAGCCTCTACGTCGACTGACTCATCCTCGTCAACGCGCTGCTCCTGGTAGACCTCCTCTGAGCACTTTGGGGCGTCCGCGGGGCCCTCCCCCTGGCGCGGTCCAACACCTCAAGGTGAGAAGCGCTAGGGCAGGGTGGCAGACCCCTTGACGAGCCCTCTTGAAGTCGCTCCAAAACCGCCTCCAAAAACGATGTCGAAGGTTGTAGCGGAGCCTTCGCCTTTAGCGATTGCGTCAGGGGGAGGTGATCCTCCTCGGAGCCAACTCGGCCCTCGTCGACAGCGTTGGTCTGCCCTACATAAGGAACCTCCTCTCGAACCGTGTCGGTGGCACCCGCAGCGGCTGTCGACTCTTAATCTCCCGCAACAGCGGAAGACCCCTGAGGTCCTCCCTCAGTTTCAGCCGTATGCTCGGCCTCGTGAGATCCCGCAACAGCTGTCTGCGTTGGAACCTCCACAGCTGCTTCGATGGGGGGAATGGGGACCGTTGCCCCCTTTGGCACCTCCACCGCGCGCACCGCCTCGTTGGCCCCGCCGGAGGTTGACCCTTGGGCGGTGACGGCTTCGCCTGCCGCCACAGTCTGCTCTGCGGCTACGGTGTTGGATGCTCCAGCCGCGGCCACAGCTTCTGTTCGGCCCACAATGGGGCCTTGGGGCGTGGACGCCCCCACTCGCTCCTCTGAGGAGCTTTCATCAGACTGATCGTTGACCACGACCAGCCCCAACTCGGAGAAAACCCCTTTCTTCGACAGGGGCCTCATCTCTATCACAGCCTATGGCCTCGACTGTTCGACCACCTTCGTCAGCTTCCGCTTTTTTCGCGTCTGAAGCTGGGAAACCTCCTCTTCCTCCTCTGCCTCTTCGGCCTCCTCTTCGGCCACAGGCTGTGTTGCCTTCTTCGACACCACCTTCGCCCCGGACTTCCTCTTGAGACGTATCAACGAAGGCCTCTTTTTAGGGGCCTGGGGACTGGTGGGGCGCCGCTCCTCGGCTACCGGGGTGCGAACACCCTCGTTCACATAAACCAAGTAGGAGGTCACAGCAATTTGCTCGGCATAATTCTCCATGGCCTCCTGGTCCCGACCAGCGGCCAACTCTTCAGCATCTGCACAAGGAAAAGACAGTCAAAAGGCAGCCACTTGATAAGCCTAAGGACGAAGTGAGTTCGGTTACTTACCCCATGGTCGGCTCAGACCATGCTGGACAAGTTGGAACTCCGTCAAGTAATCTTCGACGTTCCGAACGAACGCCAGGTTCAGGCTGTCCGAGGCCCTAGCCTCGTCCTAGATCAGGAAGGGGTAGGAATCCTTTCGAGGCGTCCGAACTCGAGTGGGAAACCCCCACTCCGGCGCATCTTCTCGGCGGCCAACGAAGAAGATGCAGTGCATCCAACCTTTGTTGTTGGAATGTTTCTTCCCAAAGTGGATTTGCACCCTATTTGGGCAGTGCTTTGTGTAGTAGACGCTTTCTTCAGACAGCGGCGAAGACGCGAGGCTGAACTGCTCCCGGAAGACCTCTGCTGAGCCCCGCACTCCCCTGAGCTTGCAGACGATGCAGAACACACAAATCGTCCGCCAGGAGTTTGGGGTCAGCTGGATGGGCGCAACCCCCCATGTGTTTAATAGCGCCCTCGCCACCTCCAGCAACGGCAGCCAGAACCCTGCTTCTAGCAGTTCCAGGGAGAGGACGAGACACCCTACTTTGTTCACCAGGTAGGACTCCTCCTCCTTGGCCAAGACGATGTCGTATTCATCGCCGATTCGGAACCGCTCGTGGAGGCCCTCGTACGAGCAGTACTTCGTCCCCCGGGCCGCCGTCGGCATCATCCCACTCGCTCCGGCGACCACGACGCTCTTCCCCTTCTGCGACATGGCTGGCGGAAGAAGAAGAAGAAGGCGGAGGAAGAAAAAAAGAGAGCTAGCGGGACAAACCGAAGATGAAGAACCTGAAGACGAAGAAGAATTTTCGAAGACGTGAGTCCCGCCTTCATCCCACCTCTTCCTTATAAGGAAGAAGGGGCGCGGAATTCCAAAAATCAGTTGCCTTTCCCCCACTTCCAACGGCCCATTCGAAGGTACGGCGCAAGCTTCGCCGCTCGACACGTCATCCCCGCCATCATGAGGATTGCCGTCCCCAAGGAGAAATGTCAAACGGCGTCCTCTTGGCGCCGTTTGCACCGCCACGGTCAATATCGCATTCAATGCGAGTGACATCCGAGCAGACCTCCGCTCTCAAGTGCCGCGATCCTCGCGCCAGCATGAGAGCGTGGGGGGGCAAGTGTGGAGCCTATTTTTAGCCTCCTGAGCTCACGGGCCCACCAAGGCCCTGTACGGCCCAATTTCGACCCATCCAGACGCCAGGGCTCCGGCCCTTAAGCCACATGTCTTCGAACAGCTTCCGAACACGATTATGGCAACCTAAGGCATCCCAGGGTCCTCCAAAGGTGGTATCCGGGCACCCCCCAGTCTGTTCGGTCCAGGCTTGGCCTACCGAACAGGTCCTGCTCGAAGCACGCTGCGGCTCCCTCAGCACAAGCTGCGCCTCCGGGTACCAAGCATACAGCACAGCTGCCGAACAGGCCCCCTATTCGGCACCTCCTGACCAGGGAAAGCAGAGAACCTCCTCGCCTCCCAATGGCGGTTATTGCTGCAGCGCTGCGCACGCCCCACGTTCAAGGGAGCATTAACCGCAAGGGCCCCCAACGGACGCCTCAACGTGCAACCTCCCCACTAAGGACGCTAACCGGCGCGCCCTTTCAGGCATCATCAAACGGCAAGCACACCCAACCGTTTCGGAACCTTCGCAAAAGGCACAAGTATGCCTCATGCAAAGGTAAGGCATCCCTGGCCATACACTCACCTCCACGCAAGGCACACAACAGCGAACCCTTCTTCTTCAAGCCTTTCTACAGTCATCTGACTTAGGCATCGGAGGGTTCCCCCCAGTTCTTCAACCGGGCCCCCCGATCCTGTTCTGATCTTGCAGACTTCCGTCCGCACCGGCGACCGTCTTCCTTCATCTCTTAGTGGAGGCCCGTTTGGTTCCAACCCAAACAGGAAAACACCACCACAATAGTAATGATCTCATCCATTTCCTTGTAAGCCTCTTAAACAAAGTGTCTGGAATTTCTATCCTCTGGCCTATTTTGTGAGTTTTGTGTTGACCCTGATGGAAGTCAAGATACTGAGGAGAAAAGAAAGTGAAGTTGTTAACCAATTCGAACAGCAATGACGATTTCCAGTAGCTAGGTGTTGAGTAATGCTGCTGTTTACATAAATGATGAACACATTGAAACTATCACTCTTGTGCCCTAATCGTCCAAGACAGTAAAAGAAGCTGGAGAAACTCAAGCTTTTTCACAGGGCTTAGTAATTTAAGTTTTTGGTTGTTAAAAACTGAATATGATAAATTGTTGCTCCAAATACATGGAGAAATTTTCTCTGATTCATGTCCATGCAACTAAGGACCACAAATTTTTTTTGGAGGAAGCTGGCTGTTTGTGCAAAATAGAAGTTATAGAGGAACACCGCGCAAGAGTATGATTCAATCTCCATAACAAAATTGCACTTCAGCTGAATAATACATAAGCATTCTATATATTGTGCAGCGTGACCTTTCATTAACGTAGCTTCTGAAAATTCCTACATAACGAAAAAATAGAAACCATTAACATATATATACATATATATATTGCCTGTTGTTTTGGAAGTAATGAACCCCGTGTGTCTCTGCTTTCTACTTTTAAGGTGTATGCTACATACAAGTCTCACCTTATATACCTTTTCAGCTGCTCAAGAGGGCTCCAGATGGTCTCTTCGGGGCTCAGGAGAAAGGATAAGCAGAAAAACGGTAAGTATATCTCAACCTTCGCAATTGAGCAATAGATTTTCCATTCCATGGTTCATCTTGCCCGTGGAATCCACAGAGTGGACAAATGCCTGGTGTAGAGATCACACGGAAGACCCAGAGCATCAGTTCTTCTAGGACACCCATCCAAGGAGTAGCCTCAAAGGAGATTGTCGCCATTGCTACAGCTGGAAGATCTAAACAAGTTATGGATCTCTCCAGGGGGCTCAAAATTGCCCTTACATGTGGAGGGACAAATCTTAATTGGGATCTTTACAGCAGCTCCACAAATAAAGGATTCATCCTGCAGCAGACACCAGTAAACATCAGAGGACGAGAGAACAGGCATCAACCTTCAACGGTTCCATATGTTTCTCAAATTCATATTGAGGAAATATCAAAATGTGCTGAGAAGATAAACAAGATCCTCAGAGCTTGTTCCAATGGATTTAAACTGGACAGAGAATCAGTAGACGTCGGAAGGGAACTATTGAGAGGAGCAATTGATTTGGAAGAGTCTTTGAGAATGCTAGCAAGCTTGCAAGAAGCCTCAGAATACATGGTAAACACCCAGAGGAAGCAGGTGAGATTGATCAAGGAGAAAGAGGATGAGGATGAACCATCAAAAGCTAAAGCAGAGCAGAAAATGATACTAAGCAGACCAGTGTTCTCTCTTTATGGTACAAAACATTCTCTCGAAGATGACAGGCAGAAGGGAAAAATGTCTTTCCTTGACACTGGGAAACCAACCATTGAGAAAAAGCCAGGAAAGTACAAAGACAAGTCCAATAAGATCAGCTACCAGAGGTCTACAAGTTCTGGTCCAACATTCAGGCCTGATACCCCATTCTCAGCTAATACGAATGATTCTAACAGTGAGAAAGTTCGAACATCCTCAGCTTCAAAAGCATTCATGGAAACTGCAAGCAGGTTGAGCACTACTAAGCATACAAATGATACAAGACAGCTTGTGTCCCAGGATAATTCAGGACATAAAAGGGCAAGGATTCCAAATGTTATTGCAAAATTAATGGGCCTAGAAGATTTCCCCCTGACAAATAAAAGTGAAAAACATAAAGTTGCCCTGTCTACACAAGAAACAAGGTCAACCACAAATTCAAAACCAAATGCAGAAGAAAATGAGGGAGTTCACATGACAACATTGGCAAAAAACACTTCCCTGAAAAAGGAAGTGCAGAGAAAACTGATTCAAGAAAAAGAAAGTGCAACAATTCAGGCCACTGAAAACATTGAGCTTATGAAAAACAAAGAAAAGACAGTCTTGAACATTCTGAATCCTGAAAGTGCAAGGCCCAAGACAAAAAGTTCAGAAAGGCTTCTTTTCAAAGATGTCCAAACTGACATAGATGAAAAAAGAAAACTATTGTTGAAAAAAAAACGCATGGCCATAGATGAGACAGGCACAAAAGAAAAAGAAAATGAAACACAAGCAGTTCAAGATCCACCATTTGACTTGCATACTGCTACAGGCAAATCATATAGACACCAACATAATGAGCATAGAAATCAACAATTTCCTGTAAGTGTTCAAAATGCTCAGGCAGCAAAAGTGTTCCTTATGCAGGATTCTCAGCTGAAGCATACGTTTGATGCCAGACCAACACAGCGGAACAGTGTTCAACAATCAGAATCAAGGCCCAATATATCTAAGAAAGAGCAGCATGTGAAAAAGGAGTCAGAATTAACCAATCTAAGAAGAGGTAGCCCCGCGAAGACAAAGAACACTAGATCCACTCATGATATAAGATATGAACGATTGGTAACAAAAAGCACAAGCATTATAGTGAGCAAAAGAGGGTCAAAAAATGTAATTGATAAAAACCAAGTCAAGAATTCATTGAAGAATGGACACCTAGAAAACACAATTATTAGGAGTACAAGAACCATTGACCATCAATTTGACAAGAAATTAGCAAATGTGGGTGAACCAGACAGAACATCGAAGAAAGATTCAAAACCTAAGAAAGAAAATACCAACCCACTTGTTCCAACATGTACATCTTTCCTATCCATAATGAAAGAACAAAACACAAGAGCAGGGCCACATGAAACTGGGAATGTAGAGAAGATACAGAGAGAGACTGTTGGATCTCAATCCCCCGACGACAAGGACCAACCAGTTGAGCAGCATACCTCAATTTTTCAAGAGAGGACACAGGAAGAGGAAAGTAACAGCAGAGATGGAAATGGAATCATGAGCCTTCATTCAGCACAAGCAGAGCAACATTTGCTACAGAAAGCTCAAGCCACACCCCATCATAACAATCCAGTCATAGGCGACTGCACATCGCCTAAAGAAAAGACTGGAGAAATAGACACCAATGTAAGTTCAATTTCCCTCTGCACATCTGCTGTTTCAAATTGTCCAACCAAAACAAAATATTGAAACATCATAACTTAACATTATGCTTTATACTTATTATTATCATATAGATGTGGTTTGGGAAACAACCAGAAAGTGCATTCATGAGCAATTATGACAAAAACCTCACATTCCCAGATTCCATTGGTTAAAGCAAAGTTGGAAGTTATTCAGACACAACTGCAGTGAAAAAAATTTTATGCATATCTTCCATCACAATCAAACAGTCTTTTCCTGACATCTGTGCAGACCCATGAAGCAATAGACCATGCAACTACCCTTCGGCAACTACCAGGAATTTCCATCAGGGAAGATGAAGATCCATGTTTCCTCAATGTTATGGAAAATTCAGTCCCAGGTAATCAACATTCAACTTAAAACCCTTTTATCTTGCACTTACAAACACTCATCCTGTTTCACACTGCTAACTGTGGACTTAAATCAGCCACCACATAGCAAGTCCACTTACATGGTCCACCTAGAAAAGATTGAATCTCATGGCAGGGTGCTGGGAGAGTTTCTCATTGCTTTTCATTAAGTACTTTTCAACATCATTATACATATTCAAGAGGATACACGACATAACCCATGTTTGCGATGTTTAAATGTAAAATCTTACTTTCTAAAACAAATACAAGGAACAGAAGTTTAACAATCTACAGCATCTTCAAGTTACAGGTTCAACAAACAGCAGGCAACAGCATACAAGCAACTGTAATTCTTTCAAGCAACATGACCAAACAGTGTCCACATTCAACATACAAGAGTTACCTACAGATGATGAGAATCATCTCAGAGAAACACTGTTGAGAAGTCAGGTTTTCCTCAACAATGTCCAGGCATTGTTCAGTATAGAGATTCCAGTAGGTATTATTCAAGCAGGTAAATCTGGATGCGAAGGTGAACAAAGTAAAATAACACTAGATTGCGGATACGAAGTAATGAGAAGAAAGGGTAAAAGAGATGAACATGCTCTTCTTTCGCCTATCAAAATTTTGTGTTCATCTGTGAAAGTGAGAAGTTTGGATGATTTGATAAAAGAGTTGAATAAAGACCTCAAAAGACTCAAGTTTTCTTGTTCAAATGAGGAATATGTTGACATATCAGAATTCTTGCACAAAATGCTTGAAAGAGATATCTATGACAAGCACCCAGATGTCAATTGCATGTGGGATCTCAGTTGGAAAAGCCTAATGTTTGCAAGCCCGGAAAAGAATGAAGTTGTAAAGGATGTGGAGAAGCATGTGCTAAACAGTCTCATCAACGACATTGTTAAAGATCTTCTGAATGTAAGCATCAGTACTTGAACAGGATATTCTCACAAATAGGTCTGTGGAAATAAAAATTGTTTTGTTTTTGTTTTTCCAATAAAAAGTTAAAAAGTCTGGTGTGCTTGAGAGTTCTACTGTGATGTGAGGAAATATGACTGCTGATTTTACTGCAATATAGAATGAATAAGAAATAAAAATATCAATATGAAACATTTGGATGGAAGAAAATCACATGAAAGGAGGACATAGTGTTAACTTATACATCACGTTTTCTTCAATCCTAGTGGTAGACTAATGCACATACAGAGTCTTTTCAATCACACAAGACAATAAATAAAAAGGCACAAAATATATTTTCATGCAGGAAAAAGAAAAAAAAAAGGATACATGTAAGCAGGAAATGTTTCCAACGTATGCAAAAGAAAAAGACATAATGCACCCACTTGCTATACTATGAAATATGTTTGCACTCTCTAAGAGGCAGTTAAATATAGCTGAGACCAACGAAATCTACAGAGTCAACGAGACAAAGATAATTGAAATTAGAAGTAAAATTGTAAAGTATCATCTCTACACCAAAGGAAGAGTATGCATTTTTCCTTCCTTATTTGGGGATACAGAAAGAGGATAGTGCTTTTGCTTTATTCACTTTGTGAGAACCATTTTTAAACTTTAAAAAAAATATATCTTTTGTTTGATTTGATTTATTTGGCTGTTATTTATTTATATGAATATGTGTTCCGCCAGAATTCTGTCTGGCCTCCCATGAGGAAGACGCAAGAAAAAGGAGAATTGACATCTAACACAGGGAACTGTTGAACTAAAAAAAAAACAAACAAAACAACAGTAATACGCATCTTACACTGGGAGCATGGCCATGGGATAAAAGGTTCAGTAAGTGGCCTAGCCAGAACAAGAAAATGGAGAAGATAGAGAAGGGGGGAGGGGAGTACCTGATGGAGCCGGCCACCCCTTCTCCTCCTCAACCGCGGCCAGCAGAAGAAAGGAAGAGGAGGTGGGGGGTCCCTATGCAGGGTCCCCTGCCCGCTGCTGCAGCCAGGGCCCAGAGCCGCCGCCGCGGCCTCCTCCCTTCGCCGCCGCCGCTCGCGGCCTCCCCCTGTTCGCCCGCGCTGCTGCCTGTGCCCGGCGCCACCGTCGCGGCCTCCCCCTGGCCGCCGCTGCTGCTGATGGCCCCCGCTGCTGCTGATGGCCCCCGCCGCCGCCGCTGCTGTTGCTGCTCGCCGGCAGGAAGAGGGAAGGAGGAGGGGGATCGCGCCGCAGCCACACCTCTCCCCCGCGGCCTCTCTCTCTCCCACTACCGGCTAAGCGAGGAAGAAGAGAAGAGGAGGAGGTCGCGCGCCTCCTGCCTCCCTGCCATCTCCCTCTCGCGCTCTCTCTCCCGATGCCCTAAAGGGCACAAACGTAAAAAAGAAAAGATAAGAGGTAAAAAGAAAAAAGAAAACAAGGGGAAATCCGCAAAAATGCCAAATGCAAATGACCGGGACGGGACTTCAATAGATCGGGACGAGACTTCAAATGACCGGGACGGGACTTCAATAGACCGGGACGGTGTATTCTCCACCCCCTATAAAAGCACAGGGGGCGCCCCAGGCAAAGAGGAGGATTTCTGAAGTTTGAACACAGAGCAAGGCTCTGAGACTATAAGGCGGTCTGAAAAAAGGGTCTACAAGGCAGCCCTAAAGAACATTGTGCAAGGCACAATTTGAATTTTCTCAAATCTTAAGCAAGGTCCATTGGGCTTTTTTATTGGGCCTCAAATTGCTTATTGGGCCGAACTTGTATTTTCATGCAAATGATTATGATGTTTCATTCTTAATGGGCCTAATGATGCTTAATTGGGCCGACATTTGACATATTCTCATGTGTGATTTAATGGGCCTATTGGGCTATTTTTAATCATTTAATCATACGTTATACGAATTATTTCACGTAGTGTCACGTTTATTTAAAACACTGCACTACTTAATTTCTTAACCAAAATCAACCAGGTTTTCGACAAACGTTAACGAATTATTTTCCAAACATTATTCTTTAATTTTCAATAACACAAAATCAACAAACAAGTTATGTTTCACATCAATTTTAATCCACCTTAAGTTAATTCACATTTAAATCAATTAAATAAGTGAAAACATTAACTTAATTCATGTAATTCTAATTTAAATAAATAAAAACGAAAATGGTTAAATAAATGAAATTAATAATTCTAAAATACCAAAAATGGGAAAATACATTTAAAAATCAATAAAAATGAAATAAATATCAAAAAATTCCAAAAAAAATAGATTGCAAGCTTGCAACCATGTTTTCTTTCATGTATAATTCATTTCATTCAAATGTGAGTCATATTCTCTTGTTTCTAAGGGTTTGTCTGATAGTTAATCAAGGGTATTCAATTTTTGTGCTGATATAATTAACACTAACCGCAGTTAGTGGGGGAGGTCAAATGAACAAAATAAGACCATGTCCTTATAAATAAATAAAAATCCAAATAAATCAAATCCAAAGTTAAAATTTAAAAATTTTAAAATGTTAAAAAATAATTCTCACAATATGGTCTTATTTAGTTCGTTTGACCTCCCCCACTAACCTCGATTAGTGTTAATTATATCAGCACAAAGGCTGAATACCCTTGATTAACCATCAGACAACTCCTTTAAAATAGAAGAGTGTAACTTGCAATTAAATAAAATGAATTGCACATGAAAGAAAACAAAGTTACAAGCATGCAATCTATTTTATTGGAATTTTCTGATATTTATTTCATTTTTTATTGATTTTTAAATTCATTTTCTTATTTTTATTTATTTTCAAATCATTGATTTCATTTATTTAATTATTTTCGTGATTTATTTATTTAAATTATGATTATGTGAATTAAATTAATGTTTTCATTTTATTTGATTTAAAGAGAGATTAACTTAGGGTGGATCAAAAGTGATATGAAACATGACTTGTTTGTTATTTTTACGTTATTATAAATTAAACAACAATGTTTGTGAAATATTTTATTAAGGTTTGTCGAAAAATTGGTTGATTTTGATTAAGAAATTAATTGGTGAAGAGTATGAAATAAACGTGACACTACACGCAATTATTCATATAGTACATGATTAAAAAAGTGAGATTAGCCCAATAGGCCCATTAAGCATCACATGTAAAGGTATACCAACAGTCGGCCCATTAACCATCATTAGGCCCATTAAGCATTAAGCATCATGGTCATTTAATAAATCATGACATCAAAGATACAAGCCCAGCCCAATAAGCAATTGGTGGCCCAATAAGAAATTTAGCCCAATAAGGGAAGCCTAATGGACCTTTTTAGAGACTTGAGAAAATTAAAATTATGCCTTGCACAATATTCCTTAGGGTTGCCTTGCATACCCTTCTCCTTGGACTGCTTTGCAGTCTAGAAGTCTTGCTTCTTTGGAGCTAGCCCAAAATTCCCCCTCTCAAGCTTGGCCACCCCCCTCCTTTTATAGGGAGTGGGGGGAAGACCCCGTCCCAGTCATTTGAAGACCCTTCCCGGTCATTTGCACTTGGCTTTTTGCATATTCCCCCTTATTTCCTTTTTTTATTTTTACCTCTCTTTCTTCTTCTTTTTGCGTTTATGCCCTTTAGGGCATCGGGAGAGAGGGCGAGAGCGCGAGAGGGAGATGGCGGGGAGCGCCTCCTCCTCCTCTCCTCTTCGCTTAGCCGGCAACGGCGGGGGAAGCGAGGCGCGGCGGCGGTTGAAGCCAGCAACGGCGGCAGCAGCTTCCTCCTGCGATGGCGACCAGCAGGGTGGCAGAGCACGGCGACGACAACGTCTCCTTCTTTCTGTCGCAAGGGCGGAGACGATGTATTAGGAAGGAGGGGGCGACAGTGGTGGCCTGGCCTACCAGCGACAGCGGCGACGACGCCTGAGGGAGCCACCAGCGGCAGAGCAACGGGAGCAGCGGTGGCCTGGCCTTCCAATGGCAAGGGCGGCAGCGCCTGAGGAAGCCCCCAATGGCGGCGACAGCGGCAGCAGTAGGTGGAGGCGCCGACGGCTGGGGAAGAAGGGCACGATGGGGCAGCAACGGCCGGAGCAGGCGGCAGCGGCAGTGGCCTGGCCTTCCTCCTCTTCCACCAGCGGCAGTGGGCAGAGGTGAAGTCCCCCCCCCCCCCCCTTCTTTTTTTCTCTCTTTCTCTTTTCTCTTCTGCATTCTTTTCTTTGGGCAAAAACCGGTGCAACAACTGTCAACTTGCATTGGCCACCAAATTATCTTATTTCTGCCACATGCATATAAGCAATGATATCAACATACATGTGCTTTTGGTGGGAAAGGCTCAACTTCATCAACCAAATTTGTTCACATGGAGAGGCCTACATTCCAGCCAGATTTTCTCATTCAACCAGTACCTACAGCCAACATAGAGCAACCTTCCGAGGAAGAATTTCCAGTAGAAGACAACAACAGAAAGAAACAAAGAACAGCCTGTTATCATATCCAGATTCTATTGGCCAGGATATTAGCCCAAGGGAAGGGGGGGAGGTGAATTGGGCTTACAAAAATTTTGATGTGTGTGAAATCAAGTGTGTAAATGATTAAAATAAAATGAGATGTTTGAGATGATGCTAGCAATGATGCAATTTAAAGAATGGGGAAGAAGATGGATCAATCTCACCAAGGGCACAAAGATTTTTAAGTGATTCAGTACACGTTCCACACATAACTTACGTCCACCACCAACTTAGTTGGGATTTCCTACACTCTAAAAGCACTTTTATACACTAGTTAAGGTGCTAGCCCACCCACACACGGTGTTATAGACACTTGAGGTCGTGGACCTCTTACACACGCAGTAGAACACTGCCCCACACACACACATAGAACCTGCAAGATCACAAGAGTTAGCACAGAAAGCAAATCTCAACAGAAAAGTGTCGACATGTAACAAGAGTGTCGACACTTTTAATTGACACTCGCACAAGGAGTCGACCCTCACATACTTTCAGCACTTTGATGATTTTCTTGCAGTGAAGATGTTGTCAAGAGAGTTTGGAAGAGAGAGATGATCAGCACAACACTCTTAAGACCTTTTCTCTCTTCTGAAAGCTATGGAATTTGGCAAACTAGCAGCACTCTTTGATTTCTGAAAAACACTTCAGCACTTGACTAGCTTAGGTTGTCTCACTTGGTTGATCTAAATGAAGAGAATATCCTTCTATTTATAGGCACTTTAGGAAGCTCGGAGGCCAATTAAATTCGTGTAGGAGAGGCTCCAACTGTCCCTGCACAAAGTCCAAGAGAGTATCCTGCCAATATCTCGGAAAAATATTCTCTCAGTCAAAAAGTGTCGACATTTAGCCGAAGTGCTGACATTTTGATCCGTCCTCAATGATTGGTGAATAAAATAATGAATACAGTCGGGGTTTTGTCTACTATCTGAGATCTTTAAAATTTACCACGTGTAAAGAAACTCTTTAAACATTTCACTCATGGAGGGAATTCAAATTTTGAATTTTGAGAGTCTACGTGTCGACATTTCTATAAAGTGTTGACATTTGCATGAACATGGCTCATTCTACAAATTTGAGTGATATGATATTTGAGCACATAACTTTTAAGATTTGTACATAAGGACTTTCTGAAATTTGATATATACTTTATCTAGATTTTTGAGACTTATACATGTAAACAAAGGGATTTATAAAATAAAACTTTTGTTATCTTTTTGCAATCTCAAAACATAGTTAATCATAGGTGATTAGTGGGTTAATTATTCACATCAAAATCAGGGGATTAATATTCTCCCCCTTTCTATTATATTTTCTCATTTCATTTCATTCTCCCCCTCTTTTTCTCATCAAAAAAGGTGTTAGAGTTTTACTCAAAATTTATGGCTCCCCATGAACATGATACTCATATATTAATTTTGGAAATAGTTTAGTGCAGTCCAAAACATCTCAAAATTTTATATCAAAAATTGAGAAAGCTATCCCAATGCGTGATTTCTGGTAAAGCAGTCCAAAATACATAAACCAAACCAGAAATAGACTTTATTTGAGAGAGAGATGCATGAAAGAAAATCAGTTTTATGTAGAGAATTTAAAGATTTTAAGTTCATGAAGTGCTAAAAACCTGAAATCTGCAAATTTCCAAAAGGCAAATCATGCCACAGTATGCATAAATCAGTCATATACTTCAATTTTGTAGTGATTCATAACTAGTTATATGTAAATAGCAGTCATATGCTTTAAAGATTTTTTATATCAACCAGCTTATACTGAGAAAAGCCTGTCAGTAAATCAGTCATGATGTTCTCTTATAGACCTATCATTCAAAACACAATCCTCACATACAAATGAACTGAAATAAATGAGCAATCCACATACAGGAGAATCTGAAAATAACAGTCATATATTATACATAAACAGTCCTCATGAAAGAAAACAGTCCACAAACTAGCATTCCACAAAAAGTTATAAGGATTTTAACATCCAAAAAGGAATGTTTGTCCTTCAAAAGATGAACTATCCTAAGGTAGTGAGGACAAAATCAATAAACTGAAAGAAAAGACTACATGTTCTCTACACTCCATAGAAACAACAGTCTACATTCCACACAACTTTTCTAAATGTTTTCTGCATCATGATGTGGCTCGACAGGAGGATCAAACATCTGATCAAGGCGTAGAGATGGTTGAGAATCTTGAGATGGTGGAGGAGGCTGCACATGCCCACATGCTTTGAATGATGTTGTAGAAGTCATTTACCCTTTGTGATAGGAGTTCCGATGAGCGATAAGAGTTGCCAAACTGAAAATCTAAGCTATTAAATCTGGCATTCATTTCAAACTTGAGATTTTCATACGTTTCTTCCATTCAATCAAATCCATGCCTTACCTCCATCATGTCATCTTCCATTTTCTTATACATATTCTCCATCATAGGCTCAAAGCCGCCCATGCCTTGTTATCTAAATTCCTCTCTTTCATGATGTTCTTCTTCATTTCTTTCTATCTCTTCTTCTTCTTCATCTCTTTCCTCATGTTCTCTTCCATCTCCTACTTACCTTAACAAATTTCATATGCCTCATTGCTTTTGAACCATACAGTCTTTACTTGTTCATTATACTCATATTCCAAGTCTACATTAAATGCCAAGAGAACCATACCCTTCTCACTTTGTGGAAGAGCTTTCACAAACTGCTTAATGGGCACGACTGGGAGGTTTATCCTCAATTTTTTTATCATGTAATACATGATGAAAATCTGACCTGAATTGAAATGATCATACTCTCCAAATCAAGGTGTGATGAATGTAGATACCATGTGATGCAAGATTCTTTTGGAGATAGAGAGTTTATTTGCATTGTCCCTTTCAGCTAGCTCAGTATTATGATTAAAGAGCTCCTTTAATATCTCTTCATCCCTTACATTAGCTTCCATGACTCCAACACTTAGTACCTTTCAAATTTCTCCAAGTTTTTAGCGTCTAGCTCAATTTTCACTCTCTTGACATGTGTGGTGATTGTCTCCTCATCATTAGTGTGAACAATGATGTTGGAGTAAAAATTCTTGACCAAGAAATGATAAACATAATGATCTTCTGAAAACAAATGCTTCCATTTTTTATAATCAAACCATCCACTAATGGGAAAGCCCTCACCATCAAAGTACCCAAAATCAATAACTCTTGGAGTCAAAAGTACTCTTCCAGCGAATTTAGCATGATACCTATTTTCTTGCTCCAAAGAGTTGAAATATTCTGAATTATATTCCAAATCCTCAGTTTCTTCATCTTCTTCTGACTTTGATTCTTAGTTTCTTCTCCTCTTTGACCTTCTTTCTCTAGAGGTACCTTCTTCGACATGTTCTTCTCTTCTTTTTGTTCTTTTTTCTCTAGAAGGACCTTCTCCTACATTTTAACGCATGACAGGAGACATGATGTCCTTCTACAAATATCATAAGGATATGTGAGCAAGAGTTCAGAGATGTGGAGAAAAGAAGTGAGAAGGAGTCGGCTTGGCCCTTTTAGACAGTAACTCAGTGATGGGAAGAGTTTTAAAATAGTAGTTTTCTTTATAAAGAAGGGTTTTAGAGACTAAATAGTGATCATGCAGGTCACAAACATGGCTTGATATGAAAATTTTTAGGGTTCTGATGGGTATGTGCATATAGTGCAGAAAATAATGCATCAAAGGGCTTCAAAATGGGAAGGCCTTCTCTGGGTGACACAGACAGCAGAGCTGAGAAGCTAGGGGCGTGACTGGTGTACGCAGGGAAGGTGGGGAGAGAGAGGGACACAGTGCAGGGTTTTACCTTGAGGAAGAAGAGCTAGGGTGGAGAGATCTTCCCTCGCTTTAGTGCGGCTGGAGGAAGGAGAGAAGTAGATGGACAGAAGAGAGAGAGTGCAGGAGGTGGAGTGTGGTAAGGGAGGTGGAGTTCCGATGAAAAAGGCGCAATGGGGTTCAAGTTTTTAAGAGGTTGATAAAAAATAATGTGAATGTGAGTTGGTGGGGAAGAAATGATAAAATAATGGGGTAAATATTTTAGCGAAGGAAAAATGGTACAAACGTAACTTTTGTCTTAAGGGAGAACCCAGAGGCCAGAGTGTTGACACTTTTTACTAAGTGTTGACATTTTATGAAAGTGTCGACACTTTATGAAACACGTGTCAACATTTTATGAAAGTGTAGACACGTTCTTGTAAAGCCGATTCTGCACTTTTTTTGCTTTCTTTTAAAACCTGATTAGCATGCACACATTCCAAGTTTTCTTCACTAATTCAAATTGTTCCTCATTCAAGGGTTTAATAAATATATCTGCAAGTTGATTTTTAGTATCAGTGAATTTAAATTGAACATCTCCTTTAGATATAAGGTCGCGAAGAAAGTTGTGGCAGACATCTATGTGTTTGGTTCGAAAATGTTGGATAGGATTTTTGTTGAGGTTGATGGCATTGACATTATCATAGAGAATTGAAATATCATATAGAGAAATGCCATAGTCATGGAATTGGTGTTTGATCCAAAAAACTTGCACAACAACTACTAGCAAAAATGTATTCAACTTTAGCAGTGGAAAGAGCTATAAAATTTTACTTCCTAGAGGACCAAGATATAAGACACCCACTAAGGAATTGACAAGTTCCATTAATACTCTTTCAATCTATCTTACCACCTATATAGTCAACATCTGAAAAGGCAACCAATTCCAATGCACAATTTCTAGGGAACCATGGTCCTAAATTTTGAGTTTCTACTAAATATATGAATATTCTCTTTATAGCCACTAAACGAGATTCCTTTGGTTTAGCTTGAAATCGAACACATATGCAAACACTAAATTAAATATCAGGCCGACTTGTAGTTAGGTATAATAAAAACTAATCATACCTCTATACATCTTCTGATCATTGTCCTTACCTCCAATATCTTCATCTAATTTTGTTGCTACAACCATGGGTGTTTTTATTGATTTAGCTTGCTCCATGCCAAACTTTTTTAGTAGCTCTTTTACATAATTGGATTGAGTTATGAGGATACCATCTTTCATTTGCTTGATTTGTAGTTCAAGAAAGAAATTCAATTCAATTCTCTCATCATACTCATCTTGAATTCACCTTGCATAAGTTCTGAAAATTTTTTGCATAGAGAATTATTTGGAGCACCTAAAATAATATCATCAACATAGATCTGAATAAGAAGAATGTCATCATTGTGATACTTAATAAATAGAGTACTATCAATTAATCCACTAAAGTTCTTTTCCAGCAAGAAATTACTCAAGTCTTTCATACCATATTCGTGGTGTTTGTTTTAAGTCATATAAAGACCTTCTATAACTTGAAAACAAAATTAGGGAATTTTGGATCATCAAAATCAGGGGGATGCTAAACATACATTTCTTCTTTGGTATAGCCATTTAAAAATACACTTTTATATCCATTTGAAATAACTTGAGATTTCTGACACAAGCAAAGGCCAAAAGCAATCTTATAGCTTCCAATCGTACAACCGGTGCAAATGTTTCATCATAGTCAATTCCTTCTTGAGGGTATCCTTGTGCCACTAATCTTGACTTATTCCTTATAACTATTCCAGATTCATTTAACTTATTTCAAAAAAGCCATTTAGTTTTAATTATACGTTTATCTTTTGGTCGAGGAACTAAACTCCATACTTTATTTCTTTCAAATTGACTCAATTCTTCTT
Organism: Colocasia esculenta; assembly: GCA_014218235.1. Classification (NCBI taxonomy): domain Eukaryota; kingdom Viridiplantae; phylum Streptophyta; class Magnoliopsida; order Alismatales; family Araceae; genus Colocasia; species Colocasia esculenta. The sequence continues at coordinate 115,953,719 of CM024753.1, read as the reverse complement.
GCATTGCAGAAATCCTATTTTCATCTTGAATAGCTTCATCAATGTTCTTAGGCTCCACTTGTGATACAAATGCCAAATATTCTTCCTCCTAATTTTTCCTAAGAGATGATGTAGTATGAACCTTAGAGAATGGGTCACCTAAAACATTTTCTAATGGATGATCTTTGAGATTAACTACAAATTTAGGAAGATTAGATTCATTAGATGGCTGAAGAGACTCTATGGGAGGTTCATCTTTAGGAGGAGTTGGACCTTCAATTTGATCAAGGAGTTGGATCTTTAGTTTTATCAAGGGGTTGTTCAAAAATATGTCCATCACTATAAATCACACCATTTAACACATACTCATCAAAGATAACATGAATGGATTCATCAATAAAAAATATTCTTTTATTAAAGATTCTATATGTCTTTAGTTTTGAGTGTATAGTCAAAACATATTCCTTCATCACTTTTAGAATCAAAATTTTCCAAATTATCTTTTCCATTGTTTACACAAAGTATTTACAACCAAAAGATTTTAAGTGGGATATTCTTGGTTTCTTATCCTTGAATAATTTATAAGGAGTTTTATTTAAGATTGGTCTTATCATGGCATGATTTATTATATAACATGCAGTGCTTACGACCTCCGCCCAAAACTATTTCGGTAAGTTGTTTTCATACAACATTATTCTAATCATTTTTACAAGGGTTCTATTTTTTCGTTCAACAACTCCATTTTCTTGAGGTGTTCAAGGGTGTTGAAAAGAAATATGTAAAGCCATTTTCATTACAAACTTTGACGAAGCTTGAGTTTTCAAATTCATCGCCATTACGGCTGCAAACGGAACCCGATCTTCCGATAGTCCGACCCAATTCTGATAAAAATTATCAATTTCGGAATTGAAAAATGATAGGTATTGGATATTCCGATAAGCCATCGAAATCAGTTATTCTAATAAATTATTCATAAACTCAAAAGACAAAACCATGGTAAGCACCTTAGCTTATCAGAATTTCAGTTCCGATAATGTTATCAGAATTGGAAGAATCGAAATTAACCATTCTGATTTTATCAGAATCTGAATCGGAACTATATTTTGGTTATCAGAATCGAAATCGGAACCTATGTTTCCGATTCCAAACCCGACATGATTGCAACCCTAACCATCATGATCACTTTTAATTGATCCAATTGAACAACCTTTAGAGTTTTGAACTTGCTCACAAAAATTGATAAATTCATTCTAGGCATCACTTTTATTAGCAAGAAATTTAACTCAAGTAAATCTAAAACAATCATTAACAATCACAAATCTATAAGATTTTCCACCTAGACTTAATGTCTTGATTAGACCAAATAAATCAAGATGCAATAATTCAAGTGGTCATTAAAACGATATCTTTGGATTTAATTGCTGATCTCATGTGTTTTCCTAAAGCACATGCATTGCAAATCTTGTTGACATCAAATGCTAATTTTGGTAAGCCAAAAACAAGATTAAGTCGGTTGAGCTTTAAAATGGTGTTAAAGCTAGCATGCCCTATCTTCTATGCCATAACCATGCATCACTTTGTTCTTTAGCAACTAGGCAAACATTAGATTCAATAGATTCACCAAGACAAATAGTGTAAACATTATTTTGCCTCTTTCTGATAAATCGGACATCATCGGTATTTTTATCTGAAATCAAGCAATGTAATTTCTCAAAGAAAACTTTATAGCCTTTATTACGAAGTTGACTAATACTTAATAAATTATGCTTCAAACCATCAACAAGTAGGACTTTTTCAATATGGTGTTTAGAGTTTTTACCAATATTATCTATACCCAGAATTTGTCCTTTACCATTATCACTAAATGTGACGGTTCCTCCAGACTTGGATTTAAATGTGACAAAGTTTGATTTGTCGCCCGTCATGTGTTTGGAGCATCCAGTGTAAAGATACCATTTGTTTTTTGTTGCTCTGAGATATACCTAAAAAGAGAGAAATCAAGTATATTTTGGTCCTTTGGAGTTAGCACAAAATTAAATTTGCTCTTTTGGAATCCATCTGGTTTATGCTAGATTCATTTTTCTTAAACTCGCAATTATTAATATGATGCCTTTTTTACCACAATATAAACATGTTGAGAAAAGAACAATAGAAAGTTTATGTCTTGACATTTATTTCTAGAGCCTTCGAAATTGTGGAATCTTTCACTTTTCTTAATTTAGAAATATTTTTCTTGATAGCTTTTTTTTTTTAAAGTGGGTAGTGCCACAATTTTTTCTTGACAACTTTTGCTTTAGAGTAATTTGGAATATATCCTAACCCTCCTCCTTTAAAGCAAACATTGACCCTAAACATGAACTTGGATAGTGAGCAAGCTAACTTGTCTATTTCAATTTTGTATTCTTTTTCCTTGTTCTAAAAATAGAAATATCATTTTCTATAATAGAAACTTTCGCTTGCAATTTTTTGTTACTAATTTTGAGAGTTTCATTCTCTATGCTAAGATCATGTGAGCAACTTTTTAATTTCTTATTCTCTAGTTTAAGCAATTTATACTTATCTAATAAATCCTAAAATGTAAATTGTAATTCATCAATAGTAAAAGGATAAGACTCAGAATTTACCCCAGTGACTACCTCAAGAGCCATGAAGCATTCATTGCCGCTTTCCATCTCACTTGTAGATTCATCTTCATCACTCCAAATTGCTACCATCGCCTTCTTTTTTTTTCCTTGTCATGTCTAAACTTTTTCTTGCAGTCCAAACATTCATCTCTCATGTGTCCGGATTTCTTACATTCATAGAAAATTCGCCCTTATGGTTCTCAATCTTAGGGGTTGAGTTCTTAAAATTTCTTATTTCTTAAGAATCTTCTCACTTGTTTGGTGATCATGGTCAATTCTTCATTGTCATCATATTCACTACATTCTTCCTCACTTGTTTCAATAGCTTTAAGTGTTAGTGCTATGGACTTCTTCTTTTTGTCCTTCTCATTTGTTCTTTTCATATTCATCTCATATGTCATGAGAGAACCAATTAGCTCATCAAGTGAAAGAGTAGAGAGATCTTTGACCTCTTCAATAACTGTCACTTTAGTGTTTCAAGAAGAAGGTAAGCAATGTAAAACTTTTCTAACAAGATCAGATTTAGAGTAAGTCTTACCAAGGCCTTTTAGTTCACTGACAATCTCAATAATTCTTCCAAACATTTCGGAGATATTCTCTTCGAACTTCATTTGAAGTAATTCATACTCATGAAGAAGTATATTTACCTTACTTTCTTTTACTTGTGAATTGCCTTCATAGATCAAGGGGAGTTTGACCCACATTTCCTTGGTGCTGTCACACATACAAACTCTAGAGTATTTGTTAGGATCTAAAGCACATGGCATGATATGCATTGCAGTAAAATTGACCTTGGACATTTTAATATCTTTAGTTGTCTATTTTTCTTCATTCTGGCCAAGTTTATGTGGACCTTTGTTTATGACCTTCCAAATTTCATGATCTTGAGACCTAAGAAACACAACCATCTGATTTTTCCAATATGTAAAGCTTGAACCATTGAAGTAAGGTGGACGGTGGATAAATTGACCTTCTGCGACGACCCTCATTATACCGGTACGGTTATACCAACCCATGTCGGTATAGCGAGCGTCATCACAGTGGGACATTTACCCAACAATGACGTTCAGCTGAGATACACGTGAATATAAGAACATAGTAGCGGAAGTAAAAGAACCACTGTCTTCATTCATTCATCATCCACATTTAACATACATGATTCGATAACATTTAGAGAACTAAAATCCACATAATTTAAATTGCTGAAAATCAAATACATAGATGTCCATACTTATACATTCTTCCATGATAATGCTATTATAATGTTCAATTTACATACTATGAAAATCACAAAATGTCATTAGTACTCCAACACTCTAATCTTCGCGCTCGGAGTCGGTCTCCAACGTCTCCTCCACAAGTGTCTCGTCACCAACTACACCTATACGCCGAAGCAAGTAGTGAGTCTAAAAGACTCTGCAAGTAACTCTACACATACCGCACATGCACATATCATAGTAGGTTCTACATACACATTCACAAGACACAACATGTAGCATGTTTGACATTAAATTTTACAACCTATCATGGTGAATCTACAATTTAAACACATGGACTATGCTTTCAGATTTCCTAAAATAGAATCACCTATCACATGCTTTCTATTCATTCCTCACATAGAAATTCTACCTTTAACCAACTAAGACATGAAAGCCATTAACATAAACTTCCGAACATGCATTAAAGGAAACATACCTAACATGGAATCTACACATTCCTACGCATATACGTAACCATTTTACATGCTTTAAACTTGCTGGTTTTACATGCTTTAGCAACCATAATCTAACACATGATAGCTACAACAACGATTTAAATCACAACATGTGAACAATCAAGTATGGAAGTTGTTTATATATGCTTATCAATTATCCCTAGCACGAATTCTAGGCATTTTGCATACATAAACATGATCATAACATAGTAAAGCTACTGTTCAAGCATGATTTCAGATTGTCATAACATGGATTACAACTCACATCCTCACATTTTGGTTTCATATTTTTACACAATTTCAAATTCGCATATTTCACACTTTACACATGCACTTTTACACATTATTCACATTCACATTTTTCCACATGAACACATACACATTTACACATTCACATTTAGTGCCGTGACACATAGTCCAAACCACCAAAGAAGGACACAACACATCACATCACATAGACGCCATCTAGGCAATACAATGGCGACTCTTGGACTGCGCAGACCGGGAGAACAAGTCTCCACCCTAACCAGTGGTACTTGTCCACCTCCAGGATTTCCCCCTAATGCCCTTAGGGTCACAACACATTGAACCTTCTCAAGGGGACTTTTCCGTGATACGGTTCCACTGCCCTCTACGGAAGCAGTGTCACATTTGGCACAAGTTACAGATTACATACTTTACCGATTTTAACACATGTTTACACTTGTCACTTTCAATTCATTCACTTTTCACTCACATGCACACTCCTCTGTTTTTTTCCGAACATGGCACTACAATTACAGGAATTTAGTGCTCAGGAAATTTCACTAATCAGGTTGCTATATACAAAATCAAATCATTTTACAACGGCATGCATTAGCTTCACATTTTGACATGGAAAATCCATATTGCATCATGTACTGGTCCAAATGACCTGAACTAGCTGATTTCGGGTTTAGGATCCCACATGCAAATTTTCAGATTTTTCTAACCTAAAATGTAATTACAGAAAATCTGACATCAAATTCACATACTATTCACAATTCAAGTTAGCATGGAGTTGAATAACAATCACAAATTTAACAACTCACTGTCTGAACCCTAGCATGCATAGAGCCACATGATTTATTCCCGAATTTATTGGGCAATACATGATTTACCGAAGATTTATCATGACCTACGCATGATTTCTATTTCTCAAACAACATTTTCCTTAATTCACGCAAGCATGGGAAAAATCTCAGAATTTCAGAACATAAACTGACTAATACATGCATGACCCATAAAATGTAGGACATTCAGACTCGTCCTAAATCATACAAACAAAGGGTTGACAAGATTAGCAACTCATTATACATGTATTCCATGGGAGAAATAAACTCTATCATTTACCACCTTGCACAAAATCCATCCACACACCACATTCACTAGTATATATAGCATATAAGAGATTACCTTATATCCTCATCGTGAAACATATCGAAATTAATCATATAGAAGGGCAGAACAGCTTGCTGTTCTGCTCAGATGAACTTAGCGGCAAGCTATGGCCGCTAATTAAAGTTAACGGCATAATCGCTGGACGCTAAGCATGATCTTAGCGGCAAGGGATATTGCCGTTAAGGTCAGGTCTGTGCAGAACACAGACCCGAGCTCCAAAATGGGGTGAATTTGGGGGTCTAGGACACGAGGGAAAATACATAAAAATGGTAAAACCATCCTAGACACATACAAGGACGTTATGGGTAGGGTACTTGCCTCTAGAAAATACACCAAACGGATCTAGGGCTCAGTGAAGCTCTCCTTGGGCTGTCCCAAGAAGCTCCTAGAAAAGCTTCACTCCGAGTTCTTGAGCAAGATCCAGTGCAGTCTGAGGTCGGGGATGCCTTCCTCGATGATCCAGCAAGCTCCTTGATGCAGCAGGTGGCCGGATCAAGCTTCAGAACTTCAGATTTGGGGTTGCAAAAGTGGGGGTTTCTCACAGTCTGAAAATAGGGTTTTCTCTTCTTTTCCTCTTCTTCCTCTCTTGCAAAGGGACAAGAGAAGGCTTAGGGTTGTAAAAATGGGTTTGTATATAGAAGAGGGGGTTCTCTTATCACGCAGGGGTGACAAGATGGCTTTTCAGACCGTTGGGGACAGCTCCCCAATGGTTGGGGTGGCTTGCTTCCGGAATTCTGGGCTCTGCAACGCATGCAGGTCAGAGAAGTTGGTGTCCACATCGCTGGACGTTGGAATTAGTGTTGGCGTCCATAGGGTTGACGCCTACACAACACAAGCGTCCATTGATATTGACGCCAATCTGGCCTTAGGCCAGAACTCCAAAACATGCAAAGACCATGCACATCTTATACCTATATATGTGCCATATGTATACGCTATCATGTACACACTACCATCATACCATTCATACATTATTTATACTAATTATACACATGCATACATAAGTATACTAACTAGTACTCACGTAGATATTTACATACGTACATATACAACATGAATTATTTACATGCAATACAATAATGCGACAAAATTCGAGGGCCTTACACCCTCTCCCCCTTAAAAGAAACTTCGTCCTCGAAGTTAGAACGACGCTACTCAAACAAAAGGGGATACTTCTTCTTCATCGCATACATGATCGCCAACCTCGAACTCAAGATCCTTCCTCCTGTTGTCGGCATAGCTCTTCTGCCTATCCTGAGCCACAACAAGCCTCTTCCTAATAAGCTGGACCTTATCCAAAGTCCCTGAACTAACTCCGGACTGATCAGCTGCCTATCACCAGTCTCCTCCCAACATAACGGAGATCTGCAGGGCCTACCATACAACGCCTCAAATGGAGCCATACCAATACTCGCATGAAAGCTGTTGTTGTATGCGAACTCCACTAGAGGTAAATGACGCTCCCAATCATCCTTCCAATCCAGCACACACGCTCTCAACATATCCTCGAGCGTCTGGATAGTCCTTTCGGACTGTCCATCAGTCTGGGGATGAAACGCCGAACTGAGCTTTAGCTCCGAACCTAAAGCATCCTGAAGACCCTTCCACAACCTCGAAGTAAATCTCGGATCTCGATCCGAAATGATCGACTTCGGCACACCATGCAATCTAATGACACTACTAACGTACAATCTAGCTAAACTCTCTACTGACTGCTTCTTCTTCATAGGCAAGAAATGAGCAGTCTTCGAGAATCTATCTACAACTACCCAAATCGAGTCATTGCCCCTTCTAGATCGAGGCAAACCCGAAACAAAGTCCATAGTGACAGTTTCCCACTTCCACACTGGGATGTCCATCCTTTGCATAAGGCCGGATGGTCGTTGCCGCTCGGCTTTCACTTGCTGGCATACTAAACACTGGGATACATAATCCGCTACATCCCTCTTCATACCAGACCACCAAAAAGATCTCTTCAAATCCTGGTACATCTTTATGTTACCCGGATGAATATAGAATCGCGATCTATGAGCCTCTGCTAACACATGCTCACAGACATCTACTAAATCGGGAACACAAACACAGTGCTGAAATCTAATCACACCGTCCTCATCATGAGCAATGCCTACCTTGCCCACTAACTCTAAGAGTCTAGGGTCGGCTCCCTGTTGCTCGATCACTTCATCCAAAACCGAGGACCTAAGAGATAACTGAGCTACAAAAGCCTAGCATAGCGATGGCTCTAACTCAGTCAACGCGCAAGCCGCATCTTCCAACATCTTCCAATCCTGCTGGAGAGATGGCCTCTTTCTACTAAGAGCATCCGCTACAACATTCGCCTTTCCAGGGTGATACTGAAGGTCGAAGTCATAGTCCTTCAAAAACTCAATCCATCTCCTCTGCCTTAGGTTTAATTTCTTTTGGGAGAAAAGATACTTTAAGCTCTTGTGGTCGGTAAACACCTCAAATCTGACACCATAAAGATAGTGCCTCCAGATCTTTAGTGCATGAACCACTGCTGCGAGCTCCAAGTCATGAGTCGGATAGTTCCTCTCATGCTCCTTCAACTGACGAGAAGCATAAGCCACTACCCTTTCCTGCTGCATTAGCACACAACCTAAACCAATCCGAGACGCATCCGTGTAGATAGTAAAACCCTCTACACCGCTCGGTAAGACTAACACCGGGGCTGTCGTGAGCTTAGTCTTCAATAATTGAAAACTACTCTCACACTTCTCGGACCAAACAAACTTCACTCCCTTTCTGGTAAGCTGAGTCAAAGGGGCGGCGATGGATGAAAATCCCTCAATAAATCGCCGATAGTAACCAGCTAAACCAATAAAACTACGAATCTCCGAAGGGGTCTTGGGAATCTCCCAATCCATAACTGCCTAGACCTTTGCTGGATCAACTGCTACACCAGCGCCGGAGATCACATGCCCGAGAAAGTGAACCTCGTGCAACCAAAAATCGCACTTGCTAAATTTTGCATACAGCTTGTGCTCACGAAGAACCTCTAACACTAACCTCAGATGCTGACGGTGTGTGGCCTCATCCGGAGAGTAAACCAACACATCATCGATAAACACTACGACAAAGCTATCTAGATAAGGCCTAAACACCCTGTTCATGAGATCCATGAACGCTGCAGGGGCATTGGTCAATCCAAAAGGAAGGACCAAAAACTCATAATGTCCATAACGGGTTCTAAACGCCGTCTTGGACACATCCTCACTCCGAATCCTCAACTGATGATAACCAGATCGCAAGTCAATCTTAGAAAAGACTGATGCCTCCCGCAACTGGTCAAACAAATCATCAATACGAGGTAAGGGATACCTGTTCTTCACAGTCACTTGGTTCAACTTCCTATAGTCAATGCATAACCTAAGTGACCTGTCTTTCTTCTTGATGAACAATATAGGTGCGCCCCAAGGGGAAATACTAGGGCGAATAAATCCCTTATCAAGCAACTCTTGCAACTGCCTCCTCAACTCAGCTAAATCCGCAGGTGCCATCCGATATGGAGCCTTCGAGATAGGAGAGGTGCCTGGAAGCAACTCTATGGTAAACTCTATCTCTCTATCCGGTGGCAAACCAGACAAATCATCAGGAAAACCGTCTGGAAAATCCTGCACTACCTCAATCTCTGCAAGAGTAGGTGACTCATCAGCCTCTGGCACTAGTACCACGCTGGCAAGAAAAGCGTCACAACCCTTGTTCACCATGCGCATCGCCTTCATGGCAGAGATGACTAACTTTCCCGCCAAGTTCCTTGGCAAGGGATGAGAGAACTCGTCCTCACCAGGAATGCGGAAAACAATCCTCTTCCGGCGACAATCCACTAATGCATAGTGCTCCTCTAGCCAATCCAGACCAAGAATAGCATCATAGTCCTTCATCTTTAGCAAGAAGAAACACACATCTAGGATTCTATCCTCAATGCACACAGGTAACGACGGAATGCACTTCCTAGTCGATACCGTACCCGCAGGGGTGTGCACAGACAAAGGAACCTCTAAATCCTCAGACTCTATACCTGACTCTAGGGCTAACTGCCTAGCGAACCGCTCGAAAATGAACGAGTGAGTAGCACCCGTATCAAACAAAACCCGAGCGTGCACACCTAAAAGCAAAACCGTACCTTCGGTGACATGCTCCGCCTGCTCGGCGTCCTCGCGAGCTAAAGCAAACACTCGAGCTGGGGCTCGAGGCCTTCCTGGTCTTCCTGTAGCTGGCGCTGCTGCCGCTACCGCTGGGGCTGGCGCTCCGCGTTGGACTCCCTGCTGAAGTCTTGGGCAATCCTTGATCTTGTGGTCGCTGCTTCCGCACTTCAAACACTTGCCCGTAATCATCCAACATTCGGTACCACCATGTGTCTTCCCACAGTGGGGACACTCTTTCTTCACACCAGGGGAACGTACAGAGGGTACCTGAGAACTGCCGACTGCCACGGATCGCTGCGGTGTCTGGTACACTACTTTCTTCTTGTCTTGCCGTTGGAATGTCGTTGCTGGCCTCTTTTGCGAAGCTTTCTTTTCTTCCAGGTATTGCTCCATCTCTCCCTCCTGCCTACAAGCAGCACTAAGGGCCTCGTTCAACGTGCGGTGGTCAAATGCCACGAGTCTCGTCCGCAGTGATGGCTTGAGTCCCATCACGAACTTCTTTGTCTTCCTGCGCTCGTCTGCCACGATATGAGGTGCATATTTAGAGAGTTCAGAAAATCTTGCCTCATATTCCAGCACAGTCATGGAGCCTTGAGCCAAAGATAGGAATTCCTGCTCCATCCGATCTTGCACATGCTCGGGGACGAACTTGGCCAGAAAGAGCCTCACGAACTCGTCCCAAGCAACGTCGATAGCTCCGTCCTCAAACCGGGTACGCAGCAATGAAGCCCACCATACATCAGCTCTTTCCTGCAGTACACCGCTCATAAGCACCATCTAAACAAATCTAGCTTAACAAACATACAAGCATATAAACTAAAGCATACCTGTAGCATGTAGGTGGCCAAGGTAACCTTATCCTCATCTGCACACCTGATGGCTCGGAAGATCTTTTCTATCTCCCTAATCCAGCTTTCAGCCAACAACGGATCGCTCTCCCCCTTAAAAGAGGGTGGCAGCATCCTCTTGAATCTCTCTATGGTAGAAGGTCCACCATGGTCCTGAGCTGGTACTTGAGCCTGCTACATCATAGCAAACAATACACAATCAACATAATATCGCACAATCAAATAAAACAACTAATAATTCATTTTATTAGTCTAACCTGAGCCTCCAACTGAGCCTGAAGTGCTGCCTGGGTATGAGCCTGCGTCTGCATGGCTTGCACCAGACCTTGCATGAATACTCCATAATCCACAGGTGGCGGTGGGGGAAGTATAGGACCTTGCGGTGCTGGGGCCTGCTGCTCCGCCCGCTCGTCACGTCGCGGCTCGTCCTCACGGGCCGGCGCTCTGCCACGCCTACCTCTCGAAGCCATGGCTGTAATAAATTTCAGCCACTATTAGAGCTAGATTACTAAGTTTTCTAACCATTTTCTTATCTATTTTTCATTCATTATTAATCAATTCTACACATGTGGACATTCCTATGTAGACTTAACATGTAATGAAGATGATGACTTATGTATATTCATGTGCAATCTCAACCGGTCGCTCTGATACCAATCTCTGCGACGACCCTCATTATATCGGTACGGTTAAATCAACCCACGTCGGTATAGCGAGCGTCATCACAGTGGGACATTTACCCAACAATGACGTTCAGCTGAGATACACGTGAATATAAGAACATAGTAGCGGAAGTAAAAGAACCACTGTCTTCATTCATTCATCATCCACATTTAACATACATGATTCGATAACAGTTAGAGAACTAAAATCCACATAATTTAAATTGCTGAAAATCAAATACATAGATGTCCATACTTATACATTCTTCCATGATAATGCTAGTACAATGTTCAATTTACATACTATGAAAATCACAAAATGTCACTAGTACTCCAACACTCTAATCTCCGCGCTCGGAGTCGGTCTCCAACGTCTCCTCCACAAGTGTCTCGTCACCAACTACACCTGTACGCCGAAGCAAGTAGTGAGTCTAAAAGACTCCGCAAGTAACTCTACACATACCACACATGCACATATCATAGTAGGTTCTATATACACATTCACAAGACACAACATATAGCATGTTTGACATTAAATTTTACAACCTATCATGGTGAATCTACAATTTAAACACATGGACTATGCTTTCAGATTTTCTAAAATAGAATCACCTATCACATGCTTTCTATTCATTCCTCACATAGAAATTCTACATTTAACCAACTAAGACATGAAAGCCATTAACATAAACTTCCGAACATGCATGAAAGGAAACATACCTAACATGGAATCTACACATTCCTACGCATATACGTAACCATTTTACATGCTTTAAACTTGCTGGTCTTACATGCTTTAGCAATCATAATCTAACACATGAGAGCTACAACAACGATTTAAATCACAACATGTGAACAATCAAGTATGGAAGTTGTTTATATATGCTTATCAATTATCCCTAGCACGAATTCTAGGCATTTTGCATACATAAACATGATCATAACATAGTAAAGCTACTGTTCAAGCATGATTTCAGATTGTCATAACATGGATTACAACTCACATCCTCACATTTGGTTTCACATTTTTACACAATTTCAAATTCGCATATTTCACACTTTACACATGCACTTTTACACATTATTCACATTCACATTTTTCACATGAACACATACACATTTACACATTCACATTTAGTGCCGTGACACATAGTCTAAACCACCAAAAAAGGACACAACACATCACATCACATAGACGCCATCTAGGCAATACAATGGCGACTCTTGGACTACGCAGACCGGGAGAACAAGTCTCCACCCTAACCAGTGGTATTTGTCCACCTCCAGGATTTCCCCCTAATGCCCTTAGGGTCACAACACATTGAACCTTCTCAGGGGGACTTTTCCCTGATACGGTTCCACTGCCCTCACATTACACAACCGATTTTAACACATGTTTACACATGTCACTCTGATTTCATTCACTTTCTCACTCACATGCACACTCCTCTTTTTTTCCTAACATGGCACTACAATTACATGAATTTAGTGCTCAGGAAATTTCACTAATCAGGTTGCTATATACAAAATCAAATCATTTTACAACGGCATGCATTAGCTTCACATTTTGACATGGAAAATCCATATTGCATCATGTACTGGTCCAAATGACCTGAAATTTTAACCACTAGCTTATTTCGGGTTTAGGATCCCACATGCAAATTTTCAGATTTTTCTAACCTAAAACGTAATTACAGAAAATCTGACATCAAATTCACGTACTATTCACAATTCAAGTTAGCATGGAGTTGAATAACAATCACAAATTTAACAACTCACTGTCTGAACCCTAGCATGCATAGAGCCACATGATTTATTCCCGAATTTATTGGGCAATACATGATTTACCAAGATTTATCATGACCTACGCATGATTTCTATTTCCCAAACAACATTTTCATTAATTCACGCAAGCATGGGAAAAATCTCAGAATTTTAGAACAGAAACTGACTAATACATGCATGACCCATAAAATGTAGGACATTCAGACTCGTCCTAAATCATACAAACAAAGGGTTGACAAGATTAGCAACTCATCATACATGTATTCCATGGGAGAAATAAACTCTATCATTTACCACCTTGCACAAAATCCATCCACACACCACATTCACTAGTATACATAGCATATAAGAGATTACCTTATATCCTCATCGTGAAACATATCGAAATTAATCATATAGAAGGGCAGAACAGCTTGCTGTTCTGCTCAGATGAACTTAGCGGCAAGCTATGGCCGCTAATTAAAGTTAACGGCATAATCGCTGGACGCTAAGCATGATCTTAGCGGCAAGGGATATTGTCGTTAAGGTCAGGTCTGTGCAGAACACAGACCCGAGCTCCAAAGATGGGGTGAATTTGGGGGTCTAGGACACGAGGGAAAATACATAAAAATGGTAAAACCATCCTAGACACATACAAGGACGTTATGGGTAGGGTACTTGCCTCTAGAAAATACACCAAACGGATCTAGGGCTCAGTGAAGCTCTCCTTGGGCTGTCCCAAGAAGCTCCTAGAAAAGCTTCACTCCGGGTTCTTGAGCAAGCTCCAGTGCAGTCCGAGGTCGGGGATGCCTTCCTCGATGATCCAGCAAGCTCCTTGATGCAGCAGGTGGCCGGATCAAGCTTCAGAACTTCAGATTTGGGGTTGCAAAAGTGGGGGTTTCTCACAGTCCGAAAATAGGGTTTTCTCTTCTTTTCCTCTTCTTCCTCTCTTGCAAAGGGACAAGAGAAGGCTTAGGGTTGTAAAAATGGGTTTGTATATAGGAGAGGGGGTTCTCTTATCACGCAGGGGTGACAAGATGGCTTTTCAGACCGTTGGGGACAGCTCCCCAATGGTTGGGGTGGCTTGCTTCCGGAATTCTGGGCTCTGCAACGCATGCAGGTCAGAGAAGTTGGCGTCCACATCGCTGGACGCTGGAATTGGTGTTGGCGTCCATAGGGTTGACGCCTACACAACACAAGTGTCCATTGATATTGACGCCAATCTAGCCTTCGGCCAGAACTCCAAAACATGCAAAGACCATGCACATCTAATACCTATATATGTGCCATATGTATACGCTATCATGTACACACTACCATCATACCATTCATACATTATTTATACTAATTATACACATGCATACATAAGTATACTAACTAGTACTCACGTAGATATTTACATACGTACATACACAACATGAATTATTTACATGCAATACAATAATGCGACAAAATTCGAGGGCCTTACACCTTCAGTCAGGAAGGATGTGTTTTGAGTAGCCATAAGGATCACTCTAAAGATGTTATGCCTCAAACTAGAGTACATGCTCTGATACTAATTGTTGGTCCGAATAAACTACTATTAACCAAAGAGGGAGGGTGAATTGGGTTTATAAAAATTTAAATGTGTGTGAAATCAAATGTGTGTAAATGATTAAAATAAAATGATATATTTAGGATGACGCCGGTAATGATGCAATTTAAAGAAGGGAGAAAGAAGATGAAGCAATCGCATCCACTACCAACTTAGTTGAGTTCCCTACACTCTAAAAGCACTTACACACGCTAGTCAAGGTGCCTTTACAAACACTAAAGATCGTAGACATTTTACACACACAATAGAATACTGTGTCTCTCTCTCACACACACACATAACCTACAAGATCACAAGAGCTAGCATAGAAAGTAAATTTTAGCAGGAAAGTGTCGACATATACCAAGAATGACGACACTCTTACAAAGTGTTGACACTCTTACAAGGAGTCGACCCACACACACTTTCAACACTTTGATGATCTTCTTGCAGTGAAGTTGTTGCCATGAGAGTTTGGAAGAGAGGGATGATCAGCACAACACTCTTAAGACATTTTATCTCTTCTGAAGGCTTATTAATTTGACAAACTAGTAGCACTCTTTGATTTATGGAAAATACTTCAGCACTTGACTAGCTTAGACCACCTCACTTGGTTGATCTGAATGGAGGGAGTACCCTTCTATTAATAGGCATTTTGGGAAGTTTGAAGGCCAAGCAATCTCATGTGGGAGAGGCTCCAACTATCCCAACATAACGTCCAAGAGAGAATCCTACCAATATCTCAAAAAATATTCTGTCAGTTAGAAAGTGTCAACATTTAGCCAAAGTGTCGACACTTTGATCCATCCTCAATGATTGGTGAATAAAATAATGGATACAACTATGATTTTGTCTGTTATTTGAGATCTTTAAGATCTACCACGTGTAAAGTAACTCTTAAAATATTTCACTCATAGAGGGAAATTTTGAGGGCCTATGTCAACATTTCTATAAAGTGTTGACATTTGTATGGACATGGCTCATTCTACGTAAGAGATATGATATTTTAAGCATAAAATTCCTAAGATTTGTAGAGATAGGCTTTCTAAAATTTAATATATACTTTATCTAGATTTTTTAGACATACATGTAAGCAAACAGATTTATAAAATACAACTTTTGTTATCTTTTTATAATTATCAAAGCACAGTTAATCATAGGTGATTAGTGAGTTAATTACTCACATCAAAACTAGGAGATTAATAGATTCATCACTTGATGTTGTGTAAAATGCAAATGAGACAGTGTGAGTTATAAAAGGAGGTAATATTTTCTCAAGTTTCCAGAAGAGTGGAATGTAGGAGTCCTCATTCTGGCAGTCTGGCAATTTGGTGATGGAAACATGGTCAGGTTCAATAATCTACTGCTAGTGCAGGTAATTCAAATTTGAATAGAATGAATGGGAGGGGTCACCAGCCTACCAAAGCAAGGATTCATCATCATTGCTTTTTTCATGGATCATTGTAAAGGGTCATATACACGTTTTGGAGAGGAGATGGCACCCAATGAGTCTTCAAATAAGGAAGGGGATGGACAGTAAGATAATAATGTGAAAGTTGCACAATCAAATCTTCAAAATCTGTTAAGCTTGATTTGCTTTTTCATGAAGTGATGAAGAATTCATTAAAAATGCTAACATACTAGGAATCCAGACTAAACAACCAGGATAGTTCTGAAAACTGTGTAGCAAAAGAAATCAATGTTAAACCATTCACCTCTTTGTATCCTTAAGTTTTGTTGATAACTAAAACTCATGAAAATATATATTTAACATTATTTTTCAAGTCAGTATGTCAACAGGAAAAATAGGTATATTTATCGCTTAGAAGAACCACACAGTAAGTGAACTGACAATTTCTCTAAGTGTTGTTTCGATTATCATTTATAACACGTCAATCGACTAAAAGAACGAAACTGTAAATATCCAAAAACTGTTTAAGTATCCTTTCAATTATCAATTCAAGTATCGTTCAATTACTAGAACAAATTATTTCGATTATTGCTTCGATTATCAATTCAAGTATTGCTTCAATTACTAGAACAAATCGTTTCGATTATCAGTTCAAGTATCACTCCGATTAGTAGAACAACTTGTTTCAATTATCAGTTTAAGGATCATATTGATTAGTAGTTCAACTCATTTCCATTACTACTCCGATTATTAGTTAAACTATGATCTAATCAATATATTGATTATCGATCTGATTACTATTTTTTTTGCTTCGATTATCAATTCGATTACTCACATATTTTACATCGATTATCAATTCAATTATTGGCATATTTTGTAATTGATTATCAATTAGATTATTACATCAAGACAATTCGATTATTGATCCGATTAACAATATATTTCTATATTGATTAGCGCTTCGATTATCATGATTATCTTATATCGATTACCGCTTCAATTAGCGATATAGTCAATAATCAATTAACAGCTTAAGTAACACTTCGATTATTGCTTAGATTATTGATCTGATTACCATCATATTTTCACTCTGATTAGCACTTCAATTAGCATGTCCATTTTCATATCGATTAGTGATAATTACTAAATTTTTAGCGTTAAATTTCATACATTTAGTTAAGTTTAGACATCAGTTGTCCATAAATAACATGTAATTTGACTTTAATTTTCATTCTATTCATGTTTAAGATTTTGATCATGTTAGTTGATATTGGGGTTAGAATACATGTTAGATTTTCATTTAATAAATCATTTCTTTCAGATTAACTAATTAGGTTCATTTTGGGAAATAAAAAGTTTTTTTTTTAAGTCAAACGCCTCCAATGGTTCAGCGGCTAGCAGAGTGCACCCCCTCCCAGCAGGAGAAGATGTTCTCACTCCACCAGGCGAGCCATCAAAGGAAAAATTTTATTTCATAATAAGATGATTACAAAGAACACCCGACTCCAAAGTGACACCACCAGACAAAGAAAAACAATCTCCAACGAGCAGGGACTAAGTGAAATGAAAACTAGGCAGCCCAGCTTTATCAACAATAATAGCACCCCTAGAGCTGGCTGGAAGACACTTAAAATCTGAAAAAACAAAATTGGCCTCCTGATAACATGCATGGTTGGCTAATGAGTTTGCAACCTGATTGCCCTCCCGATAAGTGTGCTGGATATTTGGATGAAGTAAGCTAACCATGTTGCAAATACCCCTCCACCAAGGAAAAATCGACCAATGAGGACATTGACCATTTGCAACAGCTCGAACCATGAGCACAGAATCGAGTATAATATGGAGATAGGTAGGCTCCTTTCAAGTGCCAGACGAAGACCATCATGGATGGCACGAGCCTCAGCCAATATACTTGAACCTGTACCATAATAAAATGCAAAACCACAGATGAACCGACCCTGGCAGTCCCGAAAACAGCCACCACCGCCACATATACCAGGATTGCCTTTGGAGGCCCCATCAACATTAAGCCCAAGGTGGATAGCAGGAGGGATCCATTTAACCATCAAAGGAATCTTGACATTGATACAAGGCTTGATATTAAAAAGGAGAAGGGAGCCAGCCTGGGTAGTAGAAATAGGACGAGAAAACTTCACAGATCCACTGATCCTGTGCACATTGGATAGAATGGCACTCTTAACATCCTCAATTGTCCGCAAGGAACCTTCCATACGAGGTGTGCATCTAAATTTCCAGATTTCCCAAAGCATAAAGATACAGGTAGCTAGACCAAAAAAATGATAAGCTGAGTTCATGTTAGAGGTGTCAATGATACTCCAACATCTGGAGGTAACATGAGGACTCCAAGCGATATTATTGTGTAGCAAAGGTGCCACCCACCTCCATAATTCCTGAGCCATATCACTGGAGATGAAAAGATGATCAAGAGTTTCCACATGATGATTCTCACAGCAGACACATTGAGAAGCCACAGAGATCCCACACTCCATGATTCTGGAGTCCACCAGGATCGCCCTCTGAAGGAGCTTCCACACAAGCATAGCAGAACGAGGAGGAATAACATGATGCCAAATTTTATTTAAGCTGCTACATCTAAGCCCCGGCGCAGTAGCAAGAAAATAAGCTGATTTGATAGTGAAAACGTCCATGGCATTCCCTTCCCAAATAAATTTGTCAGGCTGAGTAGAAAGAAGCGACTGCACCTGGATGGGAGTGACACCCAGATAATCCCACACAATATGATTCTCCTCCGTAGCCATATCCCTCACAGACATAGATGGACACTGCTGGACAAAAGCCACCCTATTCCTCATTCCCTGCAATATAGAACCGTCGCCAATCCATTTATCTCTAAAGAAATCCACTGAAGAGCCATCCCCATCCACCCATCTGGTGTGGGCCAAAACAATCTCCTTAGCTTGAGAAAAGACCTTCTTGGAGACCCCAAAGGGAAAAGGAGAAAGAATATCTCGTAGGTGGGAGTTATTAAGGAAACGTTGCTTGGCGTATACACACCAGAGAGAAGTACCATGGGCAATATTCCATAATTGTTTAGCAGCCATCGCCACCTGCAGAGTTTCCAAGTTTCTGAAGTTAAGACCTCCCTCATCAATCGGCTTTTGCAAATTACTCCAAGCCACCCAATGACGTCGCTGAAGGCCATCCGCCCCCCTCCAGAAAAAGTTGGCGCATATCCGATTGATTTGATTACAGATGGACTTAGGAATAGATATAGAGCTAGCCAAATAAATTGGGATGCTCTGCAAAACCGATCTGATGAGGACAGCCCGACCAGCTTGGGTAAGAATGTTAGCCCTCCAACCTGCCAATTTGCGCGTAACTTTGTCCACCAAAAATTTGAAGTCCTGCACTTTGAGCCTCCCAGATTTCAAAAGAATACCCAGGTAAGTTATACTACCATTATGGCTTCTATGACCAGTCAGAGCCGATATCCTGGAGACCAGCAAATGAGGCGCCTTGCAAGATATTTGGAAACAACTTTTACCAGGATTAACTTTTTGCCCAGAACTCCTCTCATATGCTTGGAGGAAAGACAACAAATTCTTGACATTTCTAATACTTGCATTCAT
This sequence comes from Colocasia esculenta, assembly GCA_014218235.1. NCBI lineage: Eukaryota > Viridiplantae > Streptophyta > Magnoliopsida > Alismatales > Araceae > Colocasia > Colocasia esculenta. Next base: position 115,933,948 of record CM024753.1, on the reverse strand, counting down.
AAAAATGAAAGTATCATCGGCATACAAAAGATGCGAAACCTTCAGACCTCCCCTCGGTCCGCTAAAATAATGCAGCATTCCATTATTGAAGAGGCTGCTCAGACCTCTACTGAGCACTTCCGAGGCAATGATAAACAAAATAGGAGCCAACGGGTCACCCTGGCGAATACCCCTGGTAGACTTGAAAAAACCAACCAGAGATCCATTAAAATTAATAGAGGACAAGCAATTGGATAATGCCATACTGATATAGGAGGTGAACCTGGTGGAGAACCCAAACTTATTCATAACCTGCAAGATAAAGTCTCATTCCATACGATCATAAGCTTTGGCCATATCCAGCTTGAATAAAATATTGTGCCCTCTAACTTTACGATCAATATCCCTCAAAATATGCCTGGCAAGGGAGACATTATCAAGAATAGACCTTCCTTTAACAAAAGAACTTTGTTCATCCGAAATGATCAATGGTAGAATAGGAGTTAGCCTCTCACAGAAAACCCTGGTAATAATCTTGTACAGAAAGTTACACAGGCTTATAGGCTTAAAATCGCTGAAAGATCTAGGCTCATCAACTTTCGGAACCAGAGTGATAATGGAAGAAGATAGTCCCCGGGGCAAACCAAAACCAGCAAAAAATCCCTGAACCGCAGCCAGAACATCCGAACCAATAATAGACCAACAGTTAGTATAAAATAGGCCAGAAAATCCATCAGGCCCAGGCGTACTGTTTCCATTCATTGAGAATACAATACCCTTCACCTCCTCCCCCGTAGGTTCAGCACATAACATGACGTTCTGAGCTGGCGTGATGAGTTTCGGAATGGAACTCAATAAACTGTCCTGCACAACATGCTCCTCCGATGTCAAAAGATCCTGAAAGAATTTAATAACTTCATTTCTCATGACAACCTGATCCATGCACCATTGATCGCTAACACCACATTTCAGCCTGTGGATGAAACCCTTCCTTCTGTTGCATTTAACTGTAGTATGATAGAATGAAGTATTTCTTTCACCATTAGCCAGCCAGTCTACCTTTGATTTCTGCTTCCAGAAAACCTCTTCTCTATTTAAAGCAATATTAAGAGTCGCATTCGCAGCCGTCAAGTCAGATCTGTTCTCCTCCGAGGGGAAGGAGTCAAAGGCTAGTTGAGATCTGTCCACATCTTCCATTGCCACGGTCACCATCTGAGTAACATTGCCAAACACATTCTTGTTCCAGTATTTAAGAGCATTCTTCACTTCCTTGAGCTTCACTTGGAGGCAGATGAGAGGATTAATTTGATTAGAAACACCTTTTCTCCACGCATCCTCCACAACAGCCATGAAAGAATCGCTAGAGGTCCACATATTTTGAAAGATGAATCGGCTAGGCCCACGATTAGTAGGAGCAGTAGAAATAGATAAAGGACAATGGTCGGAGGGGCCACGCCGAAGATGAGTAACCATCGAATCCGGCCAAGAGTTCTGCCACCTATCATTAACCATAACACGATCCAGCCGTGCATGAATATTAGCAGCACCAGTTCTATTGTTACTCCAGGTAAAAGTAGATCCCAAAAAACCAGCATCAAAGAGACCAACAACAGCAATGAAATCATTAAAGTCAATAATCCCAGTAATACTACCAAAAGATCTGCCTATCTTTTCGGATGGATTAACAATGCCGTTGAAGTCTCCACCAATTAACCACGGAACATCCACCGACATAGCAAATTGCTGAAGATCAGCAAACATATTTCGCCGACAAGCATAGTCACAAGAAGCATAAATACAAGTGATATAACAAGAATACCCAGCTGTAGAAGACAACCCCAGAGTGATAAATTGATCTGATGAAGCAACCACAGTAAAAGGGAAACCCGAGTCCCAGAAAACCCAGATTTTAGAGTCTTGATCCATGTTGCCAGCATAATTATCCAACTTCAATTTAACTGAAATCCTGGACGCTCTATTTAAGGATTGTTTAGGCTCCATGATAGCCACAAGAGACGGACGGAACTGAAAAACCAGTTTTTGGAGACTCCTATAGGAAGACGTATTTCCAATTCCCATAATGTTCCAGAAAATGGCTGAATTCATTGCAACAACGAATCCTTACCTCTATCCTCCGAGCGAGCCCGAGCTCTAGTGATAACCCGATCCTTTTGAAACTTCCCAACCTCATCCACAACCACTTGGTTGGACGACATAAGTTGATTATCCATGCAAGCCAACGTAGTCGTGTCCAACCCAGCGCCACGATCCTGCAGACCATTTAGATCATCGTTTCCCAGGGGTCGAAAGATATCATCCAGAATAACATCGTTCTGATGTGAGCAGCCATGTAACCTATCCACAAGCAATAAAGTCGCTCCCTTAAATCCTCCCTCCAGAATATTCTCATCATTTATGACCCCAGCAGAGATAGGTACCTCTCGAGGAACAGCAGTAAGGGGTTGGGATTGCACAACCGCCATATTGATAGTGGATCCAGGATCACTGGAGTTCCCATGCAACTCTACCGCGATGCTAGTACCTTGCAGCTGTTCTTGGATCCCATGCTCATCACACGTGGTTTTCTTCACATGCACCTCTAACGTGTTACCAGTCTCCTGTAGAATCTCATGATCATCACACGAAATGTTGGCCACAGCGGCTGCTGAACTCGACCCGGGTTGGACAGCCTCGCCTTCAGTAACAGGAACCCAAACACCATTTGTCACGTCACGACATTTAATATGCCATAAATGCCGGAACGTGAACGAACGAGAAATCAAGAGTAAAATTATATTAATTGAACAGGACAATTACTCAGAAGCTTCACTAAATAACAGGTATTATTTGCCATTCAATAGGTGTTACATGATTCTTGCTTTACAATCTCAAAAATAAAATGTCGCCACGGTGATCTCTCCACACACAAATCCCGAAGTTCCTGCCTTCTAGAATTGTAGATACCTGAAATAGTAGGATTTAATGAGCTAACTAGTCCAGTAGAATTCAATTCCTTGAATTAAGAAGGATTCACATGTATGATCTCAAGATAAGAACATGAACATTATTAACAATGAGTGTTCAAAGCTATGAATGAATAGTCAATTCAATAACACATAAGAACAAGGATAATATAGAAGCATGGTCAATAACTTAAGTTTAGAATCAAGCACGTATTCACACACACATGTGTATTATGATGACTAATCAAACCACTTAATGATGCATGCCAACATCCACTGTCTTCATCGCCCCCGCGCGACCACTGACGAATTCGGACGCTCCCCCCAGGACTGAACCAGCCCTTTATTTGCCAGGCATATTACTCAAATGAGTCCCAAAGACTCGCAACTCGTCATCATAACACACTCATTATTGTAATGAGTCAAGGATACAAGGATTTTACTCATAGTTACTCAAGATTTGCACACAAGAACCAAGGAACTTTGGTTCCTTCACTGATTTCAGAAATTGATAGTTTCACAAGAACAATTTTGTTCAGAACTTGAAGAAATAATTCAAGGAAAAAGGAAAGATCACATGACCGGTTTTAGTAGAGGTTTAGATAGTAAAAACCACAAACTATAGGTAGACTATTAGTTGGAGCAATTGGGTAGAATTTACAATGAAGAATGGAGTCAAATAGATGCTAGATACATGACTTTGACAAGGCCTGTCGACAGGCATGGGTCTGCTGTCGACAGAGGCTGGTTTCCAGAACTGGGATTTCAGTTCTGTGTGCACCTGTCGACAGCAAGCCAGGGGCCTGTCGACAGGGACACACAGGGTGGATTTTCTGGTTTCTGGCCAGGGGTTCCTGTCGACAGCCAGCCCTTCGTCTGTCGACAGAGGCTGTGTAAATCTTCAGAAAACCATTCCATTCAACCTCCAATGGTTCTATAAAGTTTCTCTAATATTCCTAACATAATTAGGACCCTAAACAAGTGTGATTTTAGATGTAATACTCATTGAAACATGATCAGAAAAAGGGAAGATCATGGAATATAATTTGCCAAGATGATTTAGCAAGAGGTTAACTCATAGGACATGATGGAGAGTACTTATTCTTAGAACTCTTTTCTCTTCATCTCCCTCTATTGACCTTATATCAAATGCACTCACTTGAGAGTTTTATAACTTCTCAATGAATCAAGTTAACTAAACGTAGGAAACCGTTGATGTTCTATCAAATCCATATAATGGAATCAACACTTTAAATTCAGTTAACTTGAACAAACTGGTAACATGTAGTTACTTGAGACTTGAAAATCTACTAGAACTTGGTGTAATGTTGATTTTCTAACATAGACATATTTTCTAAACTTTGGAAATAACATGACTATCAGATTTGACAAAAGTCTGAGTTCTCAGATTGGAAGGATGACATGCTTAAGGTACCACACGCCATTAACCAAGGAATCAAAGAAAAGGTGGCCAGGGAACTAAGAGATTAAGAAAGGAATCCTACCAATACATAAGATTATAATTAAAGACATGAGTGTTGAATAGCAACCATATGAACTCAACAATACAGAGGTAATCAAACAAGCTGACTAAATCTCATGTTCTCATGAGGTCAAGATGACTATTGAATTCCAAGACTTAATAAGGAAGGGAAAATAGAAGATGGTAATCAAAGATTGAATCCTACCTATCTGGATAACACAAATCCTTTCTTGGCGTCGAAATCCCCCAAGAACACAACGTATAACAGCTGAGAGAGTAACCAACAGTAAAGAAGGTGTAGCCGAATCCTCCCAGGTCTATTTCGCCAGTCTTACAGTATCCCCTGTAGCAGCTCCAGCGCTAGCTCAAGTAAAGATAGGGTGCAAACACCAGGCCAACAATTCCAGCTACGTATCTCACTCAAGAGTTATGTAAACACAGCAGCAACATCACGGGAAAGAAAAATAGAACAATGCTTATGAAGGCCATTGGGCATATTTATACCCAAGGTTCCTTCCATGCACGGCGACACATCAACGACTAATGTGTCATGATAAAAACCATTTGGTTTTTTACCTAGACACATAGCCCATGCAAGACACTTCGTGGTTACACACAGGTAACTAACGTGTTACCTTCCCAGATAGGTGTGCTGGCCTTCCCAGGGTCGCCCACGTATGCTTCCAGAAATTTCAGAAAATCACAACCCGTAATTGTCCCATAATTCAACTAGCCCAAAGATCTTTCTATAAACATGTCCAAATGATGCCTGTTTGTCTTGAAATTTCTACCATAAGCTAATCTGATGGTTTTACAAATTATGGTGATTTTTATTTAATTTTTAGATTTTATTTTACACTAGGTGAAAAATCACCCGAAAAATAGGCGCGTCGACTATACCTTGAAATCCGTACGTCAAAAAATTCAGATAATTACATATTTGATTTCTCCACATTTTTTTGGAAATTATGATGTTCTCAGATTTTTATTTCGTTGTCGTTTTCCAGTATCGCCCTGTGGAGGCACGCACTTCGAGGTACGATACTGGGATAACGTTCATTACCACTAATTAAGTCTATCATCTAATTATCACAATTTAATAACAACCCTAAGGTATTTTAACCAAATTATTTCTATTTTCTTAATGTTTTAAATTTTTGGGGCGTTACACCATTATTTTTCCTTTCTATTCTTCTGGATTGATTAGGTCGTTTGTGCACATGAAGATCATCACCACCCATTCGGCATCGATCTTTACCATGACCCAGCCAAAAGCAAAAACATCAGTATTCAGGAATATTAAGATAAGTAACTTCTTGCCAGTACCCGCCCAGGTCTCCCATCCCAATCCAGACTCTATCTGGCCTTGGTTTCAGCAAATCAATCTCCACACAAACCCTTGCCGCCTTAGTATTGAGAAGTAATTCCGTTGCGTGCGCAACTTGAAGAACAGGTCCCACGTTGGCCGCAATAGAAGAAAGAAGTCTCTTTTGATAAAGATTGACAGGTAACGCCGGGAACTCGATCCAAACCGGAAGGATAGAGGGCTCCTCTGAGAGTTTGAACATCGGGGTCCATTTAAAGAATCGAAATAATTTACCTTGAACGTAGATAGATTCACGTAGAAGTACTCTTAAATAATCCTCCTTGCATTTAAAGCGGAGGAGCAGATGATAGTTATCCAGGGCGCTGATGAGAAAGGGATCTTGCAGGTTGCATCTTGACACAAGATGAGATCGGATCTCAGGAACTGGAGGTCTTCCGAAAGCTGTCTTTGCCACCACCGAAAACTGAAAGGGAAGGAGCGAAGCATCCATCTCCTCCTTGGTGAAAAAAACTGTAGGTTCTCCTTTATCCGTATACGCTGGGACATGCACTTTGGTGGGGATCGGCGGCAGCTCCAGGGAAGCAGCGACCGCCCTTGCAAAGGAGAGACTGCTGGGAGGGGCCAAGGGCGCGGCCACCCCCTCAGCAGCCATGGCCGGCCAGGCCCCTAGGGCTGGCGGCGAGGAAGCCAACCAGCGCAAAAAACGCAAAAGGTCCAGAGCTTCTCTCTCTAGGATTCTAGAGAGAGAAAATCATCTAGGGAAATAAAAAGTCTTTGTAAATAAATGTTGTACATAAATAATTTTTGATTTTGTTGCCCAGTTGACGAGCCCAGAGGGGGGGTGAATGGGTCTTTTAAAATAATTTGCAAGATACCTGTAACTAAAAATATTCACACAAACTTTCTTCGAAGGAGGTTAGTGACTGTTAGTTTAAATATCAAACACACAAAGAAGACAATCACACAACACAAGAATTATCCTGGTTCGGACTTCCTCTCCTTAGGAGTCCTACGTCCAGTCCCTGAGCAACAACTCAGGATTTCACTAACTAGGGTACAGTCCCCCTAAGGATGCAACAACACCCAGCTTAGCTGGTCTTCCTTCACACCCGAAGGGAACAACAACACCCTGGATACCTCACCAGGTCTTCCTTCACAACCGAAGGGAACTACACCCTGGATACCACCAGGTCTTCCTTCACACCTGAAGAAAACAACACCTCAAAGAGAATTGAATGAAATTCAAGCCCCTAGATCAAGCTTTTAACAAGCCAAGATCTGAAGCAACTAGCACTGAGAGCAAGAATCGAAACAAGGCACACTCTCAGAACTACACGGGCTCTCTTAGAAAATCTATTACAGCATAGAGAGCAAAAGAGCTGAAGGTGATGAGGAAAATGATTCTCGGCTCTGGACTCCTTGCAGAAGGATTTGAACATTTGAACACCGATCTTGTTCTCTGCTTCGTTGGTTCTTTTTCTTCTGTCTTTGAATTTATATCTCCTTATTTTGAAATACAGCCGTTGAAGTATCCGTTGTCTCTTGGATTGATAGACGTTAGACTGGTTGACATTTTGAAAGCTTCAACTATCTTTTATCCATTTGAGCACGCAAAGAGATAATGTCTTCTGACGTCTATAGGTCCAACATTGTATGATAGACAGTCTTCAGAACCCTGCACACATTAAATGCTAGACAGTAGACAACTCAAACTGTCTCTTGTTGTCAGTATACGTTGATGTGAGTATTCACTAGAGTAGCAATCCCAAATAGCTTGTTTTAAAGGATGTATATAGAGTAAGCACAATAATGGACGATATTGTCTGCATGCATGCAGAGATACGTTCAGAACTCATAAATGCAGGAGTGACAGATAGATATATGCGTGACTTTGACTAGTCAATGCTTCAAGAGATAAGATTAAAAATCAAGTTGATATAAACTGTAAAGTTGATGTCTATATGACTTATGAAATCGTTATGAATACTAACAAGTCATTATAGAGAGCAAATCGTTATGAACACTTATCAAGTCGTTATGAATACTAACAAGTCATTATAGAGAGCAAATCGTTATGAACACTTATCAAGTCATTATGAATACTAACAAGTCATTATAGAGAGCAAATCGTTATGAACACTTATCAAGTCGTTATGAATACTAACAAGTCATTATAGAGAGCAAATCGTTATGAACACTTATCAAGTCGTTATGAATACTAACAAGTCATTATAGAGAGCAAATCGTTATGAACACTTATCAAGTCGTTATGAATACTAAAGAAATCGTTGCGCAAAGCAAATCGTTATGAGCGCTTAAAGAAATCTTTGTGTAAAGCAAATCGTTATGAGTGCTTAAAGAAATCTTTGTGTAAAGCAAATCGTTATGAGTGCTTAAAGAAATCTTTATGGTAACTTATGAAGTCGTTATGACAGGCAAGTTGTTGTGAGTTCTAAAGAAATCGTTACGGTAACTTATGAAATCGTTACGACAGGCAAGTCGTTGCGAGTTCTAAAGAAATCGTTACGGTAACTTATGAAGTCGTTACGACAGGCAAGTCGTTGCGAGTTCTAAAGAAATCATTACGATAATTTATAGAGTCGTTATGATAGGCAAGTCGTTGCGCTTTCTAAAGAAATTGTTGCGATAACTTATAGAGTCGTTATGACATCGACTTGATTGAAACAATATGACTTTTCGGTCTTATAAGGAAATCGTTATGAATTTCAACAGAAATCGATTTGGAATTGGAGAGATATCATGTTGAAAAGATTAAAGCTTCAGAGAAGTAATGCATACCTTTATTGGCTTGATTGACCTTGGTATTTTTCCTGTAATTTAAGACTTATGAAATATTCATTAGATATTATTTATAAAAACTAGTTTAGTTTTATTAATCACCAAAATACAATAAAATTACATGGGGACAGACTGATCATCAATCTCCCCCTTTTTGGTGATGACAAAACTGAACAATAAACATGGATGAAAAATATCTGAAATCAATCTGAAGATAAGACATGCTAATTTTCTTCTTTAAAAATTATTGGAATGTATTTCAGACATGCTAATTTTCTCCCCCTTTTTGTCATTGAGCAAAAAGACAATCTGAGACAAAGAAAGAAGAGAAAAGATAGAGGCAGATGACCAAGGGAATTTTCATTAACTTTGAGGTGGTACAGGTAAATAGAAGGCATGAGACAAAAGAGAGGCAAAATGGGAAATGGTTTCCCATGCCTGTGCTTCCTGCTCTTCAAAATGAGTTTTAAGAACTCAAAAAGACAAAGAGTAGGATGGTCCCATGGAGGAAGCCATCCTTTTGAGATGAAGATCTAGGTCCTGATAGAGAAGATCAACATATGCATTCTTGTCCATGCTCATCTTGAGGAAACGACGAGTCCCAAAGCTGGCACAGGTGAGGAATTGGTCCATGGTCACAGGATAGTGATTGTGGTTGTCTCTGAGAGCCTTGTGCAAGGCTACATAAACTTTGTATCTTTCCTCCCAGACTTTGAAAGGGTCATCAACAAGATGTATAGAATTCATATCCAAGAAAGTAGCTGGAGAAATGGCTGGTTTGCCTTCCCTGGCCTGAGCTTCATTGATTTTAAACAACTGCTGAGCTGACAAGGGGTAGAATTTGGACCATTCTGAGGATGTCAGCCTTTCACATTCAGACAGAATGGGGGCTAGAACTTCAGCACTTACATGCCTATGGTGATATTCCCTAAATAGGAATCTAGGAAAAGCAACCAGGCAGCCTTTATGTACTTTAATTCTGCCCATTACTCTGGCAAAATGCTCAAAAATGATGGATCCTACAGAGGATTCCATGACAAGAAAATGGATTTGAGGAAGAGCTATCTGTTCAGGTACTTGGAGGGTAGCAAAATCTACCTGAACATCTGAAGTTTGAGAGATATCCGGAGATAGAGCTGAAATAGCCTTTCTGAATTGGCTGAGCTGAACTTCAGGAAGTCGATGGACATATCTGTAGTTGTTGAACAACACATAGTGTCTGACCATCTTGATTTCCTTTTGAATGAAGGGTGCCCAAAGTTCTTGGTGATACATCCTGAACCACTTAGACAAGGTCAGGGAGTAGTCCCTTGGAGGAAATATGGCAGATTTGGCAAGAATGAATTTCTTTAGGAGATCCTTGTGACCTTTGCCCCATTGATCTTCAGTTTTGGAGTGGGCAAGAGAGAAGATTTTGGACTTTTCGGATTTTGAAAGAGAAGTGTAGGGTAGAATGGTGTTCAAATGATCTGAAAGATTTTGAAAAGGAAGGTTAATGATGGTGGCAAGAACAACTTTGGAAAGGTATTCCCTATACAGTGGGTTATGTTTGTTGTCCACTGTGAGAGAAAACCACAAAGGTGGGTATTTGGGTTCAGAGGAAAGGGAGGAAGTAGAAGTGAGTTTCCTCTTCTTGCGGGCAGGACTAGAAGGGTATGCCCTGTGAATGTGCTCCCCAACCTTCAGCACAGACCTGAGAATGCCTTCCTCAAACTCATCCTTTATCTTTTCCATAAAGGGAGAGTTAAGTTGGGCTCTTTCAGGTATGATAGTGATGAAAGAGGGTGGAGGAGTAGGATGAAGAAAAGAGTGGGAAGTAGTTGGGAAATCATCAACTGGTCCAAGGGAGGGACCAGAGGAGGAGGAGGAGGCTCCAGCTGAGGATGTTGGAGGGGCCTCAAGTATAGGAGAAGGAGAAGGAATTGTAGTAGAGGAGGTAGGAGATGAGGTGGACTGAGGAGGAAATGGAGTAGGAGAAGAGATTGGTCTGGATTAAGGCTTCTTGAATGTTTGTGGAGCAGGAGGAGCTGTAGGAGCTGAGGGTGGAGTTGGAGGGATAGGTGTGTGAGAGGGAGAAGAGGGAGCTGGGGGCTTGGGTGCCAAGGATTCTTCTGCCTCTTTCTGCACAGACTCACTCTCCAATGGCCCTGATGGCCCTGACCCTTGCTCAGCTGGCCCTAGAGGCCCTTTAACCTGATCATCCAGCCCAGATGGCCCTTCAATATTCACTGCTACCTCTGCTGGTGTTGCTGCTGCTTCTGGCCCTGATGGCCCTGCTTCTTGAGCTGATGGCCCTAACTGTGGAACCTGGGCTGTAGGAGGTGGAGGAGGAGAAACTTGAGCTCCAACCACTTTGAGAATTTCTCCCAGCAAACTTTTCATAGACCACATTTCCTGGTTAAACCACTTCATGGCATTTCTTATGTTGGAGATATCCTTTGAAGTTGAAGCTTGGCTCATGAAGATTGAACTAACATCTGATTGGAGAGAGCACAGGATTGTGCCTTGAGCATCAAGCCTCTCAATCACAGGCTTTAAATTTATAACAATTTTATGTTTGACCTGCCTCTCAAAAGGTGTATCAGCCAGGACAAGAACTTCAGAGGCAACTTCTTTTCCTTTCTTCTTGCATTCTTTTGCTGGAGGAGGTTGATCATCATCTGAGCTCGAAGAGCTTGCAGTCTCCTCTTCTCTGTCATCCAAATTTGGAGAATCTTTATGCCTTTCCTCCTGATCATCAACAACAGGAGTTGCTTCTACTGAACCTTCTTTTGATAGCTCCTCCTCAATAGGAGCATCTTCTTCATTTGATACTTGCTCCCCCTGAATGGGAGCATCCGCCATCACAGAGTCACCCTGAGCAGGTGGGTGCTCTAGCTCTACTGGAATATCTTCCATTGGTACATTAATGTGGCCTGATGCCACTGCCTCTTCAGCAACTCTGCCACTATTTTCTGGAGCACTAGTGGTGGAAGGAATCGAATCAATAATATATGAGAGAATAGATGCAACAATAGTTGAGGGTAGTGGGTCCTCAACTGGAATAATATCCTCTAGGAGAATATCCTCAATTCTCCTCTCTGTAAAATTTAGAGCTAATTCTTCTGGAAATTCTGAAGCTGCTACTGATACTCTTTCTTCTTCTACTGTAATTTCAGGCTGAACTTCTGCTATAGAGGGGCCTGATGATTCTGCTGCTCCAACTGCTGGATCTGAAACTGACTCCACGGGCAATTCTGGAATCATAGCCGCAGATCCCATTTCCTGATGAACAACTGAGGCATCGCCAATGATGGCTTCGCCTTCAGCAACTGAAGCCTTGGACCAGACACCATTTTCCACAGAGAAGGCACTCTTCTTCAGGTTCCTGGACCTGATTGCTTGGCCCATTTTCTTTACAACTGCCCCAGAAAGATCAACACCGAAGTGTTTGAAGATCTTGGTAAGTAGGTGGGTGTCACGCCCCGATATTTAGCAGCGGAATAAATACCGGGGGACGTGAACGATACAAACTGGCGTATCACAGTTGAATAGTGCAGAGACACATTCAGATATAACAACACATTCAAGACTATAATATGGTCACCAATAGTATACTTTAATTCATTCCATTCAACTAGATACAACCTCACATAAGACAAATTAACCAAAGGGTCCATTATTCAAATAACTTCCAGAAAAGTTTCACTATTACATAGACTACTAAATTTCTATTTCTAAACTGTCATCTATTCTAGGACGGGTGCTCGTCACTCTTGCCCGGTCCCATCTGACTCCACGGGTTCTTCATCACTTCCTGCAAAAGGGTAGGATGATAGGGGTGAGTGAACTAGCTCAGTAGGATTTACATCTCAATATTGTGCGGGCACTAGTATACATGATTAACATTTTAAATAGGCAGATATGCACATGAATATGATGACAATGCATGCTTTTCTAACAGATTGAACAGAGGAATAGAACGGAGGACAGATCAATCGAATATCGAACTGCATATACAATGGACAGATATTTCAAGAGTAGAATCATATCAAAAGAGATTGGCCATATTCACAGATATCACGTATTCACGTGAACAGACGTATCATATCAAATCATATCTTATCAGATCAAATCAGACTTATCATATCATACAAAGGCACATTCACACAAATCTTGCATATCGTATCAATGCCATGCCACGCACCACAAGTCCATACTCCCGCGGTTAAAAAGTACGTTGGGGTGCTCCTCCCCAGGACCAGACAGGGCCCTTATTGCACAGGCATTGGTCAAATGGACCGAGGTCCCACCTTGTGCCAAACAAACATATTCACATTATGGCCACAGAGTTTCAATGATAAGCTCATAGTAAAAGGACATGATCATTCATAGAGTCAAGGAATGACAAACAGCTCAAAAGAACAAGGCATGATAACATCGTATCTTATATTTCATAATTCATTAATGTCTTGACAATATGGTGTTTCTAAAGACAGATCATATGTAGAACATGTAATTTCCTAGCATGTATGCATATGACAATAATCAATTAAACACCGGAAAACATGAAACCATGAAACTTATATGCAAATCATAACATTTACACCACTAATATGTCCATACTAATCATGTATTCATCCCCACATTCATATCATATTATTATCTTATCAATTGACAATAAGCAAGATCACAAGATAATCCAAGGATCATAAGAACATTCAAAATTTACACATTAGAATCATATTCATATCATTACCATTTCCTTTAATGGTTTGATTTATTTTAAGTCCATGCATACCTTATAACACCATGTACATGCTTGAAGACATCATGAAATTATACAAAAATCTTGTAAGGGTAGTGTCGACACTAGATCAGGTGGTGTCGACACCATGCTCCAAACCCAAGACAAAACAGGCAAAACTGGTCAGATAGTGTCGACACTAGTTCAGGTGGTGTCGACACAGTGCATCAAATACAAGACAAAAAGGTCAAGTAGTGTCGACACGAGATCAAGTAGTGTCGACACTAGAGACAGCTTCCAGAAAACCCCCTAACTAATATGGGACAGTGTGTCGACACTAGCATAGGTGGTGTCGACACTAGATCAGCTTCCCAGCACTTTCTGGGTCAAACTGGGGGAGTGTGTCGACATGGGATGGGGTTGTGTCGACACTAGAGGGCTTCCAAGAACACCATATGGGCTGTTTTGGGACAGCAGGTCGACACTAGCCCAGGCTGTGTCGACACAGTGCCTTTCCCAGAACAAAAACTCATGTTCAGGTGTAACCAGATGACATATCCCCTGTAGTGTGTCACTTCCAACTCTTATAACTCTCTAAATAATGATATTTAGACAAAACGTTCAACATGAAAGATGAAGATGACAACTAGTAGAAGAACTTTTATGTTGAGACTTTGATCTAATTCGGTCTCTAATCCCAATAAAACATATGAGGAACAAAGAGTTAAGTGTAGCCCGAAATCGCAGTATTCTGCAGAAACTCTCTTTTCATGCTCCTAACTCTCTAAAGAAGGATTTTTGGACAAAACGTCCAACATAGAAGATGATCGTTACTTCAATTGGAAGAACTTTTATGAAGAACGTTTAGTCAAATTCGGTCTTGAATCGTGTGCATAATAAGAAGAACAAGAAAAAGCCCTAACTGTACAAGCCTTCAGAAAACCGACGAATACACAACGTATACTCCATGAAATTTAGTCAAACCAAATGCAAATGATCCTAGACTCAGATATTTACATGATGGTGTTGGTTTTCTTTAATCTTGGACCGAGAACACCTACCTTTATGAAGATCTAAAACCCGTTGATGTTCTGGATGCAACAGAAGATGCAGGGGATGAAGCTACGGACTCCCAGCCTTTCTCCTGCTCCTCAGAAGTTCTTGCTTGCCTCCAAACGACTCCAACTTCGTTGTTAAACCTTCCCCAAGAGTTTAGGGATGAGTTCTTATAGTTTTAGGATGTTGTTAAGAGTCCTAATGATACTAGGAAAGGGGCTACGAGCTCTGTTTCCTAGTTTCCAGGAAATCTGGGATTCCCTTACCCAAAAGAGGTAGCCAAGGTTTAGGAAACCACTAATTGAGATTGAGTTCGGTTTTGGCTTACCTTACATGACTAATCAACCATATTTTAACCCTAAATTGCCCTTCCTCATTATGGCATAATTACCTACACGAATTACTGGGTAATTCCCTGTCTAGTTCATTCATATCCATGGGCCAAATGTGTTCTATAGGCCCATTCTTGTTGATGGTTCATAATTACATGGTGTTGGAAGTCTCCAATACAATTATTTATTTTTTATCCTTCTATATTTCTGAAAATTTTAAATTGCTAAATTTTCTGGGGTGTTACATCCTCCCCCACTTAAGAAATTTGGTCCCCAAATTTACGCATAATGGTGTAGTTCGTACCTGAGAATAGCTCCGGGTGATTTTTCTTCATTCTCTACTCTGCTTCCCAGGTAGCATTAGTAACTCCGTTTCGACTCCATTGGACCTTCACCATAGGTATGGTATGATTCCTGAGTCGCTGAATCTTCCGATCCAACAGTTTGATCGGCTTCTCTTCATACGTCAGGTCCTCCCGAATCTCCAAGTCCTCGTGGTCAATTACATGGTCGGCATTGAATAAGTACTTCCGCAGCATGGATATGTGGAACACATTATGCACGTTTGCTAGTTGCGGAGGTAGTGCAAGTCTATACGCCACCTGACCAATTCTTTCCAGAATTTCAAATGGCCTTATAAATCTGGGACTCAACTTTCCTTTGATCCCAAATCTTTGTATTCCCCTCGAAGGTGAGACCTTCAAGAAAACATGTTCGCCAACCTGAAATTCCAGTTCTCTCCTCCTCTTGTCTGCATAACTCTTCTGTCTGGATTGTGCTATCTTCAGACGTTCCCTAACAATCTGAACCTTCCGGACAGTGGCCACAATTAAGTCGGGTCCAACCCATTGGTTCTCCCCAACCTTTTCCCAACAAAGGGGTGATCTGCAACTCCTACCATATAAGGCTTCAAATGGAGCCATCTTGATACTGGCCTGATAACTATTGTTATATGCGAACTCCATCAGGTACAACTGATCATCCCATCGCCCTCTGAAATCTAGCACCAGAGCACGAAGCATATCCTCCACAATTTGATTGGTCCTTTCAGTTTGTCCATCAGTCTGAGGGTGGAAAGCAGTACTAAAATTTAATTTAGTACCCATTGCTGCTTGTAAACCCTTCCAGAAGTGTGAAGTAAATCTAGGGTCCCGATCTGAGATTATGCTAGATGGAACCCCATGCAATCTAACTACTTCCTTAACATATAATGCAGCCAATACATCCACAGACCAGGTGCTCTTAATCGGCAAGAAATGAGCCGACTTAGTCAATCGATCAACGATTACCCAGATTGCATCCATACCACCTCAAGTCTTGGGCAATCCCATGATAAAGTCCATACCGATACTATCCCACTTCCATTCCGGGATTTCTAGTGGTAGCAGTCCACCAGCCGTACGGAAATGCTCGGCCTTGACTTTCATACATGTTAAACAGTATGCCACATGATCGGCCACATCCCTCTTCATGTTCGGCCACCAGTACGACCTTTTTAAATCTTGGTACATCTTTGTTGATCCTGGATGAATCGTATATTTGGACTGGTGAGCTTCATTCAGTAACCTTTTCTTGAGTTCTTCATGATCAGGGACACATGTTCTACCTCTGAATAATAATCTTCCTTCTGTTGATAGAGTAAA
The DNA here is from genome assembly GCA_014218235.1 of Colocasia esculenta. Taxonomy (NCBI): domain Eukaryota; kingdom Viridiplantae; phylum Streptophyta; class Magnoliopsida; order Alismatales; family Araceae; genus Colocasia; species Colocasia esculenta. Next base: position 115,917,640 of record CM024753.1, on the reverse strand, counting down.
GTCGGGTCTTTGTTCTAACTTCTCCCTGATCTGAACTAAGAGTGGGTCTCCTCTCTGTTTCTCCTGGATTTCGGTCAGCAGACCGGATTGTATCTGGAGATTAGAAATCATTACTTGTTTCTCCTTCTTTTCCATGTCTAAATTCAGACTTGCAAATTGCTCCAGTAACTTCCATTCGCCCAGCATCATACTAGCTAGAACAGTTCCTGGTTGTCTACTTAGAGCGTCTGCCACTACATTGGCTTTCCCAGGGTGATATTGGATGGAAAAGTCAAAGTCCTTAAGGTACTCTAACCACCTTCTTTGTCTCATGTTAAGCTCCTTCTGTGAGAACAGGTATTTCAAACTCTTGTGGTCAGAAAAGACTTTAAATTGTTCACCATAGATATAATGCCTCCATATCTTTAAGGCGAATACCACAACTGCTAACTCCAAGTCATGAACCGGATAGTTCACTTCGTGGATCTTCAACTGTCTGGAAGCATAAGCTATTACCTTACCTTGTTGCATTAAGACACATCCCAGTCCGGTACCAGAAGCATCTGAATAAATTTCAAATCCTCCCTCTTCAGTGGGTAAGACGAGGACAGGGGCAGTAGTCAGACACTTCTTCAAGTTGTTGAAACTTTCCTCGTAATCCTCATTCCACACAAACGGATTTTCCTTCCGGGTCAGCTTGGTTAATGGTACTGCAATCTTTGAGAAATCTTTATAAACCTTCGGTAATACCCAGCTAATCCCAGAAAACTCCTGATCTCTGTGACGCTTGTCGGTCTTTCCCATTTCAACACCGCCTCAACCTTTGATGGATCAACAACGATACCATCTTTGGTCACCACATGCCCGAGAAAATATACCTCCTCAAGCCAGAATTCACATTTACTTAACTTGGCATATAATTTGTTCTCCCTCAAAATCTGCAATGAAATCCTCAAATGCTCCTCATGCTCTTCCTTTGTCTTGGAATAAATCAGTATATCATCGATGAATACCACCACAAACTTATCAAGATATGGGCGATAAATGCTATTCATCAGTTGCATGAAAACTGCAGGGGCATTTGTTAGTCCAAAAGGCATAACAATAAATTCATAATGCCCATACCTGCTTCGGAAGGCAGTCTTGTGAATGTCTTCTCCTTTGATCCTCAATTGATGATAACCGGATCGGAGATCTATTTTAGAGAAGTACCTAGCTCCAGATAATTGATCAAACAACTCATCAATTCTCGGCAGAGGGTATTTGTTCTTGATGGTTAACTGATTCAGTTGTCTGTAATCTATGCATAGTCTCATCGACCCATCTTTCTTCTTGACGAAGAGGACAGGTGCACCCCATGGCGATGTGCTTGGTCGGATGAAACCCTTCTCTAATAGTTCCATCAGTTGCTCTTTTAATTCTTCAGTTCTGCGGGGGACATTCTATATGGTGCCCTAGATACCGGTGCTGCTCCAGGGACCAACTCGATGGTAAAATCGACCTCTCGCTCAGGAGGAATTCCTGGCAAGTCTTCGGGGAAAACATCAGCGTATTCGCTGACAACATGGATGTCCTCTACTTTGACTTCCTGCTTTGCAATGACTACAGCAGCAAGAAAGGCCATACAACCTTTCCTCATCATCCGCTTGGCTTGTAATGCAGAGATAATTGACAATCTCCTGCGGTTTCTATCCCCGGTGAACACTAGTTTTGGGTACTGGCTAAAAGTTACCCGACTTCTCCTGCAATTGATACTAGCCCCATGTTCAGACATCCAGTCTGCTCCCAGTATCACATCATACCCCGCCATGTCCATACATATTAAATTTGCTGGTAGGTTTTGGGTTTCAATCAACACCTCACTAGATGGTATAGACTTGAAAGATTGGTACCCGGACCAATCGGGGTTGACACAACTATTTCTGATTTCATTGGGACGGGTTTTACAGGTAGGGTATCAACAAATGCTTGCGATATGAAGGAGTGCGTAGCTCCCGTATCAAAGAGAACATATGCGGGTCGGGAAAGAATAGTAAGTGTACCTTCCACGATACCTCCTTCTTCAGCAGTTTCTAGTTCCTGGATAGCTTGCAATCGGCCTTGCCTCTTCTGTCCATTTGGACGCTTGTCCTGAGGAGCTTGTTCCTTCAGTAGTGGGCAGTCCGAGATCCTATGGTCACGACTACCACAACGCAGGCATCTCCCTTGCGCTCTCCAGCAATGTTCAGACCGGTGACTAGCTTTGTCACAGTGTTTACACCTTTCTCCCGTTGCCACTACTATCTGCTTACCTAACTCCTTTGGCTTTTTATTAGCTGGTTCATTTACTCCGCCACTGGGCCTTTTCTTCCCAACGGTCGGCTGATACCTTCCTGTAGAAGACACTTGCTCCCTTTTAACAGATTTTCCCGTAATTCTTTCAGCAGTCTCCATGGCAACTTCCAGTAACTGGGCCTTCTTTACCATGTCGGCATAGGTCTGAATGTCCATCGGCGCCAGTTGAGTGATGAACTGGGGCCTCAAGCCATTCAGAAAGCGTTTTGCCTTCATCCTTTCTGTCCCAATTAAGTGAACAGCATATCGGGACAAACGAGAGAATTGGGCCTCGTACTCGGCCACATTGAGTCCTCTCTGCTTCAAAGCCGCAAATTCAGCTGCTTTGCATTCTTGGACTCTCTCAGAAAAGTACTTGGTATTGAAGTGCTCAATGAACTGAGCCCATGTTAGTTGCTGGCCATTTAATGTTGCTTCTACCGACTCCCACCATGCCCTGGCATCCTTTTCCAATTGGAAAGTCGCCAGTAATACTTTGTTCTGGTCCGTGCATTGCATGACCCTGAATATCCTTTCAATTTCCTTAACCCAGTGTTCAGCAACATCTGGGTCAGTACTCCCTTCGAACCTGGGCGGATCCATATTTCGGAAATTTCGATGGAGCTCACCGGCTCCGCGGTTTCCTCCACCTTGGGTGGCTTGTAAGATAGCCTGAGTCAAATTCTGTATAGTTCTTTGCATGTCCCTAGCCTGGGCACGTTCAGCGGCCATCGAGTTAATAAGTACCTTCAAGATAATAATGTGAGTTAGTCATCTCAATATATCACATGTGACTTCCATTCCCATGGCTCTACCCAAGCTTACATTAGGTACGACAGGTTTTGACTCGTGTAATCTAGTTTCATTCTATGTCCCTAATCCCTTGGACCCTAAAGTTCAGGCTCTGATACCAACTGTCACGCCCCGATATTTAGCAGCGGAATAAATACCGGGGGACGTGAACGATACAAACCGGCGTATCACAGTTGAATAGTGCAGAGACACATTCAGATATAACAACACATTCAAGACTATAATATGGTCACCAATAGTATACTTTAATTCGTTCCATTCAACTAGATACAACCTCACATAAGACAAATTAACCAAAGGATTATTCAAATAACTTCCAGAAAAGTTTCACTATTACATAGACTACTAAATTTCTATTTCTAAACTGTCATCTATTCTAGGACGGGTGCTCGTCACTCTTGCCCGGTTCCATCTGACTCCACGGGTTCTTCATCACTTCCTAAAAAAGGGTAGGATGATAGGGGTGAGCGAACTAGCTCAGTAGGATTTACATCTCAATATTGTGCGGGCACTAGTATACATGATTAACATTTTAAATAGGCAGATATGCACATGAATATGATGACAATGCATGCTTTTCTAACAGATTGAACAGAGAATAGAACGGAGGACAGATCAATCGAATATCGAACTGCATATACAATGGACAGATATTTCAAGAGTAGAATCATATCAAAAGAGATTGGCCATATTCACAGATATCACGTATTCACGTGAACAGACGTATCATATCAAATCATATCTTATCAGATCAAATCAGACTTATCATATCAAACAAAGGCACATTCACACAATCTTGCATATTGTATCAGTGCCATGCCACGCACCACAAGTCCATACTCCCGCGTTAAAAAGTACGTTGGGGTGCTCCTCCCCAGGACCAGACAGGGCCCTTATTGCACAGGCATTGGTCAAATGGACCGAGGTCCCACTTGTGCCAAACAAACATATTCACATTATGGCCACAGAGTTTCAATGATAAGCTCATAGTAAAAGGACATGATCATTCATAGAGTCAAGGAATGACAAACAGCTCAAAAGAACAAGGCATGATAACCATCGTATCTTATATTTCATAATTCATTAATGTCTTGACAATAGGGTGTTTCTAAAGACAGATCATATGTAGAACATGTAATTTCCTAGCATGTATGCATATGACAATAATCAATTAAACACCGGAAAACATGAAACCATGAAACTTATATGCAAATCATAACATTTACACCACTAATATGTCCATACTAATCATGTATTCATCCCCACATTCATATCATATTATTATCTTATCAATTGACAATAAGCAAGATCACAAGATAATCCAAGGATCATAAGAACATTCAAAATTTACACATTAGAATCATATTCATATCATTACTATTTCCTTTAATGGTTTGATTTATTTTAAGTCCATGCATACCTTATAACACCATGTACATGCTTGAAGACATCATGAAATGATTAGACCCAAATTATACAAAATCTTGTAAGGGTAGTGTCGACACTAGATCCAAGTGGTGTCGACACCATGCTCCAAACCCAAGACAAAACAGGCAAAACTGGTCAGATAGTGTCGACACTAGTTCAGGTGGTGTCGACACAGTGCATCAAATACAAGACAAAAAGGTCAAGTAGTGTCGACACGAGATCAAGTAGTGTCGACACTAGAGACAGCTTCCAGAAAACCCCCTAACTAATATGGGACAGTGTGTCGACACTAGCATAGTGGTGTCGACACTAGATCAGCTTCCCAGCACTTTCTGGGTCAAACTGGGGAGTGTGTCGACACGGGATGGGGTTGTGTCGACACTAGAGGGCTTCCCAGAAACCATCTGGGCTTTTTTGGGACAGCAGGTCGACACTAGCCCAGGCTGTGTCGACACAGTGCCTTTCCCAGAACAAAAACTCATGTTCAGGTGTACCAGATGACATATCCCCTGTAGTGTGTCACTTCCAACTCTTATAACTCTCTAACTAATGATATTTAGACAAAACGTTCAACATGAAAGATGAGATGACAACTAGTAGAAGAACTTTGATGTTGAGACTTTGATCTAATTCGGTCTTGAATCCCAATAAAACATATGAGGAACAAAGAGTTAAGTGTAGCCCGAAATCGCAGTATTCTGCAGAAACTCTCTTTTCATGCTCCTAACTCTCTAACGAAAGATTTTTGGACAAAACGTCCAGTATAGAAGATGATCGTGACTTCAATTGGAAGAACTTTTATGAAGAAAGTTTAGTCAAGTTCGGTCTTCAATCGTGTGCATAATAAGAAGAACAAGAAAAAGCCCTAACTGTGCAAGCCTTCAGAAAACCGACGAATACACAACGTATACTCCATGAATTTAGTCAAACCAATGAAAATGATCCTAGACTCAGAGATTTACTTGATGGTGTTGGTTTTCTTTAATCTTGGCCCGAGAACACCTACCTTTATGAAGATCTAAAACCCGTTGATGTTCTGGATGCAACAGAAGATGCAGGGGATGAAGCTACGGACTCCCAGCCTTTCTCCTGCTCCTCAGAAGTTCTTGCTTGCCTCCAAACGACTCCAACTTCGTTGTTAAACCTTCCCCAAGAGTTTAGGGATGAGTTCTTATAGTTTTAGGATGTTGTTAAGAGTCCTAATGATACTAGGAAAGGGGCTACGAGCTCTGTTTCCTAGTTTCCAGGAAATCTGGGATTCCCTTACCCAAAAAAGGTAGCCAAGGTTTAGGAAACCACTAATTGAGATTGAGTTCAGTTTTGGCTTACCTTACATGACTAATCAACCATCTTTTAACCCTAAATTGCCCTTCCTCATTATGGCATAATTACCTACACGAATTACTGGGTAATTCCCTGTCCAGTTCATTCATATCCTTGGGCCAAATGTGTTCTATAGCCCATTCTTGTTGATGGTTCATAATTACATGGTGTTGGAAGTCTCCATACAATTATTTATTTTTTATCCCTCTATATTTCTGAATTTTTAAATTGCTAAATTTTCTGGGGTGTTACAGTGGGCATAGGGCAGGGACACATTTAACTTGCTCTTGGTGTCCCAATCTGATCTCTGGCAAATTTCATTCTTTCCATCTTCACTGCGGCCATATTTATCTTCTTATTTTGAGTGGCCCAGTACATCATGTCAAGTCGGCCTTTGTGCAAGATGAAAATGTTGCACTTTTGGGAACTAAGATTTGACATACAATAAAATGAAGGAGGCGGTTGAAAGCAGTTAGTTGATTTATATCCAGCTTGCCATCCCTTAGCTTGAAGCCCGACCCTATAATTCCCAAACCTTTCACTTGGACATCCACAGTGTGAACCCCACTAAACCCGAAGTCTTCACATCAAACAACATCTTCAGCACTCAGGGTCTATTCTAATCAGGGTTCCCTTTACTGAAGAAACTAGGGACCCATCTTCCTCTGTTCTCAAACAACGAAGAATGCTTTTACCAGGTCCGGATAACTAACCTCCAGGGTGGTAACTCCCGTCACTAATCTCCGAAAAGGTGGTAATTCCCGTCCACTGCATCTGATTGATCAATTCTACCACGCTGCTCATTCCATTTTCCTCAGATTAGCAACATCGACTTCTTTATTGCCACAGAGCTTCGTCTTCACAAAGGTAACCTCTCCTGCTGCTCAGGAGTGAGAAACTCGCGCTGTAGCCACCCAAACTGCCGGCGATGACTGTGCGGCCATGGATTCAGGTGGGAAAGTCTCTGGAGGGTTGAAACGGAAGGAGAAGAGAAGGAACCCTCAAGAAATTTTGCGGGAAGGAGGAGGAAGGTTCAAATTGCAGAGGTTGAGTATGAGTTGTTAGGGCATCGGCTCATGCGACAGGAGAAAGGGGAAAAGGTAGACGATGAGATACGAATCGTTTTGTCATTGATTTTATGAATAAATAATGCACTGGGGAAAGTGAGGCACCAAAAGGCGGCAGAAGAAGACAAAAGAGTTTGACTATTCAAACTGACTTCAATGAGAGAGCGGTTACAAAGGATAATTTGAATTTCTTTTGCTTAAAGCCATGGAAAAAACTGCTTAATTCTGAAATTTAATGTGTCGGTTTTAAACAGAACTTTTTCACAAATTGCACATGCCTAATTCCCTTCTAAGAGATGTGAATCTCTCCTCGGGTAAGGCTTTTGTGAAAATGTCTGCTAACTGACCATTTGTATCAATAAAAGATATTTCAATATTACCATTTGCTACATGATCACGAATAAAATGATATCTAACCTCAATATGCTTGGTCCTTGAATGTTGAACTGGATTCTTGGTGAGATTAATGGCACTGGTGTTGTCACACAACAGTGGGATGGATTTGATGTTTAATCCGAAATCTTCAAGTTGTTGCTTTATCCATAAGAGTTGTGTACAACAACTTCCAGCAGCTACGTATTCAGCTTCAGCTGTAGATAATGCCACTGAATTTTGTTTCTTTGAAGACCAAGATATCAAACATCCTGCAAGAAATTGACAACAACCACTGGTGCTTTTTCTATCTAATTTGCATCCAGCATAGTCAGCATCAGAATAACCTACTAAGTTAATTTCACAACATTTGGATACCACAGACCTAAGTCATGAGTTCTTGCTAAATATCTAAATATTCTTTTCACAGAAATTAAATGTGATTCTCTAGGATCGGCCTGATACCTAGCACACATGCATACACTAAATAGAATATCGGGTCTACTAGCTGTTTAAAGTAATGATCCAATCATACCTCTGTAGATCTTTTGATCTACTTTCTTACCATCTTTATCACTGTCCATCTTGTTGATGTGCTCATTGGTGTTGACAGTGGCTTGGTATTTTCGAATCCAAATTTCTTTAAGAGTTCTTTTGTGTACTTTGCTTGACAGATGTGAGTTCCTTCCTTTCCTTGTTTGATTTGTAATCCAAGGAAATAATTAAGTTCTCCCATCATGCTCATTTCAAATTCTCCCTGCATCAACTTTTCAAAGTACTTGCAAAGGGATCCATCAGTAGAACAAAATAATATCATCTACATAAATTTGAACTAGTAGAATGTGTTTGACCTTTAACTTTATGAAAAGAGTACTATCTACTTGACCTCTACTGAAACCATGGTTTAAAAGAAAAGAACTAAGCCTTTCATACCAGGCTCTAGGTGCTTGCTTTAAACCATATAATGCTTTGTGTAATTTGAAAACGTGATCCGGAAAATCAGTATCATCAAAACCTGGAGGTTGTTCTACATAGACTTCCTCCTTAATAAAACCATTCAAGAATGCAGACTTAACATCCATTTGAAATAATTTAAATCTAATGCGGATGCATATGCAAGCAAAATTCTAATAGCCTCAAGTCTAGCTACAGGTGCATAGGTTTCATCGAAATCTATACCTTCTTCTTGTGAATAGCCTTGAGCTACCAATCTGGCCTTGTTTCTTAGAATCACACCAGTTTCATTCAGTTTATTTTTGAACACCCATTTGGTGCCAATGACTGGATGGTCTGATGGTCTAGGAACAAGTGACCATACTTGGTTTCTCTTGAATTGATTTAATTCATCTTGCATGGCTAATATCCAAGATTCATCACAAAGAGCTTCATTGACTGTCCTTGGCTCTATTTGAGAAACAAATGCTAGGTAATCACAGGGAATTATATTACCTCTTGTTCTTACCCCTACAGATGGATCACCAATAATATTTTCGAGTGGGTGATCTTTCTTGTGTCTCCATTCCTTTGGAAGATTTTCATGTGAAATTTCCTTTTGTTGCATGTCTTCCAGAGGTGGATCATCCTTGTCCTCATTAGATGAATTCTTTAGTTTCTTGGATAGCTCATATGTATCATCATTTCACTATCTTCTTCCTTTCTCAAGGAAGGGTTAGTTTCATCAAAATAATATGTACAGACTGTTCAATTAATAAAGTGCGTTTATTAAATACTCTATAGCCTTTGGGTTTAGAGGTGTACCCCATGAAGATACCTTCATCTGATTTGGCATCCAACTTACCAATGTCCCTTTTTCATTGTTGTGGATGAAACAAGGACATCCAAAAGTCCTGAAGTGGCTGATCTTTGCTTCTTCCCTTGAACAGTTCATATGCAGTCTTTTTAGGATTGGCCTGATCATTACTCGGTTGATAATGTAGCTTGCTGTGTTGACTGCTTCAGCCCAGAAGTATCTTGGCAGATCATATTCTGAGAGCATAGTTCTTGCCATATCCAATAGGGTTCTATTCTTTCTTTCAGCGATACCGTTTTGCTGTGGTGTTCTTGGTGCTGAGAAATTATGCTCAATTCCCTGATCATCACAGAATCTAGCAAACTTTTCATTCTGAAATTCACCACCATGATCTGATCGGATAGACACAATGTTGAACTTCTGATTTTTCTGGACTTTCTTGCTGAAACTGACAAAATTTTGAAAGTGTCATCTTTATGCTCTAGGAATGATACCCATGTGAATCTTGAGTAGTCATCGACTATGACAAATCCAAAGTTCTTTCCTCCAAGACTGGTAGTCCTCATTGCCCAAATAGATCCATATGAAGGAGCTCTAAGGGTTTTGAGGTGGTCACCACCGTCTTTGACTTGAAGGAGCTCTTGGTGTGCTTTCCCTTAGCACAAGGTCTACAGACACCATCCATTTTTGCACTGACCTTAGGTAGACCTTCCACAAGATTCTTCTTCAGCAATTTTCTCATGCCATCTATACTGCAATGACCTAGTCGTCTGTGCCATAATTCAGTAGATTTATCCTTATTTGCTGCCAGACAGACGTCTTGTTCCTTGAGTTCCTCAAGATAGAGCACATACAAATTCTTTTCTCTATTAGCTTCAAAGATGACTGCTCCATCCTTCAGTATGCTGCACTTTGACTCTTGAAACTTGATCTGATGGCCTCTGTCACACAGCTGGCTGATGCTAATAAGGTTGTGCTTCAATCCCTTGACTAATAACACATCTTCTATGACTGTTTTTCCTTTGTTATTCACAGAGCCACTGCCTATCACTGTTCCTTTCCCATTATCTCCATAAGTGACTGTTCCTTCTTCAGCTTGGAGATGAGAGAATAACTTCTGGTTTCCTGACATGTGCCTTGAGCACCCACTATCCAATACCATTTGGATGCTCGAGGGATAACCTGAAATAAAAACATCAAGTTTTAGGTACCCAAATTCTTTTGGGTCCTGATGGGTTAGTGTCATTTATTTTACTTTTTATTATCCATTTCTTATGTCTTGTTGGGCATGTCGTTATGATATGTCCTAACTTGTTGCAGTGACTACAGCAGGATACTTTGGTTACTTTTTCTATATATTTGAAATCAGCTTTGTATGCTATATCTTGTTCAGGTACAAATTTTGGTGTTGGATATGTTTTAGGATAAACTATGGTTTCCTCATTATCTGGGGTGTATATCCTAATCCATTTTTCTTCTTACCTGATCTTCTAGCACCTTTTAATATGAGGGAGTTTTTACCATTGGTGAATTTTTCTAATGTGCTAGATAACTGTATATTTTCTTCTGTTAGTGTTTTGATTTCAGTTCTTAGTTCATCTACATTTTCCTGTTTTTCAAGTTTAATTATTTGTTCATTCTTAGCTTTTAAGTCTTCACATAACAGTTCATTTCTTCTTTTAAGTTCAGTTATTTGACTTTCTAATTGATCATTTTCTGATTTTAGATCTGAGTTTGTATTTTCTATACAACTATGTTTTTCTTGCTTACTTTTAATAGTTTGGTTACTTCTTTATATTTTTCATATAGTTCGTTGAAAGCCTCTTCTAAACTATCGGAATCTGAACCATTGCATGAATCAAAAGAAGAGTCAGAGGTTACCTTTTCTTCAGTATTAGCCATGAAGGCCAAGTTGGCTTCTTCTTCATCGCTGCAGGAGCTTGACTCACTGTCTGAGTCGCTACTGTTTTCCCATGCTGCTGCCATCGCCTTCTTTTTGTACTTTCTGAACTTCTTGGAGCTGTCTTTCTTGCTTGAACTCCGGCTTCTTAAATTTTGGACACTCAGCTTTAATGTGTCCAGGCTTCTTACACTCATAGCAGATGGTTCTGCTTTCTTCATCTCTTTTCCATCTGGCTTCTTGAAGTCCTTATTCCTTTTGAAGTGCTTTCTACCTGATTGGAACTTCTTCTTCTTAGCCAAAATCCGCTGCAATCTTTTAGATAGCATTGCTTCCTCATTCTCGCTGTCTGCATTACTTTCACTCTCAGCTGAACTTGCTTCTGGTGAATCTTCTTCAGCTTTTAAGGCGTTGGAGTGCTTCTTTCTGCTAGATGACTCTCCCACCTTTCCATGTTGATCTCATGGGCCATGAGGGACCCAATGAGCTTTTCTACTGACATTCTCTTCAGGTCATTAGCTTCTTCTATTGCTGTGACCTTTGGGGTCCACGAGGACGGTAAGGATCTAAGTATTTTTCTCACCATGTCTCCAATCTCATAAGTTTTCCCCAGACCAGCTAGTCCATTTGTGATGTCAGTGAACCGATGAACATTTGAGTTATGGATTCACCTGATTGCATATGAAATCTCTCATACTGAGTGACAAGAATGTCGATTCTTGTTTCCTTTACCTTGTCTGTGCCTTCATATGTGATCCTGAGCTTTTCCCACATTTTCATTGAGGATTTGCAGGCAGAAACTCTGTTGAACTCCTTCTTACTTAGAGCACAGCATAAGATGCTCTTTGCTTTGCAATTCAAGGAGATCTTCTTTCTGTCATCATCTGTCCATTGAGCTTTCTCATTTGTGACTACCAGATCACCTTCTTCTACTATGGACCAAATTTGATAGTCGTGGCCTTGTAGAAAGTATTCCATTCTGGTCTTCCAGTAAGGATAATCTTCACCATCAAAGAGAGGGGGTCGGTTGACAGACTGACCTTCAATGTTACCTTCGGCTGCCATGGATCTTTACTCTTCAGATCGTTGGATCCTTTCTTTGTCGAAGAGACCTGCTCTGATACCACTTGTTGCCCAGTTGCGAGCCCAGAGGGGGGGGGTGAATGGGTCTTTTAAAATAATCTGCAAGATACCTGTAACTAAAAATATTCACACAAACTTTCTTCAAAGGAGGTTAGTGACTGTTAGTTTAAATATCAAACACACAAAGAAGACAATCACACAACACAGAATTATCCTGGTTCGGACTTCCTCTCCTTAGGAGTCCTACGCCCAGTCCCTGAGCAACAACTCAGGATTTCACTAACTAGGGTACAGTCCCCCTAAGGACGCAACAACACCCAGCTTAGCTAGTCTTCCTTCACACCCGAAGGGAACAACAACACCCTGGATACCTCACCAGGTCTTCCTTCACAACCGAAGGGAACTACACCCTGGATACCACCAGGTCTTCCTTCACACCTGAAGGGAACAACACCTCAAAGAGAATTGAATGAAATTCAAGCCCCTAGATCAAGCTTTTAACAAGCCAAGATCTGAAGCAACTAGCACTGAGAGCAAGAATCTAAACAAGGCACACTCTCAGAACTACACGGGCTCTCTTAGAAAATCTATTACAGCACAGAGAGCAAAAGAGCTGAAGGTGATGAGGTAAGTGATTCTTGGCTCTGGACTCCTTGCAGAAGGATTTGAACGTTTGAACACCGATCTTGTTCTCTGCTTCGTTGATTCTTTTTCTTCTGTCTTTGAGTTTATATCTCCTTATTTTGAAATATAGCCGTTGAAGTATCCATTGTCTCTTGGATTGATAGACGTTAGACTGGTTGACATTTTGGAAGCTTCAACTATCTTTTATCCATTTGAGCACGCAAAGAGATAATGTCTTCTGACGTCTATAGGTCCAACGTTGTATGATAGAAAGTCTTTAGGACCCTGCACACATTAAATGCTAGACAGTAGACAACTCAAACTGTCTCTTGTTGTCAATATACGTTGATGTGAGTATTCACTAGAGTAGCAATCCCAAATAGCTTGTTTTAAAGGATGTATATAGAGTAAGCACAATAATGACGATATTGTCTGCATGCATGCAGAGATACGTTCAGAACTCATAAATGCATGAGTGACAGATAGATATATGCGTGACTTTGACTTGTCAATGCTTCAAGAGATAAGATTAAAAATCAAGTTGATATAAACTGTAAACTTGATGTCTATATGACTTATGAAGTCGTTATGAATACTAACAAGTCATTATAGAGAGCAAATCGTTATGAACACTTATCAAGTCGTTATGAATACTAACAAGTCATTATAGAGAGCAAATCGTTAAGAACACTTATCAAGTCGTTATGAATACTAACAAGTCATTATAGAGAGCAAATCGTTATGAACACTTAACAAGTCATTATAGAGAGCAAATCGTTATGAGCGCTTAAAGAAATCTTTGTGTAAAGCTGTCACGTCCCGATGGCAGCGGAAATATCGAGGTGTAACATATTAAAGTGATAACTTCATTAAGGAAATATTCATTACAAGATATAGTCCTGGCATGAAGCCGGAGAGTCTCAAATACAAGGAAGACTACATCAACAACTCATTAAAACGCAATAGTCATATTAAACATGACACCACTAACTAGACTTTATTACAATAAGAAGGGGTCTCTCGATGCACAACCCTGCCCGCCATATCCAAACTTAATCATCACCTGAAAAACGTTAAGAGAATAGGGATGAGCAAAAACTTGCCCAGCAGATTCCTTTAAGTTGATCTTTACCACTAGCAAGTAAGCAAGATGAAAGGATGAATTCAAAATTACGTATCAAAACAAAGAAACGAGAGTTCAGAATGATGCACAAATTCATGTAGCATAGTAAAAGATTAATTAATGTTACTAGTAGCAATTCTCAAAATGTAAAAATGAATGGCATATGAACAAGTAGATTAAGTGAAGAACATAAACACGATTCTTAGTCAAGAGAAATCCACGTCTATCACTGAACTCTTCCATAACGATCATGCACTAAAGAGATTATCAGGGAGTTATATCATTAATCACTTTTCACGAGTTATGAATTGTCAGTAGATCACTATAAACACTTCACTTATGGTGTATGCCAAGCACCAAGCCATCACTCTCCATACGGTACCGCTGGGCACTAAGAGCATTCGAGATCTTCCCCGGACTAGACCATAGCCCCCTAACCGGCATGAATTTTACTTTTGAGTTCATGATTTCAAGTAGCGAGCTGACAACTCAGAGTTCGCAGAAAATGAGAAATAGTCTGGTAATATATATATAGCACATATGAAATCCCCAGGTAGGCAGGACTCTAGAGGTGGCCCCCACAGCCTCAAGAGGTGGCTCCCATAGCATAGCACTTTGCCCTGTGTGGCACCTAGCTCCCGCACTTCCGATTGGGGTTTGAGTATTCTGGCATAACATGATAAACATTCCGGCATAATAAAAGATATTAAGAAATTCTACAGACAACATTCCGGTATAATAGGAGATATTAAGAAATCAAATAGACATCATTCTAGTGTAACAGAAAGTATTAAGAAACCAAACAGACAGCATTCCGGCGTAACGGAAGATCTTAAGAAACATACGGACATGATTTTGATGTAACGGGAGATTTTGAGAAATCATTCGGACAGAGTTCTAGCGTAACGGGAGGTACTGAGAAATCGATCGGACAGAGTTCCGGCGTAACGGGAGGTACTGAGAAATCGATCGGACAGAGTTCCGATATAAAGAAGGGTTTCGAGAAAACATACCGGTGAAATATCGTCATAGAGGAGGGTTTTGAGTGAACAAACCGACATAGAGAGGGATTTTGGGAAGACAGATCGGCAGTATTTCGATGTCGCGAGAGATTCCGAGAAATCAAATCGGCAGCATTTCGGCGTAACGAGAAAATTCCGAGAAGATGAACCGACGGCATCTCGACGTAGAGAAGGCTTAGGAGAACATGATAGACAGCATTTTCACTCACTAGGGTATAGAACTACCTAAAAGAACCTACCTAACAGCAGCACCTCAGGATGGTCACTCCTTCCCTTCTCTCTTCTCCTTCTCTTCTACTTGGAGGAGGTGTAGGATGGGATGGAATGAAGGAGGGGGTGGTGTATTTATAGGCAAAAGAGGAGGTGGGGGCCGCCCCATGAAGGCCCTAGATGGTGGACAAGTGTCCACCTAGGGTGGCTCAATCCTGGCCATCCATTCCATCGATGGACCAGATGGGGGCATGTGTCCCCTAAGAGATAAATATTACTTGCATGTAGGACAAGTGTCCCTTTCTAGAGATTTCTAGGAAATTCTTGGTTTTTCTAGGATTTTCTAGGATTTTATATTTTATTTCACTTAATCCCCTAACTTTTCTATCTTTAGCATTTTTACATTTGATTTCTAGAAATTGGAGATATGCCCCTCCCAAATCTCCGATCAGCCATTCAGGCTCCGAATGAGCTCCGATCGGGAATCCGACTTTGTCTCTGGGGGTCGGTATATGTTACACCGGGGTCTCTAGAAAAATTAATATTCGCATGAAAACCTCATATTTTTATAATTGTAGATATGCCCCTGTCATTTACATTTATACTTTTTCTTTTTATTTTATTCTGGCTCAGTGTGAACAGGGATATATCCATATCCTTATCCTTTTCCTTTACCAATATGCTTACCTTTAGTAGTAACCTTTACTCTTACCATTTACCTTTAGTAGTATCCTTTAGTAATATCCTTACTATTTATCGTTAGTATTATCCTTTACCAATAGTAAAGGTTCAATGGAGCAGAAGAGGACAAGATGAAGCTACTTGGGAACTAGAAGAAACCATGAAAAAGAAGTATCCACACTTGTTTGAAGGTAAGTATCTTTCCACTCTAGTCACATTTTGTTGAATTTGGGGACCAAATTCTTATAAGTGGGGGACCACTAAATCTGTCACGTCCCGATAGCAGCGGAAATATCGAGGTGTAACAGATTAAAGTGATAACTTCATTAAGGAAATATTCATTACAAGATATAGTCCTGGCATGAAGCCGGAGAGTCTCAAATACAAGGAAGACTACATCAACAACTCATTAAAACGCAATAGTCATATTAAACATGACACCACTAACTAGACTTTATTACAATAAGAAGGGGTCTCTCGATGCACAACCCTTCCCGCCATATCCAAACTTAATCATCACCTGAAAAACGTTAAGAGAATAGGGATGAGCAAAAACTTGCCCAGCAGATTCCTTTAAGTTGATCTTTACCACTAGCAAGTAAGCAAGATGAAAGGATGAATTCAAAATTACGTATCAAAACAAAGAAACGAGAGTTCAGAATGATGCACGAATTCATGTATCATAGTAAAAGAATAATTAATGTTACTAGTAGCAATTCTCAAAATGTAAAAATGAACGTCATATGAACAAGTAAATTAAGTGAAGAACATAAACACGATTCTTAGTCAAGAGAAATCCACGTCTATCACTGAATTCTTCCATAACGATCATGCACTAAAGAGATTATCAGGGAGTTATATCATTAATCACTTTTCACGAGTTATGAATTGTCAGCAGATCACTATAAACACTTCACTTATGGTGTATGCCAAGCACCAAGCCATCACTCTCCATACGATACCGCTGGGCACTAAGAGCATTCCTTCAATTTTTGGAAACTGGCTTCACATTTTTCATCCCAAACAAATGGAACCCCTTTCTTGGTTAATCTGGTTAAAGGTACAGCTATTTTAGCAAAATCTTTGACAAATCTCCGATAATAACTAGCCATACCCAGGAAACTTCTAATTTCTGTGATAGTTGTGGGTCTCCCCCACTTTTGAATAGCCTCAATTTTTGAGGAATCCACCGAGATACCTTCTTTTGAGATGACGTGTCCCAAAAAGGTTACCTTTTCTAACCAGAATTCACATTTGCTCAGTTTGGCATATAACTTCTGTTCCCTTAATGTTTGTAAGGTGATCCTTAGATGAGATTCATGCTCTTCCTCATTCTTGGAATATATCAATATATCATCAATAAATACCACTATAAACTGATCTAAATATGGTATGAATATATTGTTCATTAGTTGCATAAAGACTGCTGGGGCATTTGTTAATCCAAAGGGCATGACCACAAATTCATAGTGTCCATATCTACTCCTAAAGGCTGTTTTATGAATATCTTCTTCTTTAATCCTTACCTGATGATATCCCGACCTTAAGTCAATCTTGGAGAAATATTGAGCACCAGATAATTGGTCAAACAGATCATCAATCCTCGGTAAAGGATATTTATTCTTAATTGTCAATTGGTTCAACTGTCTATAGTCAATACATAATCTCAATGATCCATCCTTCTTTTTTACAAATAGGACTGGTGCTCCCCAGGGTGAAGTGCTTGGTCTAATAAACCCCTTTTCCAGTAATTCAGTCAACTGTTTCTTTAATTCTTTCATTTCTGCCAAGGACATTCTGTAAGGTGTCTTGGAGACTGGGATAGCCCCTGGAATTAGTTCTATGGAAAAGCTTACTTCCTGCTCAGGTCAGGGGGCAAACCTGGTAAATCTGTGGGGAACACATCTGGATACTCTCTCACTACTGGAATCTTTTCAAGTTCTGGATTTGGGGTATCTACTATTACTACTGAAGCCAAATATCCTATGCAACCTTTTTGTAGCAGTTTTTGTGCTCTAAGGGCTGATATGAGGATTGCGGGTTGAGATTTATGAGTAACAGGAAAGGTTATAGGGAGTATATCTTTTTCCAAAAAGGTGAGTTGTTTTGACCGACAGTCTAACCTGACATGATGATGCGATAGCCAATCTGCTCCTAAGATTACATCGTATCTATCCATGTCAAGGCAGATTAAGTCTATTGGAAACTTCTGGTTACTAATGAGTACTTCACTAGATGGAAGATGGAAGTCGAGATCTATTCCAGAACTAATAGGGGTTGACAAGTTTATTCCAGTAGGTAGGGTGGTTGGCTTTGACTTCAGAGTATTGGCAAAGGTCCAAGAAATAAATGAATGTGTAGCTCCAGAATCAAAAAGAACAAAAGCAGGCTTAGAGTGGACGATGAGAGTACCTTCGATGATTCCCCCTTCTTGATCTTCGTCTGCTAATCCCAGAGCTTGCAACCTTCCCGGTTTCTTATTATTTTTTTGAGGTGTGTTCATCTGCTCCTGGAGCTGTGGACAAGACGGGATGCGATGCTCACGGCTTCCACACTTTAGACAGGCACCTTTCTTTCTCCAACATTCATCTGTTGTATGTCCCGGCCTTTCGCAATAAGCACAAGTTATCTTTTCTGTCTTGGTGTTATCATTGATCTGCTTTGGCTTCTTGAATGCCTGTGCAGTACCCTTATTTTCATTCTTCCTCTTTTTATTGCTGGGATCAGAAGTAGAAGTGGAAACCCTTGTGTTTGCAAATTTGTTTTTAATCCTGTCTGTCATTTCAGTTGCACTTTCTAAAGCCAGAGCCCTTCTCACCATATCTGAATATGTAGAGATTAATAATGGAGCCAACTGAGTAATATAACTGGGCTTCAATCCTTGTAGAAATCTTCTAGCTTTCAATTTTTCAGTAGCAACCAAGTGTGGAGCATATCTAGATAATTTAGCAAATTGAGCTTCATATTCTGCTACTGTCAAACTTCTCTGTTTCAGGTTGATAAATTCCATAACCTTCTTTTCTCTGATTTCTTCCGAAAAATATTGATTATTAAAAGCTCCACAAATTCTGTCCAGGTGATGTTTCTTCCTACCATAGTGACCTCAATGGCTTCCCACCAGACCCTTGCATCTTTTTCTAGTTGAAAGGTGGCTAACCTTACTTTATCCTCCTCAGGGCATTGAGTTACTTTGAAGGTCCTTTCTATTTCTCTTATCCAGTTTTCAGCCTCATCGGGATTTGGATTACCAGCATACCTTGGAGGGTTCATGCTTCTAAAATTCTTATATATATCTCCATTGTTCTGGTGGTTCCCTTGTTGTGCAACCATACCAAGTGCCGTTGTTAGTCCTTGGATCATATATTAGAGGTCCTTCCATGGTGCATTTTCTCCTTCCATTTATAATCTATAGCTGGGATTTCCTAAAAGAAAAGTAAACATAGTTAGATTTCCTTATCACTTTGGGGCTCATATAAGTAGCTATTCTAATATTTCATTATATTTACATGCCCTAACCTTAGTCCCACTATCATTACAAGTTAGGCAAAATTTGATAGTGGGTCCAGACAACTTCTACATTAACTACCGGTCCTGCTATCGTTACAAGCCAAGCAAAATTGATAGCAGGTCAGACTTTGGTGAGTTATCACAAGATTCCTAGCTACTAGTTTACATAGTCAAGAGTAATTTCTATGTTGAACCCTCCGAAGTTATTTCTCCTCCATCATTATTGACGGAACCAACAGATTCTCGATCTGGTTCTCTCGGATTATGAAGTATCTCATAAGCAATGTCTCGAACTTGTTCCCACCGCTCTTCAGCCTGTAATTGTAGGAGTCCTTGTTTAGCTTCTATCCAATCTAACAACTATTGTATTGCCATTATGCATGCGAGAACTTGTTCTGTGTTTTCTCCAAGAGCATGTCCCACCAACTAGCGTATCCACCCTTCTACTATTGCGCGCATCTGTTCTAAGTCTTGTGCAAATTCTACTTGGTCATTCCTCCATTCTTGAAGTAGTGGAATAAGTACACCGATTCCTTGATGGGCCATTTGATCTGAAGAATCATTTGTATTATACATATGCTTGGTGAAATAAATCAACAAACATACTCTAATCTCTACCCCATTTCACCATTTCACTTCCTACCCGCCTCACAGGCTGGTTATTGGCCGTTAGGGTCTATCAATCCTAGGACTTCAAGACTCTAAAAACCGGGGGCTCTGATACCACTAAATCTGTCACGTCCCGATAGCAGCGGAAATATCGAGGTGTAACAGATTAAAGTGATAACTTCATTAAGGAAATATTCATTACAAGATATAGTCCTGGCATGAAGCCGGAGAGTCTCAAATACAAGGAAGACTACATCAACAACTCATTAAAACGTAATAGTCATATTAAACATGACACCACTAACTAGACTTTATTACAATAAGAAGGGGTCTCTCGATGCACAACCCTGCCCGCCATATCCAAACTTAATCATCACCTGAAAAACGTTAAGAGAATAGGGATGAGCAAAAACTTGCCCAGCAGATTCCTTTAAGTTGATCTTTACCACTAGCAAGTAAGAAAGATGAAAGGATGAATTCAAAATTACGTATCAAAACAAAGAAACGAGAGTTCAGAATGATGCACGAATTCATGTAGCATAGTAAAAGATTAATTAATGTTACTAGTAGCAATTCTCAAAATGTAAAAATGAACGGCATATGAACAAGTAGATTAAGTGAAGAACATAAACACGATTCTTAGTCAAGAGAAATCCACGTCTATCACTGAACTCTTCCATAACGATCATGCACTAAAGAGATTATCAGGGAGTTATATCATTAATCACTTTTCACGAGTTATGAATTGTCAGCAGATCACTATAAACACTTCACTTATGGTGTATGCTAAGCACCAAGCCATCACTCTCCATACGGTACCGCTGGGCACTAAGAGCATTCGAGATCTTCCCGGGACTAGACCATAGCCCCCTAACCGGCATGAATTTTACTTTTGAGTTCACGATTTCAAGTAGCGAGCTGACAACTCAGAGTTCGCAGAAAATGAGAAATAGTCTGGTAATATATATATAGCACATATGAAATCCCCAGGTAGGCAGGACTCTAGAGGTGGCCCCCACAGCCTCAAGAGGTGGCTCCCATAGCATAGCACTTTGCCCTGTGTGGCACTTAGCTCCCGCACTTCCGATTGGGGTTTGAGTATTCTGGCATAACATGATAAACATTCCGGCATAATAAAAGATATTAAGAAATTCTACAGACAGCATTCTGGTATAATAGGAGATATTAAGAAATCAAATAGACATCATTCTAGTGTAACAGAAAGTATTAAGAAACCAAACAGACAGCATTTCGGCATAACGGAAGATCTTAAGAAATCATACGGACAGGATTTCGATGTAACGGGAGATTTTGAGAAATCATTCGGACAGAGTTCCGGCGTAACGGGAGGTACTGAGAAATCGATCGGACAGAGTTCCGGCGTAACGGGAGGTACTGAGAAATCGATCGGACAGAGTTCCGATATAAAGAAGGGTTTCGAGAAAACATACCGGTGAAATCTCGTCATAGAGGAGGGTTTTGAGTGAACAAACCGACATAGAGAGGGATTTTGGGAAGACAGATCGGCAGTATTTCGACGTCGCAAGAGATTCCGAGAAATCAAATCGGCAGCATTTCGGCGTAACGAGAAAATTCCGAGAAGATGAACCGACGACATCTCGACGTAGAGAAGGCTTAGGAGAACATGACAGACAGTATTTTCACTCACTAGGGGTATAGAACTACCTAAAAGAACCTACCT
The DNA here is from genome assembly GCA_014218235.1 of Colocasia esculenta. Lineage (NCBI taxonomy): Eukaryota > Viridiplantae > Streptophyta > Magnoliopsida > Alismatales > Araceae > Colocasia > Colocasia esculenta. The sequence continues at coordinate 115,896,134 of CM024753.1, read as the reverse complement.
AACAGCAGCACCTCAGGATGGTCACTCCTTCCCTTCTCTCTTCTCCTTCTCTTCTACTTGGAGGAGGTGGTGGGATGGGATGGAATGAAGGAGGAGGTGGGGTATTTATAGGCAAAAGAGGAGGTGGGGGGCGCCCCATGAAGGCCCTAGATGGTGGACAAGTGTCCACCTAGGGTGGCTCAATCCTGGCCATCCATTCCATCGATGGACCAGATGGGGGCATGTGTCCCCTAAGAGATAAACATTACTTGCATGTGGGACAAGTGTCCCTTTCTAGAGATTTCTAGGAAATTCATGGTTTTTCTAGGATTTTCTAGGATTTTTATATTTTATTTCACTTAATCCCCTAACTTTTCTATCTTTAGCATTTTTACATTTGATTTCTAGAAATTGGAGATATGCCCCTCCCAAATCTCCAATCAGCCATTTAGGCTCCGAATGAGCTCCGATCGGGAATCCGACTTTGTCTCTGGGGGTCGGTATATGTTACACCGGGGTCCCTAGAAAAATTAATATTCGCATGAAAACCTCATATTTTTATAATTGTAGATATGCCCCTGTCATTTACATTTATACTTTTTCTTTTTATTTTATTCTGGCTCAGTGTGAACAGGGATATATCCATATCCTTATCCTTTTCCTTTACCAATATGCTTACCTTTAGTAGTAACCTTTACTCTTACCATTTACCTTTAGTAGTATCCTTTAGTAATATCCTTACTATTTATCGTTAGTATTATCCTTTACCAATAGTAATATCCTTTAGCACATTTTCAGTCAGACCTTCAATAGTTCCAGATTTGCTTAATCTATCCATCTGCTTAGAAACTGCATTACGTTTTCTCGGTTGATTCTTACTTATTTATCATTTTATACCTTGAGATATTACAAAAGCAAATCGTTATGACTGCTTAAAGAAATCTTTGTATAAAGCAAATCGTTATGAGTGCTTAAAGAAATCTTTACGGTAACTTATGAAGTCATTACGACAGGCAAGTCGTTGTGAGTTCTAAAGAAATCGTTACAGTAACTTATGAAATCGTTACGACAGGCAAGTCGTTGCGAGTTCTAAAGAAATCGTTACGGTAACTTATGAAGTCGTTACGACAGGCAAGTCGTTGCGAGTTCTAAAGAAATCATTACGATAACTTATAGAGTCGTTATGACAGGCAAGTCGTTGCGCTATCTAAAGAAATCGTTGCGATAACTTATAGAGTCGTTATGACATCGACTTGATTGAAACAATATGACTTTTCGGTCTTATAAGGAAATCGTTATGAATTTCAACAGAAATCGATTTGGACTTGGAGAGATATCATGTTGAAAAGATTAAAGCTTCAGAGAAGTAATGCATACCTTTATTGGCTTGATTGACCTTGGTATTTTTTCTGTACTTTAAGACTTATGAAATATTCATTAGATATTATTTATAAAAACTAGTTTAGTTTTGTTAATCACCAAAATACATTAAAATTACATGGGGACAGATTGATCATCGGGTCTTACATTTTCATAAATAATTCTTGTAAATATTAATGTGTAAATAAATCAAATCCTTATATTAGTTGATATTTAGAATACACATGTTAGATGTCATTCAAATAAGTCATTCATTTTTTAGATTGACTAATTAGGTTCTTTTTCTTTTCACAGATATATTTTGAAAATAAAGAATTTTTTTTATAAATAATTTTAGAGACATTATAGTTTGTAAATAGTGTGTAAATAAATAAATGTTTGACTAAAACATTGTTTTAACCACATTTTGCCACTACGGCATCCCCATCTCACCATTTTTTTTATATAAACCTGATATCAATTTTTCTCATTTCTCTAATACGTTTTGCCTCATCTGACAGGAGGGGAGAAGCTTCGGGAAGAAGGTGTGTGAGCCGACTAGGTGTGCCAGGGGCTTGGGCGCCTAGAGCCATGGAAGGGCGGCCAGGTGAGCAGGGGCACTGGCGAGGTGGCCAGGTGTGGCCAGGCTGGGTGCCGCGCGCCCCAAGCGGTGCAGACCTGGGCCTAGAGCTGTGGCTGTGATGGGGCTGGGCGGCTAGGGTTGCTATGCGGTTGGAAGCAGGGGCGGTGCATGCTGGCTTTGGTGCGATGGTGGCTATGGCGGATCTCCAGGCGGCTTGTGAGATGGCGGGAAGCTGGGCACGGCGGTGCGCTGGCTGCTAAGGTGGCGACTGTGCAGCTGGCGATGGGCAGATCTGGATGCAGGGGCGCCGTGCAGAGCAGAGGTATGCTGGAGCTCGAGCGGCAGATGGCGGGAAGAGGAACTCGCTTTGGAGGTCCGAGTGCCTATATAAGGACCTCAGGTCCTCTTCTCCATGGTTCTCTAGTTCGAATTTCTTAGTATTTTTAGTTTCCATTTTTTCTGTATTTTCTTCTTTTGCAAAGCTGGGAGGGGGTTCGGCAATCAGATTTTTAGTAGTTTTATTTCTGCCATTTTGTTCCTGTACTTCTTCTTTCAGTTGAGCAGGAGAGCTGGGATTTTGGAGTTTCCTTTGGCATTTCTTTCTGTAGCTTTTCTTTCAAACAAAGCATGGAGGTGTTGCTGATTCGAGTTGTGTAGTTTAGTTTGTGTTTTTATCATCTCTTTTAGTCCAGATTGTTTAAGGGTTTCGACTGTTGAGTTGGAGAGTTATTTCCTCTGTTCTTCTGAAGCTTACAAATTGTTGCTGCTATTTCTTCTGTCTAATTTTCTACCTTCTGTGCATTGCAAGTATCTGGAATTGGGGGTTTCTTCTTTCCTCTAGTTCGGTTGCTGTGTGAGAAGATTAGTTTGTTCTTCTTTTCTCCTTACGATTGTTCATCATTTTTTTTTTAGATATTTCTACTGTGTGGATTTTTTTGGGGGTTCGACTGTTGGAATTGTTTGGTTTTTCGTCCTTCTGTAAGCATCTAATTTAGTATTTTGGGAGCTTGTTCGGCATCTGGGAGATTCGCAGCAACAGGGGTTTAGCATCTCTTCTGGTGGAGATGGTTGGCTATTTCGATTTTGGGAGTGTTTAGTTGTTCTTTCTTCTGTTATTCAACATTTGGGCAGTGGAGTATTCTGCTGCTGCCGTGGGGAAGGAATTGAGCATTTGTCTTGAGATTTTTTCTCTTGTGTTCAGATGGTTACAGGGCAACGAGCTTGTAATTTTAGTTACATTCCAGTTTCAAATTTCTGCTGTGTTTAAACTTCGATCAATGTATTTAGTTCCCATTGGTTACTGTGTTTGCTTCTCTTCTGTGTTGCTGTGAGGGATTCGAGAGTTCAGAATTGTTGCTTCCATTTTGTTGGTGTTATTTTTTCCCATTTTCTTCTGTGTTTAGAGGAATCCAGGAATCAGATCATGAGTTGAAGTTACAAGTTATATTTCTTTTACTGTTTTCTTACTAATTCATCCCTCGAGCTATGAGGTTATAGTGTCGTGTTCTTCTTGCTATTTCGAAGTTTAGTGCAATTTGCTTCTTCTTTGTTCTTCATCCCTCGAGCTGTGAGGGTACATTGATATCAAGTTTCTTAAATTTCAATTCTGCTTGGTCTTTCATTAAGTTTAATCTGTCAAGTGTGGGGGATTTGATTGGTGTTATTTACACAATTGAATTTAATGCAATATTACTTTGATGAAAATGTGTCTGTTAGAATGGTGTCAAGTCAAAGTAGGTTAATTCAAATTCTATTCTGCCTCTCCGTGGATATGACCTGTTCTCACCACTATATTAGTTCACTTTTGTAATTTTAATTTGTGAGACAGTTTAGAGAAGGTGAGCATTTTGACGTGTGCAACGAACTCTTGACAACAGAAAATGCACAGTCAACAAGTCGCGCGTTCATCTTGGCGCCGTTGCCGGGGAGGCATTAGAGTTTGATTTAATCTGCTTTCATTTGATCTCATTTGCTTTGGGCTTTATATTGACTTGTTATTGGGCTTTCATTTCAGATTTGCACAAGGAGAGGAACTTGGAGATTTGGCTTGACCTTTGAAGCCCATTGGAGGAGGAGCTTGTTGATTTCTTTTCCCATTTGCTTTTAATTCAGTCTTTTAGATAGAAGAGAGGAGTGAAATTTGTAGTGAGGCTTTGATGTACTCTCTGTGCATGTACATAGATTTCTTTCTTGTTGGCATGTAACAATTGGACTCTTTTTGTGATTTGTGTGGTTTGAGAATTAGCTTATAGTATCATCTTATATTTTCTTAGTTAGATTTTATTTTATTTAATTCAAAAAACCAAATAAAAATTAAAAAAAATCTAAATCTTAAAAATTTTCAAATCGCTCTTTCATGTTAGTCATTTATTTGTAAATAAAAATTTCATTTCTCAAGATTAGAATCCCGTGTTTTAGGACATTCATCATCTTAATTGTCATTTGAATTCCATTTCTTTCTTGCATTGAAGAGTGCGGGGGAAAGGTAAGACTTCCATCGCTCGTTTCATACATTAGACTTAGCATTAGACAACCTCTTGTTTGAAATTTGATCTGTGCACTTCACATTTGAAAATGGGACTGCTTAAGGGCTTCACCCATTAAAAATAAAAAGATAAGGTGAGGGATTTCATCACCCTTTCCTTTGCCCAAAAAATCACAAAAATTTTCCACATTCTTGCATTTGCCTTAGCTTTTAATAAAAATCAGTAGACTTGGCCCTAGGGTTCATAATTAGATTTATCCTTTCTTAAATTCAAAACTTCTCTTTAAGTCTGGTGTCTAGGATTAGAGGTTAAAAAGCTTACGCTTAAGTGAGCTAGATGTTATTTAATTGGGTCCTTGCGAAAGCAAGGGGGGCCTCCCTCTACTCCACCTCTTACTTGGCCAGTACAAGAAGAGTTAGGATTGGACTTAAGCAAGCATAAATCTGATTTTGAGAAAAATAACATAAGTTCAAGGAACACTTAGTGGTTAGGTTAATTTGTTTTGAAAGTGTTTGTTTGTTTGTGTTTGTTCATAAAATTCATAAAAATCAATAAAAATCTAAAAGATTCAAAAATCTTAAATAGAAGGCTTTTGTGCATGCTTGGTAGACGATCCTTGAACATAGATTTGGCCCAACCTATAGACGAGATTGAAAGATTCTTTCATAGGAAAACTAGGATGGCCAACCAAGATCAAAACCAAATTGCTAGGAATATGGAGGAGGTTGCACCTAAACAGATGAAGGAGTATTTTATTCCTTCTAATTATCAACCTGCTACTTGCATCAGGCCGGAAATTCCGGCAAATCAATTTGAGATCAAGCCTGGAACCATTCAGATGTTGTCATCTTTTTATGGCAATCCCAACAAAGATCCCTATAGGCATATAGATGAGTTCCTAGAGATTTGTTCTACTGTCAGGATCCAAAATTTCACTGAAAATGCCTTGAGATTAACCTTATTTCCATTCTCTTTGAAAGACAAAGCCAAATATTGGTTAGGAACAATAGGGAGAATAATTACAACATGGCCAGAAATGCAGCAGGAGTTTTTGAAGAAATTTTACCCCATTGTCCGCACCAATACAATGAGAAGAGCAATAACTAGATTCTCCCAACACCCGGGAGAGTTAATGCATGAATCGTGGGAGAGATTGAAGGAGTTGCTTAGAAAATGTCCCTATCATGGTCTATCGAGGTGGCAAATAGTCCAAGATTTTTATGAAGGACTGACTGAATCAAATAAGCAGATGGTTGATGCCTCATGTGGAGGAGCATTCATGACTAAGAGAGAGGATGAGGCATATAATCTATTTGAAACATTGAGTGAGAACTCTATCAATCATGCCTCACTCCACTCTTATGAGAGAGCACTAGGACCTATAAAGAAGGCAGGGATGTATGAATTAAGAGAGAGAGGAGTATCAGACTCTAGGGTAGAAGACCTGTTAGCTAGACTTGACCAAAGATTGGAGCAGAAGTGGGAACACAAATTCAATCAATTAATGTCTTTAACTGGGCAAGCCATACCCAAATTTTCTCAAACACCTGAAACTTGTGCTATTTGTGCTAGCCCAGCTCACTCTACCAATGCTTGTCCCACTACTGCCCAATTACCCCCTTTCATTCAAGAACAAGTCCAAGCTGCCCAAGGTTTCTACAAACCCTCTCATGATCCATATTCTAACACATACAACCCTGGTTGGAGAAATCACCCGATTTTTTCATGGAAAAATCAATCTGAACAAGTTTCTCAACCTTCTTTCAAGCAATCCATGTACGGTCAATCCTATCTCAATCAGAATATGGAATTTGGCCAATCTTCTCATTCCAAACCTCCACAATTCCAAGGAAATCAACACTCAAATCAATTTGCTCATACCAATTTCCAGCAATCTTCATATCAACCACCACCTCCTCAGCCTATTTGGGAAGATAAAATGAACCAACTCCAAAACATGATGGCGACTCTATGCCAAACTGTGCAAGAACAACAAACTCAATATCAAACTCAAAATCAAAATTTTCAACAAAATTTGGCAAGGATAGAGTCTCAGATTGCTGATGTGTGTCATAGGAGGGAATTGGGTCAGTTACCAAGTCAAACTATAGCAAACCCAAGGAACAACCCTCCCGGATTTTATCAAAACCAGCAATACCATCAAACTCAGGGGTACAAACCACCTGCTCATCAAAATGCACCTCCACCACAAAACCAACAACAAGCTTTTGTCCAGAACATTCCAGCACCACAAATTCAGAATCAACCTATACAACAAGACCATCCTCCTGCCCAAGCTAGGGGCCCTCAAGTAGAAAATGTGAAAACTGTGTCAACCTTAAGAAGTGAAAAAATCAGGATAAATCCTCACCCACACATGTCAACATTGCATGAGGATAAAGAAAATGAAATTGAAACTAAAATTGAAGAAGAGAGTGAAAAAGTATTGAAAAATAAAAATCCAAGGAAAAAGAAAAATTGACTGAAGAATCCCTAGACAAAATCAAAATAAATGAAGACCCAAGCTGCTACATTCCAAGAGTCCCTTTTCCTGAAGCTTTAAAGCCCAAATCCAAAAACAAATCAACTGGTAATGAAGAACTCTTGGAACTGTTTAAACAAGTTCACATCAACATTCCTCTCCTTGATGCCGTTAAGCATGTGCCTGCTTACGCCAAATTCTTAAAAGAAATGTGCACTCCAAAACGTGAAATGAGGAATAAAATTGAAACAATCATTCTTCCAAAAACTGTGAGTGCTGTTATCTTGAACCAACTCCCTAAGAAGCTTAAAGATCCAGGCACTCCACTAATTCCTTGCACCATCGGTTGAGTCACTTTTGAAAGCAGTATTTTGGATTTGGGAGCCAGTGTCAATCTCCAACCTTATGCTATTTTTGAGAAATTCAAGTTAGGAGAATTGAAACCCACTTCTGTCGTCCTTCAACTAGCCGATCGTTCTGTCACCACTCCTAAAGGCTTAGTTGATGACGTTATTATAAAAATCAATGATTGCTACTTCTCTGCCGATTTCATCATTTTGGACAGAACACTCCTTAGGATTTAACTCAGTCCACCATCATTCTTGGTAGACCTTTTTTGGCCACAGCTAGGGCTAACATTAATTGTGCTACCGGGATGATGGATATATCATTTGGGGATGAGCGGGTTAGTATCAATATTTTTAAGGCATCTGGGCACCATGATCAAGGAGAGAGTTGTCTAGTGGTAGACTCCTTGGAAGAATCTTGTGTGAAAAAAGCAGTAGACCAACCCTGTGCTCTAGGGTTTAAGGGAGAGAATAATCCAAAGCCAAAGCCAAAAATCTATAAAGCCAAAGACAAAGCATTCCATGACAAACACATTCATAGAAAATTTTTTCGAGTACATGATAAGGTTTGGCTATTCAATTCTAGGCTTCGTGGAAAATTGAAGTCCTGATGGGATGGTCCTTACACTGTTGTCAAAGCTTGTGATAATGGTGCTGTCATTATTCTTGATCCTAAAACTAGACAATCATTCACTGTTAATGGACAGAGGTTAAAGCATTTCTTTGAAAACCCATCTTCTTTAAAAATGGATTCTACTAAGCTAGTTGAGCCAAATGAAGCCTAATGGCGTCCGGCTGAAGACGGTAAACTTAGAGCTTCTTGGGAGGCAACCCAAGTATACAGATTTCCTTTATCAGGTAATTTTCTGTCTTACTTTCTTTTCCTGTGAATAAGTAGGGGGAGAAATAGAATAAATCATGCATTCATAGTCTTCACCCTAATCAGTGTTTCATTTTTCTTTCTATTGAGCTTGTACATATGCAAATAAAAATTTCACTTGTTTTATCTTTGAATAAAAATGCGTGACATTGCGCAACCCAGACTATGTGTCTGATCTTTAACCATTAAAATTTTGTAGTTGTCACACTCCTTTGTAAACATCCATGTTAGGTAGTCTCTAGTAAAGGATTACATGTACCCCTTGTCTACCTTATGTAAGGATTTATGGCAAGAAGTTTTATACACACACTACACAGCCATTGAGACTAGCTGAAATTGGATGTAGCAAATTTGTTAAGCTTAGTAGGAGAGAGGTGATTGGTTTTATCCCTTCCCCTTAAGTGAATTGCAAAGGAAGTGAAGACATGTGATCAAGGAACCTGAATGTCCATCCTTCCTTTAAGAGGAAAAGAAAAGCAAAAGTAAAAGCAAAAAAAAAAAAAAAAACATCCATGAAAAATGCCCCAGATCTGAGTAAAGTTGGACTCCCTACTCTTGAAAAGTGATGGATTGTGCAGCATTGTGGATGAAAAAGAAAGAAAGAAAGAAAAAAAATCTCTGAGTGCACAAAGTGCAAATAAAGAGGCAAAGTCCTCAACTCAGAACAAAATAATCCTTAAGGAAGATGGGCAGGATGGAACTTAGAGAAACAACCCAATCTATTGAGCAATGAGCTTATTTATAACTCTTTTCTTCTCCCTCGAACTAATCTAATCTCAATTACTAGCTAAGGCAGAGGAGCTTCAGAAGGGCTGATGTGAACTCTTAAGTGAGCTATCATTTGTGTACTAAATTCTTGCCATAAGCCTTTACAATTAGGAAAGACATGTCTTTACATTAATCTTTTACATGATGGTTGTTTAGCATAAGACATTACATCTTCTAGTCCTACATTTGGAATAATTTTTATTGCTAAGGGACTAGCAATGTTCAAGTAGGGGGGAGTGATAATTACTAAATTTTTAGCGTTAAATTTCATACATTTAGTTAAGTTTAGACATCAGTTGTCCATAAATAACGTGTAATTTGACTTTAATTTTCATTCTATTCATGTTTAAGATTTTGAGCATGTTAGTTGATATTGGGGTTAGAATATATGTTAGATTTTCATTTAATAAATCATTTCTTTCAGATTAACTAATTAGGTTCATTTTGGGAAATAAAAAGTCTTTGTAAATAAATGTTGTACATAAATAATTCTTGGTCTTACATTTTCATAAATACTTCTTGTAAATATTAATGTGTAAATAAATCAGATTCTTATATTAGTTGATATTTAGAATACACATGTTAGATTTCATTCAAATAAGTCATTCATTTTTTAGATTGACTAATTAGGTTCTTTTTCTTTTCACAGATATAATTTGAAAATAAAGAATTTTTTTTATAAATAATTTTAGAGACATTATAGTTTGTAAATAGTGTGTAAATAAATAAATGTTTGACTAAAACATTGTTTTAACCACATTTTGCCACTACGGCATCCCCATCTCACCATTTTTTTTTATATAAACATGATATCAATTTTTCTCATTTCTCTAAAACGTTTTGCTTCATCTGACAGGAGGGGAGAAGCTTCGGGAAGAAGGTGTGTTAGCCGACCAGGTGTGCCAGGGGCTTGGGTGCCTGGAGCCATGGAAGGGCGGCCAGGTGAGCAGGGGCACTGGCGAGGTGGCTGGGTGTGGCCAGGCTGGGTGCCGCGCGCCCCAGGCAGTGCAGACCTGGGCCTGGAGCTGTGACTGTGATGGGGCTGGGCGGCCAGGGTTGCTATGCGGTTGGAAGCAGGGGCGGTGCATGCTGGCTTTGGTGCGATGGTGGCTATGGCGGATCTCCAGGCGGCTTGTGAGATGGCGGGAAGCTGGGCACGGCGGTCCATTGGCTGCTGAGGTGGCGACTGTGCAGCTGGCGATGGGCAGATCCAGATGCAGGGGCGCCGTGCAGAGCGGATGCAGGCTGGAGCTCGAGCGGCAGATGGCGGGAAGAGGAACTCGCTTTGGAGGTCCGAGTGCCTATATAAGGACCTCAGGTCCTCTTCTCCAGGGTTCTCTAGTTCGAATTTCTTAGGATTTTTTGTTTCCATTTTTTCTGTATTTTCTTCTTTCGCAAAGCTGGGAGGGGGTTCGGTAGTCAAATTTTTAGTAGTTTTATTTCTGCCATTTTGTTCCTGTACTTCTTCTTTCAGTAGAGCAGGAGAGCTAGGATTTTGGAGTTTCCTTTGGCATTTCTTTCTGTAGCTTTTCTTTCAAACAGAGCATGGAGGTGTTGCTGATTCGAGTTGTGTAGTTTAGTTTGTGTTTTTATCATCTCTTTTAGTCCAGATTGTTTAAGGGATTCGACTGTTAAGTTGGAGAGTTATTTCCTCTGTTCTTCTGAAGCTTACGAATTGTTGCTGCTATTTCTTCTGTCTAATTTTCTTCCTTCTGTGCATTGCAAGTATCTGGAATTGGGGGTTTCTTCTTTCCTCTAGTTCGGTTGCTGTGTGAGAAGATTAGTTTGTTCTTCTTTTCTCCTTACGATTGTTCATCATTTTTTTTAGATATTTCTACTGTGTGGATTTTTTTTGGGGTTCGACTGTTGGAATTGTTTGGTTTTTCGTCCTTCTGTAAGCATCTAATTCAGTATTTTGGGAGCTTGTTCGGCATCTGGGAGATCCGCAGCAACAGGGGTTCAACATCTCTTCTGGTGGAGATGGTTGGCTATTTCGATTTTGGGAGTGTTTAGTTGTTCTTTCTTCTGTTATTCAACATTTGGGCAGTGGAGTATTCTGCTGCTGCCGTGGGGAAGGAATTGAGCATTTGTCTTGAGATTTTTTCTCTTGTGTTCAGATGGTTATAGGGCAACGAGCTTGTAATTTTAGTTACATTCCAGTTTCAAATTTCTGCTGTGTTTAAACTTCGATCCAGTGTATTTAGTTCCCATTGGTTACTGTGTTTGCTTCTCTTCTGTGTTGCTGTGAGGGATTCGAGAGTTCAGAATTGTTGCTTCCATTTTGTCGGTGTTATTTTTTTTCCATTTTCTTCTGTGTTTAGAGGAATCCAGGAATCTGATCATGAGTTGAAGTTACAAGTTATATTTCTTTTACTGTTTTCTTACTAATTCATCCCTCGAGCTGTGAGGTTATAGTGTCATGTTCTTCTTGCTATTTCGAAGTTTAGTGCAATTTGCTTCCTCTTTGTTCTTCATCCCTCGAGCTGTGAGGGTACATTAATATTAAGTTTCTTAAATTTCAATTCTGCTTGGTCTTTCATTAAGTTTAATCTGTCAAGTGTGGGGGATTTGATTGGTGTTGTTTACACAATTGAATTTAATGCAATATTACTTTGATGAAAATGTGTCTGTTAGAATGGTGTCAAGTCAAAGTAGGTTAATTCAAATTCTATTCTGCCTCTCCGTGGATATGACCTGTTCTCACCACTATATTAGTTCACTTTTGTAATTTTAATTTGTGAGACAGTTTAGAGAAGGTGAGCATTTTGACGTGTGCAACGAACTCTTGACAACGGAAATGCACAGTCAACAAGTCGCGCGTTCAATTAGCACATCAATTGTAACATCGCGTGTTTTTCGGATCCCCGTGGATCCAGGTTTAGCAGGTTTGGTGGCCAATGTGTGGCCCATTAGTGCGTGTTTCAGGTGTTACGCGCATTGTGAGGCTTGGTGGGCCGCCAGACTGGGCCCAAAGTGCTCACAGGTTTTCTACCTGTGAACGCGACAGGGGTGTGTGTCACGTTTTGAACGCGACAGCCCAGGTGGTCGCGTTCCTGTTGCCGCTGCTAGGCGGTCTTCGTTTACATGGCTGCCGTGTGTCGCGCGCCGGGCAGTCGGCCTTGTGAAGGCGACGGTCACCCAGGTCGTGATCAGGTCGCGACGGGGGTGCATGTTGCGATCTTAACCGCTGTGCTGTTTTTAAGAACCCTAGACGAACAAAGCTTGTTCCTTCGGGCGGCTCGAGGTTCTGAAGGTGCGTGGGGCATGTTCTCACCTCGAGGACGTCGTGTGGAGCGGGGGAAACGCCAAGGGATCTCTGGTTTTCGCGTTCTTCACGAAGGTAGGGTGTTCTACCTTGTTTCGTGTTGTGGATTGCATGTTAGTTCGTTTATTACTTTGAAAACTCTAGATACCATGCTAGGGTATCCATTAAAGCATGTAAAATGTGAATTAAGTATGGTTTGAATGGTCTAGAATAGTGGTCCGTAGAGTTGCTTCCGGATTAGGGTTCGTGCCTGCTAAGGCGACGACCCTGGGCGTCGCATTCTTAACACGATAGCCCGATGCGTCACGTTCCGATTTGGAAAGCGACACATTAAAGGGTCGCGACCGGATTGCGACCAAGGGTTCTATCGCGACAAGGTTGCGACAGCCTTACTCATAGCGTTGTGGTTTTCTGTGGCGGCATGTCGGGGCGTCGCGTTCTAAAGGCGACCTGGCCCCTTATCGCGACCTCAGTTGAGAGGTCCCGTTATGCATGCTTTCTGTATTTTGAATATTCGGTTAGTGGTATTTGTTGTGCATGGCAATGACAGGTAGAGCCAGTGCACTTGTTACGCTCACGAAGCGTGTTGCTCACGAGTGGGCATGTTTTATGTGGTTAATGTGTTATGTATGTAATCGGCTTGGTGTTTACGTAGTATGTGTGGTGCGTTGGCACCTATAGCGCTCTTGGAGCGTGCTGTCCATGTGTTAGTCATGTTGTTTATGTGAATGATGTGTGGTGCACTTGGCTGGTGTATTATACACGTGGTGTCTACGTGATTTGGAAGCCGTGCATATGGTTTGCGTACATGGCACATCGTACGTCGTCGTGTTTATTGTATCTTAATTATTGTGGTTAGTTCGTGGTGTTGTGGCAGTGAGGTTCACGTTTGAACCTAGCCTTGATCTTTTAGGATCTTTTATAAGTTATCCTCGATGGATAATTAGTAAAGTATAAGTATAGTTATTACGTGATTATTGTGTACTGTGTTTAGTGTGGTAGTGGAGGTCACAAGGTGACCGATGATAGGCCGTGGTGTTATTATTAATGTGGTTTATATGTGTTATGGTGTAGGTTAGCTTGTGAGTCACGAGTGACCAGAACAAGCTATTCCTCACATATGTACTGTGGTTTGTAATAAAGTTGGAACATGTAAGTGTCGTAGTTTGTGTATTGCCGAGTGTGGTGGTCCGGCGCCTATTCCGGAATGCCTCTCTAGTAGGGTACCCTAGGTTCTTTGTGAGCCAGGCACGTTGTGTTTGTTGTGCCCGGGGTTTGTCCCGGTATAGTGTGGTACCGTCGAGGTCTGTGTCGTCTTCCTGGATACCCTCACTCCTGTGTTTGAGTTGTACGTCCGGCTGAGGGAAAGACGACAGTAGGGCAGCGGCTTGTGTTTGTGGGTGTGCATTCGCTTGTAGCGCGCTCGTGGTTGGGGGTACAGACACCAGTAGACGTACTGGGCCCCAGCTAGTCCTGTTCCAGTGCCTCACTTTAGGGAGCTCGGGCCTGAGTCCCTAAGGGTGCCAGGCATGGACCTGCAGCTGTGTGTCTGCAGGCGTGGTGTTGGTTGGTCTCCACAGTTGTTTGACTTGTTCTCGTGGAGCGGCAGTTGGACCTTTCGTCCGTGACTGCGAGACTGAGAGGTTGTTCTTGTGTTGTGTTGTCCGGGTTGGATACTGGCCTGATCAGCCAGTAGTCCGTTCCAGTGTGGTGGCATCGTTCCTTTTCGACTTGTAGTTTGCCACTGGCTGTGGCTCGTGAGTTTGTGACTCGTAGTCGAGGTTTGACCCGTTCGAGGTGTGCCCTGGTGTTGGCACAGTTGTGACTGCGGTTATGGCTTGTGGTGCGCCCGAGTGGTGGCACAGTTTTGGTTATGGTTGGTAAGTGTTGACTCACCAAATGTGGTTTAGCTCGCTATGGTGTGCCCTGTTACGGCACTGGTTTACTTGCGGTTTCCGTGCTGGTACCTTATGGTAGTAGGTACCTGTACCCCGTGTGGGTAATGGTTTATGGTGGTACATCGTATACCAGTTTTTTCTGGTGTTGACGTGGAACTATGTTTCGTGGAGGTCGTGTGGTGTGACCTTCCACTCAATGTGCTTTACCTTACCTTCCTCGTGTAAGCTTCCGTATATGATTTTCATGTGTGATGGATTGGCCCACTGTAGCCGATCATATTACTTGGTGTGTGTAGCTTCTGATATATTGTGGTTTGGGGTATAAAGGGCCAACTTTTGGTTAGCAGTCCTGTTACCCACGTACTTGAGACTCGCCTGTGAAGCTTATAGCCTAGACTGTGGTTTGCCTGTGAGGCCTGAGGCCTAGACGTTACTGTTGTTGAGCGGACTAGTGGTGTGGAGCTAGTCTTGTTGTTTCCTCTTACTTTCTGAGGTTGTGAATAGTTAATGTGTTTATATTTAATTACAATTTAAATTTAATTATTGTGAGCATGAAATGGTTTGGCTATTGGTGCTGCCAGTGAGACCCTTTGGGGTTGAGGTGTCCGTGGTTACGGTGTTGTTTTGGGTAGCCCCTACTGAGCCTGTGACTTGTTGAGGCTCACTTCTCTACAGTTCTTTTCAGGGCTTGCCGTGTGTTTGGCTTGCAGTAGCGTTGTGTCAGACTTGTACCACCAGCAGTTGAGTTGTAGTTAGTAGTGTTGTGTGAGCTTGTGCTCCCTCGGGGTATGCCCCAGGTAGTTGTACTTTTTAATTGGACATGTAATAATGTAATGTGATAGTTGTAAATTGTTATATGCAGGTATGAGCATATGTACTTTCTTGTGTCTTATACTGTGTAGTTGTCTTTTATATTCTTACTGGACACTTGTGTGAGATATTCCTTGCGAGACTTCGGTCCGTTCATGAGAGGTGGATCTGGATATGGTGCCTTAATAGGCATAAATATCTAGGACCGTCACATCAATTAACGAAATTTATAGCATTCTGATTAACAGTTTTAAGTGATGATTCGATTAGCAACTTTTTGACTGAGTAATTCTAAATCATTCACAAAGATAAATATTATTAAATCATTGCCATGCTTTCTCTCACTAATGTCATTGTATTTCTTTATTACCAAAAGGAACACGGCTGAAATAATTTAAATATGTTGTTTGCTCACTTAAAATACATTTGCCTAAATAGTTCATTTCAAGTTTAAGATATACATTGCAGATTTACCCAACTTTTCTGCGAAAAGTTTATTAGAGTTCCAATGCAAATACATTCTTTATACGAGTCGCTGAGCTAGCTACCAGTCTAGTTTTCCTTTTCATTATACACTTTGTATCAACTTTTTGCCTCCCTATGCTACATGCATATAAAAGGCATAATACCTCTAGTGGAAAGGCAATACCATGTAGTTGACTCTTGGCTCAAGGTTGACTTAACAATATATTTTCTCTCTATCTATCCTGTGCATTTAATGCATGCAAGTTTTACATTACACATGAAGAAAGAACGTTGCACCAAGATCAAGTGTACATTAAACACAAGCTTAAATGTTGAAAGACAAGAGAATGATCATCGGATATTTCAAAGAGCATTTCAAAATAAAGTATAAAAGAAAATTGAAGGCAATGAAGAGATGTAGAGGAAGCACAAGTGAAATCTTTGAGCATCTCAAGTGATCAAGTGAAAAGCTTCCAAGTGTTCCATCTCTCTCTCCTAGCCATATTGTAAATCTTAAAGAGAGTTGGGAGCCTAAGAGATTGAGTTGAACTGTGCATCCATCATCTCTCCGAGTCTTCGTTGAGATCAAGTTTACTAACTTCATATTCCTTAAACTTGGTCTAGACAGGGAGTCTTTTCTTTCCCTAAAAAAGGCTGTGTAACTCCTTTTCGTGTAAGAAGAGAATACATGTGGTTACAAGTGGTAGTTTGTTCCCCTTCGAGTCATAAAGGGAAGACCAACCGGTGGCCGGGTGTTGTTGTACCCCTTTAGGTTGTGAAGGGAAGACCAACAAGTGGCTAGGTGTTCTAGTACCCCTTCGGGTTGTGAAGGGAAGACCAACAGAGACTAGATGTTGTATTGTCCTTAGAGAGACTGTAATCTAGGTTTAGTGAAATCCTAAGTGATTTACTTAGATATTAGATGTAAAACTGAGAAGGAACTCAATGTTGAACCAAGAGTATTCTCTGTGTCTTTTGTGTGAATGTTTTTGTAGTCATTTGACTAACGCTAACATGATTTTTGTGGTTGCCATTATTATCTTAAGTTTTAATTTTCGGACACCCATTCCCCCTCCTTTCTGAGTGTGGCGCCTTGGGCAACAATCAAGATACACATACAACAGCAATTCACAATAGCAAGAATGTATAAAGGAGGAATGTTTATGTGATTTTTTATTTTGACCGTGTGGTTTTCTATTCCAGTAATAATGAGTCTTTTAGATCACTTCGACATTGTACTCATTTGTTTTTGTTGCTCTTTTGGCAAGGAAGCTCTCCTCCTATCATGATTATATGCCCTTTTTTATTCTTCAATGAAATTGGTGGTACAACCCACTATTTTCAAAAAAACATAGCCAGATTCTTCTGACATAAAAAAAAAATCAAAGATGAATTTTATAGGGCATCCCCAAAAGTCAATTGACGACTTTGAACATTTAGAGTTACTTAATGCTTCACCTAGAGATCAGGTGATGAATGAATACATAACTATTTATTCTCAGTGTAGTTCAACCTAAGGAAAATATAATTTCAAACTTATAATTGTTAACTAATCCTCATAACATATGTCAAAAGAGAAGCTAGAAGTGTACCGAGAGCACTTTATAGTCAATGGATACCCTTAAAGCTTAAAAATAGTTTACCAGAACTGCCAAGAGAACCATCATGTTGTATGGACTGAACCTTGGACCATGCTTTGCAATCTCTTGAGAAATCTTCAAGATCACTCAAGAATCTCTCTCTCTGGCTTGCAGAGATCCAAAATGGCAAAACACCTAGCCAACGACATATAAAGTTCAAGCAAGCAACATGACTATCATGCGCCAGTTTGCTTCTGCCTCACTCAAGCTCAAGGCTTTGAAACTACATTCTTTCCCTCCAATCCCCACCACCACAATGTCATAAACATTAAGAGTAAGCATCACTGTCAAGGCATAAAAGGTACCCCAAGGTATCCTTTGGGTCCTTAAGCACCTTAGCGCTTAGGCATCCACCTACAAGGCACTTAGGCGTCTACGGTGAAGCCCAATGGGGTATCTCCCTCCTATATGAAATTCAAATATCTAAAGATATATAATGCATGAATAATCAAAATGCAAAAAAATGTTAACATGTCATTATAATTAAAATTAAACATAATATTCACTGCAAAAATATCAAAAACATAATAAATTTAGATAGCTTTTGAACAATTAGGATTTTTTAACATTTTAAGATTGTGACAATGCTCACAACCTAATGATTGTGAACAATGTTAGAATATGGATCTTAAGGCCCTAAATTCTCCAATGTGCGGGTGCGGTTATACACACACGAATCGACCTGTGCCGTCAAGTCGTGAGGATTGATCTAAGTGGTCAGTTTATGGGGTTCAAGGGGTAGTGCCCCTTACAGGGGTTTTAGGGGGTAGAGCCCTAGGAAAGAAAATTTTAATTTGCAAAGCAAAGTGATAGGTCTCGTTGGGTCCAAGGTACCTAGGCGGTGCCTTGGGGTGCCTTTTTTGGGCCCCAACAAGGTAGGGTTGTGCCTGGCCCATGTCTGCGCACCTTCTGCCTAAACAGTCGCCTTGACAACTCGAGCCACATATTTGTTGACCTACTACTGATCACATACCATTAGTTCATGAGCCAAAAAGGAGGAGAAGAAAAGAAGAAGGGGAAGATTAACAGTCTACAAGCTAGAAAAGAGATGAAACCCTCCCATGTACTGCTGCATCCTGCACTTGTCTCCTGACCATCCCTGTCTCTCGAGATTTCTTTGAGATCTCTTCTCTTTGACCCTCCAAAGATAAAACCAAATCCGACACAACATTCCTTGCCTTGGACAGTAAAAAGAACAAATATATACCGATATAAATGTGCGGAAAGGCTAAGAAGAAAGCATTGGAATATATGCATATAAGAAGAAGTAGGCCTAGACTCAATTCATATTCAGTCTAGGCATGTACACTACCATCCAAGTTTGCTGGTTAGAAGGTCCAACCAAATTCAGTGAGAAGTTGGTGAAAATGGACTCAAGATGCCCTAAGGTGAGATGGTTCAACATGAAAAGATGGAACATAACCTCTCTAGGTTTAAGTATGAATGTGGCCCTGGATAGAGCTCATTGCAGATTCATGTAACCAACCGCACATAAAAATGTGCTCAGATGGTGTCAAAATCAAGATAGAGTGCTCAAACACTTTGTGACACTTCAAATTTGATGACTGCACAACAAGAGGGTTAGATGGAAAGTAAGCCCCAATGAGTGCTCCATCTAACTCTCATCGTCTCTGTTCTGCAGACAAGGAATCAGGTGTCAACATGACGACAAAAATCTGAGCTTAGTAAATGAAATCCTCAAATTATTTTGATATTTGGGACTGAAATAAATCCAAACATGAAGTCTTCAAAGGCGTGAGTCCCTCTACTCTCCTTCCTTGCTTCAGCAGAGTGCATATTAATGTATGCATATATCAAAAGGTTTCCAGATCTATGATCTGCATCAAGTCAGAATCCCTGACAGAAAATGGCAATATGCTGTAATTAGGACCATAGTATATAATCGTGGAAAATGAGAAACTGACACTGAATGTTGCAACGCTACCAAGTAAGGCTACAATCATGATTTTGGACATCATGGAAACTCTCCAGGCTTTAACAATTAGTTTTCAACCTAAAATTAGATGCAATGAAAATAAAATTTACCCTTGAATAAATTTCCTGGAGCACCTTATACAAGACTATTCAGACAGATTAAAAAGGAACTAAATGTGATGAAATTAATTTTTTGAGGGTAATCAGTGAGGTTACAATTCATTGAATATAGAAGGAGATAACAAAAGTACAAGGCCCCAACAAAGCAAGTGGGGGTAAATAGACAAGAATTATAACAAATAGAAAAACTGAAGATTGTGTCCATGGAGTCAGCAGCATTTATGTATGCAAGCATCCATACAATGTCATGTGGAAGGTGGGATGTACTTAAGACTTACTCTGAGCACTATCATTATCCAAATCCCGATGCAGAGGATGGCTCCTTCTCCATGCCAACATCCCACAAATACAGATTTGAGGACAAGGAGGAGAACACAGGACACTGGTCCACCATGTTCCTGAAGAACAAAGAATCTAGCTCTAATACTCATAATGGATATAAAGAAATATATATTACAGTGGAAATGAGTTCCCACAGGGTACCTTCCAAGTTGATTAGATAAGGCAAGTGGGACATACGGATGCCCATGTACCTTCTCTATCTCCTAATCTATTTTATAATCCTAATGAGATCAAGATCAGGAGAAGGGGTGCCGTATGAGGGTGTCTGGAAGTTGGACTCCTCCCTTTATTTAAAGGCATGCACAGGAACTGCACACAGGACATGCAACTGACCCTAATGAGAGCTGGACTTGCTAGGATAGGCTCTAGTCATATGCGCTCCCTCCTCTGCAAGAAAAAGAGGAATTTCTACGTACATCAAGGAAACTTTTCTCCTTTGTGCATATAATTTCTATATATATATTGAATTCAGGATCTAGCCAGGGAAGAGTTTGGTAATGCGAGCAGTACCAAACCCATTCTCTGAGAGCCCGATGACAACTCTAAGCCCTGCCTCACACCTACCCCCACCTCAACAGCATCATAACTGTGGTCTACCACTGTATAGGATCTGACGTACACCGGCAAAGAGAAGAATAGAAAACACACTAAGATTTTGCTATCATTCTATCAGAGCCTATATTGAAAGATACAGGGATAAATTTATCCTAAAGAAGCTTAGTAATGCATCATGACAAACGAGAAAAAAAGAAAACATCAATCACTAAGATTTTGTTACCATTCAATCAGAGGACAGGATGAAAGATATGGGGGTAAAACTTATCCTAAAGAATCTTATTAATGCACCATGACAAATAAGAAAACATCAATCAGTCCCATCCGCCGAGAAAATTAAAAGAAAACTAACAAATAAATAAGAGAACGCCACAATCCGCTGGAGTCAAAAGGCGAAGCCATCCCATTGACATTTAGTTAGTCTATCACAAAAGTTCCAACGGAGAGTCCAAGTGTAAGGGTAAACCCCAGTGCAAAATCGAGCAAATTGAAAATCGCAACACATAACGGGCACGGAAACATGTTCTTGTCGTGACCATACAGTATCTGTGAAGAGGAATCTGGGGGGGGGGGGGGGGGGGGGCTTGGATGATCGGTCCAGGCGATGGAGGTCTTCTTCGCGGGCGGAGGCGAGGCAAAGGGTCCGAGACGCGCGCCGCCACATTTCGCTCGCGATATCTCCCAGCAACGCTTGTTCTTCCGTCTCTCGTCCCGCCAGCTACGCATCTCCCCCGCTGTTCCTATGCTTCATCTCGCTCTGTTCCGTTGCGCATCGTGCATGTCCTGTGGACGTTCGTGTTGGAGTGCATCTACGAACGCCGCGAGTGGTTGTCGGATCTTGGGAGGATTTTGCCAGCGAGCCTCTGCATCGTAGGCGGCAATATATTCTCTAAAGACAGTCGGCACGCTGGCACTTCAACCAGATAACTATTTCTGATCTTTGTGATTGCATCACCTGTCTATTTCAAATATTCCTGTTATGGTTTTCTTACACGATCTACCTTAGGCGGAAAATTAAGACTATGCCACTCCGTCCCACCAGCAGTTCAAAGCAACCCTTATCACTGGGGCTGTAGTATAAAAAAAGTGCCAAAATCATATATTTTTAAAAAATTTTATTTTATTATCCAAATATATCTAGTGTGGAAATAGAAAATTTAAAAATTTATTATTCTATTTATCATGCTGTCTCATGTTCTCATGGATGAATGCACATTGCAAATCCAAATCCCATCGAATGCTACATGAGCAATGACGACGTGAGATGAATCGGCAATTTGCACAGCGCGGGCGTGCCAGTCACCGAAGTGACAACAAAGTGTTCTGCCTCCGAGAGTCGAAGGACTTTAAGTCTGTTGTGCGCTCTGTTTGACTTCGTCAAATGAAAGTGAGTGTCGGGTTCTGGACCAAGATCCCGTCGTTGCCTGAGTGCAACGACGTTAATTACATCTCTTTTAGAAAGAGAAAACCCTTAATTAATCGCCAGAATAGAAGGTCTTATGGCCTAAGTCGGGACATCCGATAAAAGACGCAGAATAAAACTACAAGATTGTTGTCAGATTTGCAAGAGATTTTTTTTAATGGTCAATTTGCATGCTCATTTATCTATTCTTTTATTTATTACACAATTTTTTCTATTCGGTAATGCAAGAAATTTGATATGCTTCTGTTGTCATTAATTTTTCATGATTTGAAGTCATTTGGTCATTTGAATGCTCAAACATCATCATGTAAAACCCATCCGATTCAGCAGACAAAGCGATTCGGCAGCCAAAACGATACGGCAAGGGCGAATCGGCAAGGGCCAATCTGCCAGGGTGAAACGGCAGGGGTACTGTAGCAGTGATACGGCAAGGGCCCTGCCGGATCGGTCCTGCCGGATCGGTCCTGCCGTATCAGTCCAATTTTCAGGCATAAGTGATACGGCAGCCCCATTTATGCATAATTTTCGAAATCCGCGGGGAATCTGAGCGTGCAATCAGGAGGATGGGATATTTAACCTATATAGACAACATTCATGAGCTCAAACAGGGTCTGGGTATTGATTACCCGATACTTGATGTTCAAAGCCGTGCGGAAAAGCGATAAGGCAAGCCTTTGGGAACTTGATCCTCGAAATCCGTGAAGGGCTGAGCCTCAAATCTTGGGGACAGAACCCTTAGGATATAGAGAACCAATCTATGAACTCGGATCAGGCCCAATCAGTGGCGATCCGGCACCTCATGTTCAAAGCCGCGCGGAAAAGCGATACGATAAGCTTTTGGGGTCTTAATTCTCGAAATCCGTGAAGGGGCTGGGCCTCAAATCTTGGGGACAGAACCCTTAGGATATAAAGAACCAATCCATAAACTCGGATCAGGCCCAGTCAGTGGCGATCCGGCACCTCATGTTCAAAGCCGCGCGGAAAAGCGATACGGCAAGTCTTTGGGGACTTAATTCTCGAAATCCGTGAAGGGGTTGAGCCTCAAATTTGGGGAACAACATCCTTCAGGTATAGAGAACCAATCCATGAACTCGGATCAAGCTCAGATGGCGGCAGTCCGGTACTTCCTGTTCAAAGCCGTGCGAGAAAACGATACGGCAGGACTTCCGGGGCTCAGTTCTCGAAATCCGTGAAGGGGCTGAGCCTCAAATCTTGGGGACAGAACTCTTAGGATATAAAGAACCAATCCATAAACTCGGATTGGGCCCAATCAGTGGCGATCCGGCACCTCATATTCAAAGCCGCGCGGAAAAGCGATACGACAAGCCTTTGGAGACTTAATCCTCGAAATCCGTGAAGGGGTTGAACCTCAAACTTGGGGGACAACATCCTTCAGGTATGAAGAACAGACCCATGGATTCGGATTGAGCTCAGATCCCAGCAGTCCAGTACTTCCCTTTTAAAGCCGTGCGAGAAAACGATACGGCAGGACTTCCGGGGCTTGGTTCTCGAAATCCGTGAAGGGGTTGAGCCTCAAATTTGGGGGACAACATCCTTCAAGAATAAAGAACAGACCCATGGATTCGGATTGAGCCCGGATTCCAGCAGTCCGGTACTTCCTTTTCAACGTCGTACGGGAAAACGATACGGCAGGACTTCCGCGGTCTCGTTCTCGAAATCCGTGAAGGGGTTGATCCTCAAATTTGGGGGACAACCTCCTTCAGGTATAGAGAACAGGCCCATGAACTCAGATCGAGCCCAGCCGAAGGCGGTCCGGTACTTTCTTTTCAACGCCGTACGGGAAAACGATACGGCAGGACTTCCGGGGCTTGGTTCTCGAAATCCGTGAAGGGGTTGAGCCTCAAATTTGGGGGACAACATCCTTCAGGTATAAAGAACAGACCCATGGATTCGGATCGAGCCCGGATTCCAGCAGTCCGGTACTTCCTTTTCAAAGCCGTGCGAGAAAACGATACGGCAAGACTTCCGGGGCTTGGTTCTCGAAATCTGTGAAGGGGTTGAGCCTCAAATTTGGGGGACAACATCCTTCAGGACTAAAGAACAGACCCATGGATTCGGATTGAGCTCGGATTCCAGCAGTCCGGTACTTCCTTTTCAACGCCGTACAGGAAAATGATATGGCAGGACTTCCGCGGTCTCGTTCTCGAAATCCGTGAAGGGGTTGATCCTCAAATTTGGGGGACAACCTCCTTTAGGTATAGAGAACAAGCCCATGGACTCAGATCGAGCCCAGCCGAAGGCGGTCTGGTACTTTCTTTTCAACGCCGTACGGGAAAACGATACGGCAGGACTTCCGGGGCTTGGTTCTCGAAATCCGTGAAGGGGTTGAGCCTCAAATTTTGGGGACAACATCCTTCAGGTATAAAGAACAGACCCATGGATTCGGATCGAGCCCGGATTCCAGCAGTCCGGTACTTCCTTTTCAAAGCCGTGCGAGAAAACGATACGGCAGTACTTCCGGGACTTGGTTCTCGAAATCCGTGAAGGAACTGAGCCTCAAATTTGGGGGACAACACCCTTTGAATATGGGGAACGAACCCGTGAACTCGGATCGAGCCCAGATTTCAGAAGTCCAAAACGTCATGTTCAAAGCCGCACAAAGGAAAACCGATACGGCAGGATTTGATACAGTCCCGAGGAGGTCATTTGCAGCAGGCCTTGGTCACAGGGAGGGGAAGAAAATGCTCCTCTGGGGGTCTGCTATGGTGGGAAGAACACCCCAGGGATGAGAATGGGATCCAGGCATCAAGTTGCCCTTCCCATGCTCTCCAAACCGGGGTCTGCTATGGTGGGAAGAACACCCCAGGGATGAGAATGGGATCCAGGCATCAAGTTGCCCTTCCCATGCTCTCCAAACCCAAGAATAAGTGTGAACCTGCGAGCTTCAACAGAGGGAGAAAAGCATAGCCAATGGTGCTTCTGGTCTCTTGAAGCTGAGCAAAGGGAAGGGGAATGGAGAGCCACGCACAGGCGTAGCGATCCCCCACCCCCTTCCAACCGGTTTCATTCGATTCGGAGTATAAGAAAGGCATGCAAAAGGGGAAACATGAGAAAGACACGTAGGGGGAACAAGACGGATCACATCTCACATGCCAAGAAAACTCCGGTTTTACACTAAACGAAACACTAAACAGAGATGGGGAGGTGGTGAGGAACACCTTGGGAACACAAAGCTATGTACATGATAGACATCTCGGTTTCATGTAAAGAAAGAAGAAAAATGCAAGCAAGCATAAAGTAAACAACGAGGAGCATGCAGGGAACAACAAAAGGGGTGGAAGAGGAAGGTCTTCTCACTGTTGAAAGGGGGTGCTACATAGAAATGGGAAGGGGGAACTAAAGAAAACAAAGGATGGGGGGGGGGGGGAACTGTCGTAGCAGCCACTCCCACCCAGCCTTCTCTCTCTATCCTCTTCTTTCTTCTGCTCACCCTCTGCACTTTTCCTTTCTCTTGCTCCTCCTTTTCTTTTGATGCTTCAGCCGATGGAGATGGGGAGCAAGGAGGCTCTCTTGCTTCTTGCAACCTCAGCCGGGTGGGTTCTTGAGAAGGGCACCGACTGCTCTCTTTCCCGGAAAAAAACTCCAGGACCTCACCCTCCTTCCTCTTGCAACTGGGATCCCCTCTAAAACTCCAGGAGATGTCCCTTTTAAACCCCCTCCCTCTGCCTTTTCTTGCAGCCAAAGGGACTCGGATATTCCCTGTTAACCCCTCCCTTTTGCCTTAACCAGTTAGCCAACAGCCCCCTGCCAACCATGGTGGTGTAGCCCAAAATAGGAGCACTTTTGGCCAACTTCACCTCTGCTGCCGCAGCAGGCTTGATTGGGATGGGAGGTGTCACATTTCCTTAAAGTGACCTCCCTAAAAAGTAGATGGGCCTCTTAAGTGATGGGCTTAGCCTGGGCCTATTTAGGGGATCTGTTAATGGGTTTTTAGATGGGCCTTTGCTTGGAGAAAACCAAGTTAATACATGCAGGCCCACTGCATATTTTTTTAGATGTCCACAAATGTCCCCTACCCGCAGGTGGTGCGAGAAGGAGCGAGCAATGCCTGCGGGTGCAGCTTAATGAGCTACGCATGGGCCACTCCGACTCGTCAACCTATTTGATGTTTTGCGGATCGCTCAAGTGGTTGTGCATGGAAGGCCATCGCACAGAAGTTCATTCTGAAAATAAGGCTACATAGTTGATTCGGTGGGGCCGAATCGGCAGGGCTCAACTTTTGGGCGATCCGGCAGGAGCGAACCGGCAGACTGCATTTTTTGCTAAGCGGCTGGGCTCTCGTGAGCCGCACGTCTGCTTCTTTGGCAGATCAGGAGGGGTGATCCGGCGGGAGCGAACCGATCCGGCGGGAATAAACCGGTGGGCCGGCTCCTTGGGTCAGTTGGCTGGTCTCCCTCGAGCCGCGTGCCTACCCGTTTTGGGCGAAACGGTAGGGCTGCCATCGACTCCCGTGCCCCTTCCCTTTTCGTGAACCGGCAAGCCCCCCCTCGACTCCCGCGCCCCTTTCCTTCTCGTGAACCCGCAAGCCCCTCCTCGACTCCCGCGCCCAGCCTCCTTTTCCTTGAAGCGAAACGCCTCTTTCTCCTCGTTCTCTCTCCTTTTTCTTTCCCCTTCTCTCTCTCACGAACCGCCCTTCTTTCCCCCTCTCGGAAAGGCTTCCCCCCTTCCTCTCTGCTTTTCGCGGTGCAGGCCAGGGCAGGGAGAGGCGCAGCGGGCTAGGAAGAGGCGCAGCGGGCTAGGGTGCTTGCCGACGGTTGGCGGAGGGAGGGCACCGGCATCCCGGAGCCTCTTGCTTCGCGGCGGCGGCGTTCGGTTTCCTTGCGTGATAGCGGCGGCTGACAGGCATCCACGGCGGCGCCCGAGTTCCGCGGTGGTGCGACGTGCTTAGGGCGAGCGCGGCAAGCAGGGGTACGCCGGTGAGGCGCTGTCGGAGGCATCGCCCTTCATTCGAAGGCGGCCTTGGCGAGGAGGAACAACCCGCAACGCTATAGGCGACCGCGACTGGGCGTTATCTGGGTTCGGGCTTCATCACAAGGCTATTCCGAGCTGAGAGGCAGTGGTCGACCGAGGCAGAGGGGAAAGTGCCGACTGGAGCAATGGCTATTCTCTCCTTCTCTTCTTCTAGGTTGATATTTATGATGCAGGAATTTTGTATTGGGTTTGTATAAGGGGTAATGTGGAATAGCCTTCCCCTCGTGCATCTTGTAAGAGCAAGGAGGCTTTTGAGTGGTTGTCTGTTGGGGGGCGCTTCCCCTGTGTTTTTTTGTTCCTCTTGTGTACAGGGTGAAGAGAGAAACCACGAGGTTTCGTTGAGAAAGGGGCATATCGGCCCAATCGGCGGAGCACAGTGTGACGTAATTTTGCTTTTCTTTTGTGTACAGGGCAGTAGGTGCCCCTAAAAAAAAACTCATGAAACCTGTTAAGTGGGGCAGTGCTCAGTTCATTCGGCGAGGCCACTGCAACAGGCCGGTTCGAGTTTACTTTATGGACATCAGTCCACTGTGGCGGGTCTTCGGATCACAGCCAGGCACTGGGCTCCCTACCCCGTACAGGCCAGGCCTGGGGGATCAGGGGAGTTCCCGGAGAGCCACTCAGCATGTTTTCTTTCTGGGGCCGTCTCGCCTCTGCGTGGACGTGTACCCATGACACCCCCCCTAGTCAGTTTGACAAGGGGAGGTGTTGCCGAAATTTCAGCTGCCATTTCATGCATTTTTTAATTCCATCTCGGCATCCTATTGACGTATTTTTTTGTGTTTTACAGAAGCTATGGCTGCTGGACCTTCTTCCGTTCCCTCTGGCAGTGGCCGGGGTAGACGCTCCAGCAAGGCTCCACTGGTCACATGGGACAATTATTCCCGATTGAGCAGAGGGCATCTCAGAATTGCCATGGCTGCAGATTCTTCGGATGATGAAACCGATACGATGGACGTATCTAGACTTCGGCTGGACTCCAACCCGATCTTCTTTTTCCGGGGCGGAGATTATCGGGCCGATCACCCGAAGGATCGCCACCTAATGAGGTTTCTGCAGACTTACTCTTTAGACGGCAAGAGGGACTCGCTGCAGATTTTGCATATGGAGAGGGCCATACTCCTGGGGAGAGACAGTTTGGCGAACTTCATCTCTCGCTCCGAGCCCGCTTACCATATTGGGGAGCCTTGCCAATGGTCTCCCAAAATAGGGGTGGAAGAGTTGATGCCGGAGGGGGGCAAGCTGACCAGAGCACCTACTTTTACACCGGCCAGATGGGACAACTCTGCAGGCAGAGTCAACAGGGAGCGTTATGCTTTTGGGCTCTTCCTGTGCCCTCTCAAGTGGGGCTATCGCGAGGAGCCTTTTGTCCTTGATTGCTTAGCTCTCTGCTTCAAGCATCAGCTGGCAGTGGGATGGCTTGGCGACATGCGGGCGTCCGATGCTCACCACTTCCGAGCTTACACTGTAGAGGCTGCAGAATTTGTCCTCCATAACTACGTACCCCTCCTCATGGCTGCCGGGGTATATCATAGTGTCCTTGTGGCACGGTACCGGTATCCCTGGTCTCGGGGGCTTTGTTGTGGGCTGGCTGAAGTATTTGTACCGGAGTTCAACACCTTCTATACTACCGAGGGTGAAACTTCGATAGATCTTTGGAGCTTGCATCAACTTACTGGACTTCCGCTAGATGGGGAACCCTACGAGGAAGTATGTCTCCCCGATCTCTTGAAGGACGAGACCAACGGTGAAGGCCGATACTCATTGGGATACTCCTATAGGCTTCTTATGAAGATTCACCGCTATTTGAGCCTCGCATGTGGTAGCCAAGATGGGGGTTCGCCTGGGTCAAAGAAGAAAGGAGACCGGAAAAAGGTCAGCCTGCATGTCTGGCTGGCCTATTTCTTCTCTGAGGAGTGGAGTATGAAGATTTTGCATGTGCGGGTGCCAGTGGGAAGCCGAAGAACTCTAGCCGGCAGAAGGTTTCATTGCCGGATTCAATCTTCAAAGGCCGAGGTACGAGGTCTAACCCGACCAATGCGGACCCATATACCCACTGTGCCGCCTATTTGGCGTACTGGCTGTGCTCCTTCGCCCTCCCTATGAGTGATGATAGCATTTTTCGCCCTGAATCCATATACCCAGCATGCCAGATGGCGTGGGGCGTTAAGCTATCTTTATGTCCAGTGGCCTTGTGTTTGATATATCGGTCTCTTGGGGAGCTGCATCGTCGCTCTGTCCCAAGGAACCTGCGCATTGTCGAGCCTTGGCATTTCTTCAATGCATGGGTATGCAGTTTGTTTCCAGAGTTTGCACTCCGCTCGCTCCAGTCACCTCGACTCTTCCCCCGGATGCTGGAGTTTGCCGGTGCAGAGCCTCCTGACTTCTCTTCGCAGCTATTTGATATTTGAGGCAAATTAACAAGCATCCCCATGGATTCACCCGGCACTATTCTGTTCTGGCGCTTGGCCAGCCATTCTGCTCCACTGGTTGACCCGCATCGTGGATGCAGCGATGGTGTCACCGAGGAATATGTGCATCCGGTCAGTAATCTTCGGTTGACACGATCGGTATTGGAGCCAGAATTGAGAGATTGGGCTTTGTCAATCCGGCCCAGCGTATTAACATTTCGCCGTGGCGGCACGGTCTATTTGGAGCCATATTACCCTTTCCGGTTTGGCCGGAACTTCGGGTACGACCAGCATATCCCCTCCTCTTGTGCCAGGTTCCCTTTGTCTCCTCGGGTGCTGGTGGGGTCTCAAGTTGAAGCTCAGACCCGAGTTTGGTGGGACTTTTTCCACCGCCATGATCGGTCCACTTTCAGGGTCCCTCGGCCCGGCCGCATTCCTCGCGTCACTTCGGATTACATCCGATGGTGGAATGCTTGGACTGGTTTTTTTAGAGCTTGCAAAACAGACTGCTGGGACAATGCTGAGCGCAAAATATTGCGGCTGCAGGAGATGCCTACCCTGGATGTTAGCAGAAAGCATTTGCTACGGCTATTTTCCCAAGATAAAGGAGCAGTTGACCAATACTTAAGAGCAAGGTCGGCGGCTAGCAAGGTGAAGCCATCTCCTGCCCTGACTTTGGCCAAAATCAAGGTAGATGAGTTCTCAACGACTCTTCGGGACCTTTGCGGTGTTGGCACTGAGGAGCTGGCCATAGCTCAACCTTGGCTGATTGAGGAGGCTCATTCTTCCATCTTTTCCAGAAGTGGTACAGTGGACGCGGCCTTCCCGTGCAGAGCCCTTACATCTCACGAGGATCGAAGTTGCTATGAACAGACTTCGTGGCTTTTTGTATTTCTTCATGTCCATGACCTGTCCATTGAATCTGGTTATGAAGTCATTCTCAAGCGGGGCCTGCACGTTGCTTTCCATTATGCTGATGGCTGGGGGATGGACTACCTCAGCCTCTATTACTTCTTAACGTCGGTTGGCCAAGATGACCTTGCTGCTCTCGTTGAGAAGTGCCGCAAGATTAACGATGTATGTTGGTTAATCAAGGAAGCAGCTTCCCGAGATAACCAGAGTGCATACATGTATTGGCCTCTGTCCCTTTTATACACTGGCATACCAGGTATTTCTTTTCCTCATTTTCTTTGAAGCCTTTTGTTTGTCTCATCATCTTTCTTATCCGGAAAATTAATGGCTCAGATCCTTTCGCAAAGAAGCATAGGAGAGAGTACCATGAGCTCATCATGAGAGTGCAGGAACCAGATCACTTTGCTGAAAAAACTGTTCCTTCATCGCCTCCTATCACGAAATCTTTGGCCAGGAAGCCTAACGTAGCGAAGGCTGTTGCTGAAGCCACCAGGATTTCAAAGAGAAGAAAGAGAATGACTTCCGAAGCGGCGACCGCCCCAGAAGGTCCAACCATACCTTCTTTTGAAGAATTCTCTAGTCAACACGCTGACCGTATGGCCCCAAGGTGACTGTTCTTGCATTTCTTACATTCTATTCTTTTAGTTGTCTGCTGACTTTGGTGACCTATCGGACAGAAACAGGCGATGGTGCCCAAGCAGTTGCTGCTTCCATTCCAGAATCTGAACCTCCGGTGCCCTCTCCAGTTAGGACGACGCCAGCGACGGCACCGACATCTTCTCTTATCCCGCAAAAGGCAGAACTTTTGAGTCTTGCTGGGGACGTGCTTATCATTCCCGAAGCGGCAGAGTCCAAAGAGCCTCCTCTCCCAGTAGCCAGTTCTCGGCGGAGTGAAGGCAAGCTTCTTTTATATTGCGAGTTGCTCTTCATCGCTTTGTCATTGACTCTTCCACTCTATTTCAGTCAGCACTGCCCTTTCGAGCCCTTCTACCACTCGTAAACGTGCGGCGGTGAAGTCTGTGATTCGGAGGGCTAAGCAGCCGTTGCGCACCATTCGGGTGAATCCTCGTGCCTCCGCCAGATTGGCACTTGCAAAGATACAGAGAGGTGGCCGAGAACCTTCACCTGTTGACCCCAAGAATCCAGTGACCATATCTTCAAGTAGCTCTGAGGGTCCTCGGAGCCCCAACTCATCGGGTGAAGATCCTCGAAATGGAGGAGTACGTGGGAAGCCAGCAAAAGAAAGGATAGCAGCCTTAGAAGGCATTGAAGATGATTCGAGCAGCGGTACAGCTGCTCCCTTATCTGTTAGCGCGGAGCATGAAGTTACGACGCCTGCTGGTCTGCCCTTGTAAGTATAACTAGTTGGCTCTCCGTACTAGCGTTCCTTTCGTGCAGTTTGTCTATTCTATATAGGGATCTAATCTGGTGAGTCAGAACCCTGATATCAGCTATAAGCATCTAAAGCTCATAGCGGACGTGTGACGACCCTCGTTATGCCGGTACGGTTGTACCACCCCGTCGGCACGACGAAGATCACCACAGCGGGACATTTACCCGACACTATCATTCGATGGAGATGTACACAAATAAAGTACAGAGTAGCGGAAGAAAAGAACTACTGTCTTTCATTTCATCATCCACATTGACATCCACAGTCCATATAGCAATTAAGGAAAGCTAAAGCTTACTTAACTGAAATTTAAACAAGGTACATTGTCCACATACTACAATTCTAACATCAAATTACATAGTTGGTTCACAATTACATAACAATTCATACAATGCCTCAAATTACATACTATGAAAGCAAAATATGACAATAACGACTCCGCCAAGCTACTCTCCGCGCTCGGAGTCGCTTCCCCCTGTCTCTTCCCCAAAGATGTAGGGTCACCTACAACTTGTACGCCGAAGCAAGGAGTGAGTCTAAAAGACTCAACAAGTACATCATACACTTCATACATGCATACATCATATAGGCATTCACATTCAATCAAAGCATGTAGCAAGGTTAGGTGATATTAACACAACCTGTCAGGGTATTTCTACAAAATTAAAGCACATGGAACATGATTTATACTTTTCAAATTAAACTACCTATCACATGTGTTCTACTCACCAATCCATGAAGCTACATTTCTAATTACTAAACATGAAACAACTAAACATGAGGTTCTCATATGCATGAAAGGAACACTACCGTCATGTTTCTACACATGGTAGCACATGCTAACTATCATTTCCATGCATTAGGTTGCTGTTTTGACATGGATTAGAAGTCTCATAACATGCAAGTTCATTTCACACTCTTAACATATTCACATCACATGGTTCACTCTCTTACACCTTCTACGCATATCTATTGTTATTCAAGACAAGTCTAGCATAATGCTTCTACTAGTTTCATAACATATATGTTTCAAACAAGCAACTAATCTAACACATGTTCTTTTCTCATTCCTTTAACATATGAACTCAATTAAAAACTTGTCTCATTCATACCACATCATGAGAGCAATTTAGGCATGGTTTTTGCACATCATGAAAGGAAGGTTCTAGCATGGATTCTATAGACATCTTGCACACAATAACATGATTGCTTATCTAATTAGCTTGCTGTTCTAATATGTTTCTAACATTATCACATTAGGAATCACAGTTTACACTTTAACACATTGGTTTCACATGTTACACATTTACACATTCACATGTACACATCTTTCACTTTGCACATGTCCACATGGCACTTACACAATCTTCACATATACACATTCACATTTCACATTTATATGCCGTGACACATAGTCCAAACCACCATTAGAAGGACACATAACACATAACACATAACACATACTTATCACCTAGGCAATATAGTGATAAGCCTTGGTACTGCGCAGACCGGGAGAAGCCCTCCACCCTATCGACGGTACTTGTCCGCCACCAGGATTTCATCCTAATGCCCATAGGATACACATACACATTGAACCTTCCCATGGGGACTTTTCCATGGTACAGTTCCACAGCCTCTATGGAAGCAGTGTCACACACGGCACATTTTACACATTACACATTCCGATTAACACACGTTTTACATATGATATTCACACTTCCTTATTTATGCACATGTTTCTGTTCTTTCCCTAGCATGATGCCACTAATAACAAATCAAGCATTTAGTAGCTCTCATGGAGTAATTGGAGCGCACATCATTTGACCTTAATCATGGTACATATATTTATAACTCATTTTCACATGGAAATCTCATAGTGTAGGCTACTGTCATCAAATTTCCTGAAAATTTAACCACATACTGTTTTCGGGTATAGGAACACACATACAAATTTTCACATTTTCTGAATTCACATGCATTTATAGAAATTGAAACATTCAGTTTCATGCCATTCAAAAACTAGGTTAACATAGAACTGACATGGATTTCAGATTTGATCATGCACAGTCATGAACCACACATACATATTGGTACAAGAAATTTTCCCAATTTATTTCTCATCACCCGATTTACTAAAATTTCACAAGGTCTACACATACTTTCTATTTCTCATTGTAGGATTATAAAATTTCACATGAATATAGGAAAATTCCCAATTTGCAGGGCATGACTGACCCTACAAACATGGTTCATAAAATTCTACAGCATTTGATTCCTCAGAAATCATGGGAACAAAATTAACCAAGCGTAACCTCTTTCCTACGCATGCCTTTCAATAATTCTAATAAATTATGTCATCCACAAAAAAATACAGGAAATTTCACACACATCACATTACCTATTTTACATAACATATAAATTTACATTATATCCTCATGCGCCAAAGTCCAGAAATTAAGATATAGGGCAGAACAGTTCACTGTTCTGTCAAGAAGAACTTAACGGCATGCTATGGCCGTTTACAGAGTTGGCGGCAACATCGTTGGCCGCTGACTCAAGATCTCAACGTCAATAGACCTTGCCGTCAAGTTCGGACCTGTGCAAAAACACAGTCCGAGCTCTAAAGAAAGGGGAAATATGGGATCCAGGACACGAGGAAATCCGTAAAAATCACAAAAACCTCCTAGACACATACATGGACGAAGTGCAAGGGTTACTTGCCTTTGGAGAAACTCCTAAAGGGATCAAAGGGTCGGAGAAGCTCTCCTTGGGCAGTCCCAAGAAGCCTCCAAGATGCCTTCACTCCGGCTTCTGTGATGCTCCCCTCTGCAATCCAGGGCTGGGATGTGCAGCCGGATGTGTTGTCTCCCTCCTTATCGAAGTAGATCTCCGGAAGAAGCTCCAAACGCTGGATCAAAGCCTCCCAAGTTCGGGTTTCCTCACAGCTCTCAGGTTTTTAGGGTTTTTCTCACCTTTTGGGGCCAGAGTTTTCTTCCCCTCTTGCAAGGGCCAAAGGGACTTCTAGGTTAAGGGGTAGGTGGTCATATAGACAAGACATGGGGTCTATCTTGGCAGGGGCGAAGGAGCCGTTGGGGGTGGTTGGCATCCCCAATCGGAGGCATGGCACACCATGCAGCTGCTCAGAAAATTGTCAGGGAAGTAGACGTCTACATCAACGGACGTCCATAATAGTAGTTGGCGTCCATCGATGCCGCCGCCTACTTGTCCTTGACGTCCACATATGCTGCCGTCAACATGGTCTTCGGCCAGAACAAACAATTTCACAGAATCCTTAATCCTCCTTATGTACATGTATGCAATACATAGGGTATAATGTACACACCAATTACATCATGCAACCAAACATATATGTGTATATATATATATGCACTAAGTACACACATGTATTCATAAATAGTCAGATGGTATATAATGTGCTCGGTATAATGTACATACTATCTTCACAATGCAATGAACAACACTTAAATAATTATACACACAAATGCACACTTTTTATACCAGTCTTTATTCAATACAACATATATAATATGAGCAACACATCATACACCTAATTTACCACTTAAGTAAATATCATATATATATATTACATAGATAGCACATATTATACATACATACTTACATGCATGCATCAAATAAAGGTTTTATATGTATACGCATACTATTAGTTACACGCACAAGTTATATGCATATGTATATCTAGCTACATACATGACACATAAACATTCGCACAATAAGGTACTTATAAAAGAAAAGGACGAAAAATCGGGGGCCTTACAGGACGGACTTACTGGGGTCTTGGCTTTCATGGGCTGTCCCTTAGCTGGATGGTGTGAAAGAGTTATCATGCTTTAAAGCTTGTGGCGGCGGCAATACATTCGCCATGAAGTGTCGGATCAGTGATTGCTTTGGAGGTGCAACAGTCTGAGTACCAGGCGGTGTTAGGACCTTTACAAGCTAGCAGGGAACAACACCGATCCATGACTGCAAAACTCAACGCCACCTCAGAGAACCTAAAAGCCACGGTTACAAGACTGGAAGCCGAGCTATCTACTGCCAAGGCTGAACTGGATAGGGTGACACTTGCCCAGGAACAAGCTGAAGGGGCCCTTTTGCTAAGTGAAAGTCAAGCTGCTTCTGCTGAAGAGAAGGTGGAAGAGATCCGGGCTCAGAGGAATCAACTGAAGGAGAAGGCTTCCTTGCTCCATTTAGGCATCTTGCCTTTAGAAGATATTTTCAGGGATTTAGCATAGATTTATTTTCATCTTTCATCCCCTCTTCGCACGTGTACCCTCGAGGTAGTACCTCGCCAATATGTAACTTAACTTTTATCAATGAAAGCATTTCCCCTTTTGTTTATTAGTGTCGTTCTTATGTGCTTTGTGGTCGCACATTATTTATGCTATCTAGATACATACATATATATATATATATATATTATATATATATATATACTATTACGTAATCCTCATTATCGGATTGAGTGCCCTTTCGGGTTTTCACCCAACCTGACCCCCTCTTGCTTTTGCCTACACGCCCTTTCGGGTTTTCGTGTAGCGGGGTACCCGATTTTGCCCCTGGCGCCCTTTGCAGGTTTTTGCCAAGGCCGGGTTTTAGTTCTTTTTACCCTCACTCGGTAGGGTGGCCCGAGTGAGTCCGATGAGGCATCTCTGTTTTAAGCCTCTCTCTTTTTTTTAGTTGTCCATCGATCGAATCTTAAGGTGACGGGATCCTTCGTCGTCCATCAGCCATTAATATGACAGAGACTTTTGCTGTCAAAAAAAATAAAGGCCTTCTATTTTACCGCCAGGGTGGCGGCCTTCTATTCCACCGTCGGGATGACGGCCTTCTATTCCACCGTCGGGGTGACGGCCTTCTATTCTACCGTCCGAGCGACGGCCTTCTATTCTGCCGTCAGGGTGATGGCCTTCTATTGTTTTTTTTACCGTTAGTATGACAGGGACTTTTGCTGTCACAAATAACGGCCTTCTATTTTACCGCCAGGGTGGCGGCCTTCTATTCTACCGTCGGGGTGACGGCCTTCTATTCCACCGTCAGGGTGACAGCCTTCTATTGTCCTTTTTACCGTTAGCATGACAGGGACTTTTGCTGTCACAAATAACGGCCTTCTATTTAACCGCCAGGGTGGCGGCCTTCTATTCTACCGTCGGGTGACGGCCTTCTATTCCACCATCGAAGTGATGACCTTCTATTCTGCCGTCAGGGTGACGACCTTCTAATCTACTGTCAGGGTGACGGCCTTCTATTGTCCTTTTCACTGTTAGCATGACAGGGACTTTTGCTGTCACAAATAACGGCCTTCTATTTTACCGCCAGGGTGGCGGCCTTCTATTCTACCGTCGGGGTGACGGCCTTCTATTCTACCGTCGAGGTGACGGCCTTCTATTGTCCTTTTACCGTCAGGGTGACGGCCTTCTATTTTACTGCCAGGGTGACGGCCTTCAATTGACTGTTTTCACGTCCATTTGAATATGACACTTATCTTCATTCATTTCTTGCTTTGCCCCTTTTTTTATTTTTTCATTATCGAACTGGGCGCCCTTTCAAGTTTTCACCCAATTCGACCCCCTCTTGCTTTTGCCTATGCGCCCTTTCAGGTTTTTACGTAGCGGGGTACTCGATTCTGCCTATGGCGCCCTTTACGGGTTTTCACCATAGCCGGGTTTCAGTCCTTTTTTGCCCTTGCCCAGTGGACAAGTCCGACGAGGCATCTCTATTTTTAGCCTCCTTTTTTTTTTCTTTTTTTTTTAGAGGATGTGAGGATATTGACACAATTCGCCGATGCCCTCATCGGCGCTGGCTACTTGAGCTTATTAGCACTTCTCCATTTTGCAACCCATTGCCGATGCGGCCTCGTGCTGCGTTGGTGGGACTTCACTACTTGAATGACGTCGATCTCTTGGGTATGTTGCCATCATCAGTTTCTATTGTGACTCTGGTGTATTTGATGATGACATCGGCCGCCTGGGCTTGTCGATGCCAGCTTCAGAGGTCCCTGCCCACAAAAGATGGCAAGGATCAGGTCAATTAAATAACGACTATTCATGCATGCTAAAGCATATAATTTCATCTAAGTCTTTTGATTTCATCTATTTCTCTTGTGCGTGCTTAAGAAACATGAATTTCTTGTCTTTATTTATTTATTATTTATATTTTTTTAAAGAGTCTTTTTCATGCGGAGAGAGATACGGAAACTCGAACAACCTCCACACAACTCATGGAGATGTGATATGCTAATTAAAATGGAGGACTCCTTTCATTATCCTCCCCTCAAAAATCAACAGAAATCACAGGAATCTCATAAAATTTGTTGGGACGTTGGTCGCCTCAGAGCCATGGTCCGGTTGGCGGTATGGCTGCCTTTTCTCTATTTTTGCCATGCATTGCATGCTATTTTTTATTTGCATTTTTTTTGGCTCTTCGTCATCGGCGACTAACGTCCCGGGGGTTTAAGAGCTTAGTATTTTGTCATTTTTTTGGTTGTTTTTGCTTTGTTTTTTTTTGTGGTTTTTGTTGTGTTGTTTTTTTTTTTTTTGATGAGAGAATTGAGGGTAGAAACTCCCTACTGTTGCAAATGCAATAGTTCCTTTGTAACCATCGAGCTCTTCATTCATCGAACAAGTTGATCACGTCTATCTCTTGTTCAGCCTCTTGCTGCCCATGGTGTCGGCCGTTGAAGTCCGGATGACATGCATGATACACACTTCAGGTGCCTTCCATTGAGGGGTGAAGTTGTATTTCTCCCCGATGGTTGACCAGGACGTAGGCACCGCCTTCATAGACTCTTTGCACTACGTAGGGCCCATCCAGTTCACGTTCAACTTCCCTTTTGGGTTGCCGGCCATGACTTCTCTCTCCTTGACCATTACCAGGTCCCCTTTCTTGAACTCGCGACCCTTGACGAGCTTGTCGAAGGCACGTGCTATGCATGCCTGGTAAACTTGAATGTTCTGTTGAGCTCGCAATCTTTTCCCTTCTAAATCGGAAGGTTCTTCGAGCCTTCTTTCAATATTTGTCTAATTCTCGGGAGCTAGTCCGTGCTGTATGGCCACCTTGAGAGATGGAACTTCCAGTTCTACCGGGACCACGGCTTCTGAACCGTACACCAGAGAGAAGGGTGAGCAGCCCGATGGTGTTTTATAGATGGTCCGGTAGGCCCATAAAGCTTCATACATCCGGTCCTCCCAATCCCTTTTGTTGGCACTGACTGTCTTGGCCAGAAGGGTGCACAATGTTTTGTTGAAAGCTTCAGCCAGACCGTTAGCTTGCGGATTGTAGGGAGTGGAAGTCCTCCAGTCTATTCTATATTTTGTGGCCATTTTAAACACCTTCTGATTTTTGAAGTGTGTTCCGTTGTCTGATATGATCCATTTTAAACACCTTCTGATTTTGAAGTGTGTTCCGTTGTCTGATATGATACGGTCTGGACTGCCGAATCTGAAGATGATGTTCCGCTGAACGAAGCGTGCCACCAACTCCCCTGTTTACTTCTCTTAGTGCCACAGCCTCGGCCCATCTTGAAAAATAGTCCGTGACGCCAAGATATATTTGCATCCTGACGAGGAAGGTGGCAGGGGGCCCACGACGTCTATCCCCATGTGCAAATGGCCCAACTCGGAATGGTGGGATGCAGGTGCATAGGGGGCCTTCTTGGGATGACCGCATGCTCTTGACATTTCTGGCATGTTTTGGCAAATGGCCACAGTCTTCAAACATGGTGGGCCAATAATGCCGAGCTTTTGATTCTATTCATTTTCGGCCCGGCCTGGGTGGGCGCCAGCGGTTCCAGCGTGCACCTCTTTCAGGACCTTCCCGGCCTCTTCAGGTGACAGGCACCTTAACAAGATCTTTTCTTGGAGTCTGCCATGATTCTGAACAGGACTCCGCCTCTTAACTCGTATGAGTCTTTTATTCGGACCAATTTGATCCTTCTTCTCTTTGTGAGGGCATGCTGGTGCTCGAACCATTGCAACAAGGGTTCTCTCCAGTCTTTTGCACGACCTCTTCAGCCACTGATATTCTGCCTGCCACTCTCTTTGGTTGGCCAATAATAGCCGAGCTTTTTGATTTCTATCTCATTTGGGACTTGTCGCCGATTCATGACAACAATTTCCAGCTTTTTTCATTTGGGGCACCTCCAGAGAGCTGGCCAACTTTGCTAGGCGGGGACTTGTCGCCGATTCATGACAACAATTTCCAGCTTTTCATTTGGTGGCACCTCCAGGAGCTGGCCAACTTTGCTAGAGCGTCTGCTTTTGCATTTTTGCTCCTGCCGATGTGCTTATCTCTATTCGATAGAATTTGACAGTAATCTCTGACTTTTCGGTGGTATGGCAGTAGCTCTGGTTCTGACGTCAAACTCCCTTGCACTGTTTGACGTCAGCATCGAGTCACCGAACACTTGCACACACTTGATATTCATGAAAAGATCCACTTGCAAGCCAATGATTAAGGCCTCATATTCAGCCTCATTGTTTGTGCATGACTTGTTAATTGAGCAAGAGGTGTGGGTGACTTCTCCTTCAGGGGATTTCAGGACGATGCCCGCTCCTGCTCGGACTCTTGCGCTGCCATATGCAGTTACTTCTATTCTCGATGCCCCATCGAAGTATAACTACCAGGTGGTGGTTTGCAACTGGTTCACTTCGAGGGTCTCATCCTCTGGTAGCTCTGTGATGAGCGGGGAATTTTCTGGTACATGATGAGCCGCAAAGAAATCAGCTACGGCCTGTCCTTGATTGCCTTTTGAGGATGTACTTGATGTCGAATTCCATCAGGATGACAGCCATTTGCCGATTCTTCCCCTCAGTGCTGGCTGGGGAGAGGATGTGTTTGTTGATGGGGTCGGCCTGGAGATTAGCCTGACTCATGTGACAGCATATAGTGTCTTTTCTTAGCTGCAAACACCAAGGCTAGGCAAAACTTTCAATTGGAGAATACCTTGCTTCGCCCCTACTAACCTTCGGCTTGGTAGTAGAGAGCCTATTCTTTTCCTTCCTCATTTTCTTGTGCCAACTAGCCCCCAGAGAGTGTTCCGTGGTTGCTATGTTAGATGAGAGGGCGGCCTTTTATTGGGGCACCTAGCACTGGAGGAGTGTTCAAGTATGTTTCAATTGATCCAGAGCATTCTGACATTCCTAATTCCATTTAAAGGGACCTCTTTTCCATCAACTTGTGAAAGGGTGGCATCGCCTAGACAAATTTGAGACAAACCTACGAATGTAGGCCAGTCTCCTTGTAGTGACCTGAGCTCAGTCAGATTCTTTGGTGGCGGCAATTCTTGAATAGCCTGATCTTGACTAGGTCAATTTCTATTCCCCTGTACCGGACAATGAAGCCCAAAAATTTCCACTGGATACCCCGAATGCACATTTCATCGGGTTCATTTTTAGCTCATACCGCCTCAGCCTTTCACAACGACCCAGAGATCAGCCAGGGGGCCTTCTCTTTCTTGGTTTTGACTACTAGATCATCAATGTAGCACTCCACCTTCTTGTACAGCAGCTCATCAAAGATCTTCGTCATTGCCCTCTGGTAGGTTGCCCCCGCATTTCGGAGTCTGAAGGGCATTCTTTTGAAGTGAAAGATCCCTTTAGGTGATCTGAAAGCGGTGTGCACCCTGTCCCTGTTCAGAGATCCAGATTGGTTGTAGCGGATGATCCGTCCATGAATGACAAGGCTTCATGTCGGTGGTTGCATCTATCATTACTTCAGTGATTGGCACCGGAAAATCATCTTTTTGGCAAGCCTGTTCAGATCTCGGAAGTCTACACAGATCCTGATCTGTCCATTCTTCTCTTGACTGGGACGATGTTTGCCAGCCAGGTAGTATACTGATTTTCTTCAACAAAATCCACATATATTAATTTGTCCACTTCTGCACATACTTGTTTATTAACTCTGGTCTCATTCTCCTGGGGGACTGCTGACTGGTTCAATTTTTGGGTCAATTGCTAGAATGTGTGTGCCACATCAGGGCTGAGTCCCGGCATTCTTGTAGGTCCAGGCAAACAGTCCCAGAACTCTTTAGCAGTAGAATATATCGCTATTTTTCTTCTTTGAGATGAGGGCACTTAAGAAGGTTGGCCGTAATCTTCTTCCGTGCCAAGGTTACTTCTACCAGCTCATCGACCGTGGCTTGGCCACCGTCTTCGAACTCTTCTGGTGCGGTTGGAGGTCCACGAAACCTTCCTCATCAGCTTCCGCCTCTAGTACTTCTATGTACTCTCCTTGTTGGCCTGCGGCTGGTACATCCTTTTCGATCAATTCTGTCTGTTGGGCCTCTTGGCTCGGATTTGTTGAGATGACCATTGTCACCTCTTGTTCTCTTGTCCTTTCCGGGCATGTAGGGGCTAGCTGGGCAGCCTTGTCATTTCTGTCTTCTTCATCTGCTGGGAACTCACGGGTGGCAGGACACTCCACAGAGATACGTGTGGGAGGTACTGTTGCCCCCTGGAGAAGTTCATTGCTTGTATCTGTAGCCGTGTTTCTTTCTTCAGGATAGTCGTCATAAACTACTCCTGATGGGATCTTTCTTCTTTGGTTGGCTATGCTGATCATGCCAACGGTGTAGCTTTCTCCCAGTGACAAGCCGAGTCCTGGGTGCTGTGTGATTTTTAGCAAGTCTCTGTCCATATTTGGCGGGTACCATAGTTTCTGAACATCTCCCTCTGACTGAGACGTTGACGAAGAGAGATTTGGGACTTTTGGCCATCTGTGACTATATTGGACGTCTGGGAACCCTATGATTGGCACCAAGGGATCCGGTCTCTTCAGGGATTTTGTAATCATCGTCCCTTCTCGTTGGTTGCTCTTCAGCCGCGTAGAAGACTGTGAAGCGGCCGCTGGGTGAGCTATCACCATGGTCTTCAAGGCCTTTACTGTTTGACAGTCTATTTCGGCGGGCCGGCTTTGTAAGGCCTTCTGGGACCAGAATGAGTTCTACTTCCTCTTCTTCTTGGGCATCACATGACTGTACCTTTGCCTTTTCTGTTGGTGCGGGCTCCGCAACAGCGATTCCCGGCGGTGGTGGCAGAAACCACTCACTATCAACAGTGATTTCTTTCGCTTTGCCCTTTTGAGGGGCTTGGATTTCTGAGTGTTCCGGTGGGAACCACTCATCGGTGATAGTGCTTTCTTTCTCTTTGCCCTCCTCAGGGTTTCGACTTTTCGAGTGCTCCTGATACAGATCAGCATCAAGGAGGTGTCACTCATGTACTTCGAATGGGTGTGCGTCGGCGAAAACCTCTGCTCCTGCCCTTCTTTTACGTATTTGATGCACTGATGCAAGGTTGACGGAATGACTCCATTTTGATGGAGCAAGGCCGACCCAATAAAGCCTTGTAGGACGTGCCTGCATTGATCACATGGAATTGAACTTTGTTTTTTGAAATCCCCCAGAATCAAGTCGAGCTCCACGATCCCCAGAGGTACTTCAAACTTCTGGTTGAAGCCAGCTATTCTCACATCGTGCACAGAGGTGAGGTGCACGTTGAATGATATTTTTGGTAGATCTTGTACGGCAAGATATTGACCGCGGCTCCAG
This sequence comes from Colocasia esculenta, assembly GCA_014218235.1. Classification (NCBI taxonomy): domain Eukaryota; kingdom Viridiplantae; phylum Streptophyta; class Magnoliopsida; order Alismatales; family Araceae; genus Colocasia; species Colocasia esculenta. Next base: position 115,853,505 of record CM024753.1, on the reverse strand, counting down.
GATCTACCAGATTCTGTTCAGAGGGAGCCCATTCAATTCCCCCTCATGTATAATGGTCTGTTATGAGTGGCCATGGGGAGGAGCATGTCCTCCGGGGTGAATGTGATGGACTCTGTACTGGCGACGACGGCCTCTACTTGCACTTCTGCTAGGCAGGTCTCATATTGCGCTGGAGTTTGTAGGGCTGTGATCAACGCCTTTCTAGTTCTTCACTTAATGACAAGATTCCCAAACACTAAAACGTGTTGGGATCTTCTTGAGTAGCTTAATAATCCTGCCTTCTGCTTCAACATCATCTAGTTCATCTTTTCTTTGTCTTTTGTACCGCCTTGGCTCGGAGTTCGATAATGGAACCACTTTGCTCGTCGACGGCCCTTCTTGCCCAGCCAAGAGTTTAAGTGGCGTTTTGGCTTGCTCTTCAGCTGCCAGAAACTCGGCAAACGACGGGACCATGCCCCGGTCTCTTCATGGCATAAAGCCCTGGGGGGGTGGAAATTGTACCCCTTGAGCTTCGGGTTCTGGGATTTTATAGGAGGGCTCCCCTGGAAGGTGATATTTTGATTGGCCGGGGAGAGGGTCCCCATTTCTTTCGGACCATGTAATGAATTCCTGACTTGAAGCCCCGACTTGATTAACGTCATTCGGGGAGGGTAGAATTCTTCTCTTCATGGTGCTCCACCAGACCCAGCAGGAGGAGATGGTGTTGCATGAGAGAGTTGCAACTACCTTCTTCTTGGATCTTCTTTCTTTTTTCTTTTGTTTTGGCTTCGCAGCTTCTTGCCCCCAGAACAAACTTCTTGGGGTTGAGGCTTCTGGTCAGCAGATGCCTCGAGGGTCAACTTATCGAGCTCCTCCCATGCACATACTCTTGTAGTTCGAATGGGTGCCTGTCCGGCTGTTCATATTCATCTAGTTCATCAATAGCGCCTGCAAGTGCTCAAGCGAAGGGTTACCCCCTCTGTATAATGGGAGAGGCATTCGACGCCTTCTATTGTCGGGGTTCCTCTGAATGACAACCCGGGGCTCTATTGGATGCCATATCGGGGTGACAATTGGTGCTGGTGGCTGAGGTGTCACTCCCCGAATATGTACTTTTGGAGCTGGCTTCTTCTCTGGCCTCTTCTTCGTCTTATTGGGCGCTTTCCGCCACTCCTCCTGCTCCCTGATCGGGGTGAGGATAAGACTCTCATAAGTTTTCTCCGTGCTGGCCACGGAGATTTCTTCTGGTAACTGTTGATATATGGAGATCATGTTAGTTGCAGCTTGCCGAGCGGGTAATTCATGCGGCTGGGGCGGATCAACTTTGTAGTCCCCCATCTGCAATTCTCCTTTTTTGATCAAAGACTCCATGATGTCTTTGAATACGTAGCAGTCTTCGAGAGGGTGCCCCAGGATCTGGTGGTACAGACAGTATCGGGGATCATCCTTCTTCGCCGCTTGGTCAGGCCTTTTCGGTGTTGGCAGGGTAATCTTATTGTATTTGATACCCCAGTCGAACAGTGTTTTGGTCTTTTCCTTGGGGAAAGAGTACAACTTCCTCATTTTATCTTGGAAAGGAATGACATTTCTCTTTGGTTCAGCTTTGTTGCTGGAGGTTCTGGCTGCCGCCTCGCCTTCATCTCTTTGCTTTTCAAATGTCTTGAGGTCCACTGCATGGACCTCCTTTCCCGCAGGCTTCTTATCGGCCGGCTTGTTTTTCTGACTTGTGAATGAATTGGCGGGGTATTTGGTCATGAATGCCTCAATTTCCGCCACTATGTTGTTTAATTTGTCAAATGACCGGATTTCCACTCCAATCATTCTTTCCAGCAATTCTCTCTTCAAATTTTGTTTGCAGATTTGTACAACATCTTCTTGGTGAGGGGGGTGCTTGCACCTCATACTAAGGTTTCTCCACCTCTGGATATAATCCAGTGCTGATTCATTACTCTTCTGCCCGGTAGCATAGAGTTCGGCTACTGTCACCTCCCTCTCGGCAATGTAGAATCTCTCTCTAAATTTCTTTTGCATGTCGGTCCAGTCAGATATGGACCATGCTGGCAGACTGGAATACCATTCAAACGCCAGGCTTGTTAGGGAGGAGCCGAAGAACTTCAACAAGTATGATTCATCAGCCGCTAAATCTCCCATCACATTGATGTAATAAGCAATGTGTCTTTTAGAGATCCCCGCTCATTGAACTTGTCGAACTTCGGGGGTTTGGTGACACCTGGAGGCAATCTTTTCACGACATGGTATGCAGGGTAAGGTACCCTATATGCATCAAAAGCCATTTGCTCTCCATCTCCCGTTCAGCGAGCTTCATGTCAATTAGCTGCTCCACCATAAGCTTGTTGATGGCGGCTGGGTCCACCTGTTGAGGGTAGAAGTGGGCCGGTTGATTGTCAGGAGTGTTGATAATAGTCACCGGCGGTACCGGGGGCGGCACTTGATCTTCCAGTTACTGCTCATGAGCACGAGCAGGCAATGACTGTTGTTGCGTAGAATGAGCTTGCTGCGGTTGATATGGTTGTTGTTGCTGTTGGAAGAACTGCGGCTGCAAGAGTTGGTGTTGAGCCTGTGAGCGTGGCTGCTGAGCCGTAGCCACAGGGGATTGTCGCGGTTGCTCATTTACTGGACGCACGACGGTGCATTGAGCCGAGGCCTCAATTGACCCCACAGTCCCTTGAGGGGTCTCTCCTGAGCCCTCCACTTCTCGGGATGCTTGTCCCTCGGTTCCTTTACCTCTAATCTTCCGTTTAAGCTCTGCGATCTTGGCTTGATATTGCTGCAACAATTCCATGATGGCTGGATCTATGGGTGCAGCAAGAGGGTTCTATTGCAAGGTGCCCCTAGAAGTTGCATCTGGTGGTGGTGGCGGTGGAGGAATGTCATCATTGCCCCCACTGCCCTGGGCGGTGACCATATTGGCACTGACCGCTACCATTTGTGCTGTGGGCACATTTTCACGTCCATATACGCCTGCTAGGGCCGCTGCCGCTGCTACCCTCCTGGTGACAGCACCAGGTCTTTCCTCCAATTCTACTAACTCTTCGTTCCCAGCGGGTAAAGCCCCATATTGGCCCCACACGCCGGCCATGTCGCACGAGAAATTTTGAGGTTCCCGTTCCGGTCCTTTTCAACTCTCGGGGAGGAAAGGTCAATCTTTCAAAAACAGACACCCGGGGTTTGACCCTCCCAGGTTGCTCATAGCCGTGTCCACAAGGAACATCATTTTCACCCGAACTGCTCTCAGCTTCAGCTCGTGGATCTTTTGTGTCTCTTGATGGTCTCAGCCTCTGCAGAGGAGAGGTGGTGAGGCCGAGTATGTGGTCGTGTGACCCATGGATCTTTTCTCGGCGGCACTGACGTGCGACCATAACAGCAGGTGTCGGTTGACCCCCCCGAACAGTTGGGATGTGAATAGATCGGCAGAGCTCCCTTCTCTTGTCATGAAAGCGGGCATAAGCACATGCCCCCCCTTGTTGGACTCTTGCTTTGAAGCCTCTAGGTGGCCTCTGGCGATTTGGGGTTCTTACCGCAACCGCTTCTTTTGGAGCCTCTTCTTCTCTTGGTTCAGCTTTTTCCATCCTATTCTTTTGGGCCCTTTTTGGCCTCCAAACTTGCTTGAACTTGACAGGCTTGGGGGCCATTTTGCCCTTAAAGGTGTTGGCCATTTCTCTTTTCCCCGCCAAAGCTTGAAATGAGTTTTTCACGGGCACCGCCGCTGTGACCTGCTCCGGTATGGCTTCAGTTTTCTTAGCCTGCAGGTGAATCCTTAGATCCCCGATTCGCACGCTTTTTCCTGAGGCGGATACTCGTGCTCGGCGAGTAACAATGTTCTCAGCCTCTATTATCCGTTGAGGACATTCATTGATTTTCTTTCCTTTGCTCTTGATGTGGTTCCCATGTTCCATGTGATGAACGTGGCAGCTCAGCTTCTTGGCGACCTTCTTGACTTCAGCTTCTGGTGCCGCTTTAACCTTGGCTTTTGCTTCAGCTTCAGCTTCTGGGTGGAGGATGTCGACGAATGCGACCCCCAAGAAGTTGGGGAACTCCACCACCGGAGGAAAACTTCCAAAGCGGGTCGGAACGGCGAGGTAGCCATACCTCGCATGGTCCTGGACGACTAGAGGTCCGAAGCGTACTCCCGCCATTGTCTTTTAGTACCCCTGTTAATCAATTCAAAATGATAGTCAGTATCAATTATGTAAGGCCACGAGGCTTTCTATTCTGGCGAAAAGATGAAGGGAAGTTTGGTCCCACCGGGCATGCCACGCTGTGGAAATAGAAAATTTAAAAATTTATTATTCTATTTATCATGTTGTCTCATGTTCTCATGGATGAATGCACATTGCAAATCCAAATCCCATTGAATGCTACGTGAGCAATGGCGACATGAGATGAATCGGCAATTTGCACAGCGCGGGCGTGCCAGTCACCGAAGTGACAACAAAGTGTTCTGCCTCTGAGAGTCGAAGGACTTTAAGTCTGTTGTGCGCTCCATTTGACTTCGTCAAACGAAAGTGAGTGTCGGGTTCTGGACCAAGATCCCGTCGTTGCCTGAGCGCAACGACGTTAATTACATCTCTTTTAGAAAGAGAAAACTCTTGATTAATCGCCAGAATAGAAGGTCTTATGGCCTAAGTCGGGACATCTGATAAAAGACGCAGAATAAAACTACAAGATTGTAGTCAGATTTGTAAGAGATTTTTTTGATGGTCAATTTGCATGCTCATTTATCTATTCTTTTATTTATTACACAATTTTTTCTATTCGGTAATGCAAGAAATTTGATATGCTTCGGTTGTCATTATTTTTCATGATTTGAAGTCATTGGTCATTGAATGCTCAAACATCATCATGCAAAACCATCCGATTCAGCAGACAAAGCGATTCGGCAGCCAAAACGATACGGCAAGGGCGAATCGGCAAGGGCCAATCTGCCAGGGTGAAACGGCAGGGGTACTGTAGCAGTGATACGGCAAGGGCCTGCCGGATCGGTCCTGCCGGATCGGTCCTGCCGTATCAGTCCAATTTTCAGGCATAAGTGATACGGCAGCCCCATTTATGCATAATTTTCGAAATCCGCGGGGAATCTGAGCGTGCAATCAGGAGGATGGGATATTTAACCTATATAGACAACATTCATGAGCTCAAACAGGGTCTGGCTATTGATTACCCGACACTTGATGTTCAAAGCCGTGCGGAAAAGCGATACGGCAAGCCTTTGGGAACTTGATCCTCGAAATCCGTGAAGGGGCTGAGCCTCAAATCTTGGGGACAGAACCCTTAGGATATAGAGAACCAATCTATGAACTCGGATCAGGCCCAATCAGTGGCGATCCGGCACCTCATGTTCAAAGCCGCACGGAAAAGCGATACGGCAAGCTTTTGGGGACTTAATTCTCGAAATCCGTGAAGGGGCTGAGCCTCAAATCTTGGGGACAGAACCCTTAGGATATAAAGAACCAATCCATAAACTCGGATCAGGCCCAGTCATGGCGATCCGGCACCTCATGTTCAAAGCGCGCGGGAAAAAAGCGATACGGCAAGTCTTGGGGACTTAATTCTCGAAATCCGTGAAGGGGTTGAGCCTCAAATTTGGGAACAACATCCTTCAAGTATAGAGAACCAATCCATGAACTCAGATCAAGCCCAGATGGCGGCAGTCTGGTACTTCCTGTTCAAAGCCGTGCGAGAAAACGATACGGCAGGAATTCTGGGGCTCGGTTCTCGAAATCCGTGAAGGGGCTGAGCCTCAAATCTTGGGGACAAAACTCTTAGGATATAAAGAACCATCCATAAACTCGGATTGGGCCCAATCAGTGGCGATCCGGCACCTCATATTCAAAGCCGCGAAAAAAAGCGATACGACAAGCCTGTGGACTTAATCCTCGAAATCCGTGAAGGGGTTGAACCTCAAACATGGGGGACAGCATCCTCAGGTATGAAGAATAGACCCATGGATCGGATGAGCCCAGATCCCAGCAGTCCGGTACTTCCCTTTTAAAGCCGTGCGAGAAAACGATACGGCAGGACTTCCGGGGCTTGGTTCTCGAAATCCGTGAAGGGGTTGAGCCTCAAATTTGGGGGACAACATCCTTTAGGAATAAAGAACAGACCCATGGATTCGGATCAAGCCGGATTCCAGCAGTCCGGTACTTCCTTTCAACGCCGTACGGGAAACGATACGGAGGACTTCTGCGGTCTCGTCTCAAAATCCGTGAAGGGGTTGATCCTAAAATTTGGGGGACAACCTCCTTCAGGTATAGAGAACAGGCCCATGAACTCAGATCGAGCCCAGAAGAAGGTGGTCCGGTACTTCCTTTTCAACGCCGTACGGGAAAAAACGATACGACAGGACTTCCGGGCTTGGTTCTCGAAATCCGTGAAGGTGTTGAGCCTCAAATTGGGGGACAACATCCTTCAGGTATACAAAACAGACCCATGGATTCGGATCGACACGGATTCCAGCAGTGGTTCTTCTTTTCAAAGCCGTGCGAGAAAACGATACGGCAGGACTTCCGGGGCTTGGTTCTCGAAATCCGTGAAGGGGTGAGCCTCAAATTGGGAGGACAACATCCTTTAGGATAAAGAACAGACCCATGGATTCGGATCGAGCCCGGATTCCAGCAGTCGGTACTTCCTTTTCAACGCCGTACGGGAAAACGATACGGCAGGACTTCTGCTGTCTCGTTCTCAAAATCCGTGAAGGGGTTGATCCTCAATTTGGGGGACAACCTCCTTCAGGTATAGAGAACCGGCCCATGAACTCAGATCGAGCCCAGCCGAAGGTGGTCCGGTACTTCTTTTCAACGCCGTACGGGGGAAAACGATACGACAGGACTTCCGGGGCTTGGTTCTCGAAATCCGTGAAGGCGTTGAGCCTCAAATTTGGGGGACAACATCCTTCAGGTATAAAGAATAGACCCATGGATTCGGATCAAGCCCGGATTCCAGCAGTCCGGTACCCTTTTCAAAGCCGTGCGAGAAAACGATACGGCAGGACTTCGGGGCTTGGTTCTCGAAATCCGTGAAGGAGCTGAGCCTCAAATTTGGGGGACAGCACCCTTTGGATATGGGGAACGAACCCGTGAACTCGGATCGAGCCCAGATTTCGGAAGTCCAAAACGTCATGTTCAAAGCCGCACAAAGGAAAACCGATACGGCAGGATTTGATACAGTCCCGAGGAGGTCATTTGCAGCAGGCCTTGGTCACAGGGAGGGGAAGAAAATGCTCTTCTAGGGGTCTGCTATGGTGGGAAGAACACCCCAGGGATGAGAATGGGATCCAGGCATCAAGTTGCCCTTCCCATGCTCTCCAAACCCAAGAATAAGTGTGAACTTGCAAGCTTCAACAGAGGGAGAAAAGCATAGCCAATGGTGCTTCTGGTCTCTTGAAGCTGAGCAAAGGGGAGGGGAATGGAGAGCCACGCACAGGCGTAGCGATCCCCCACCCCCTTCCAACCGGTTTCATTCGATTCGGAGTATAAGAAAGGCATGCAAAAGGGGAAACATGAGAAAGACACGTAGGGGGAACAAGATGGATCACATCTCACATGCCAAGAAAACTCCGGTTTTACACTAAACGAAACACTAAACAGAGATGGGGAGGGTGGTGAGGAACACCTTTGGAACACAAAGCTATGTACATGACAGACATCTCGGTTTCATGTAAAGAAAGAAGAAAAATGCAAGCAAGCATAAAGTAAACAACGAGGAGCATGCAGGGAACAACAAAGGGGTGGAAGAGGAGGTCTTTTCACTGTTGAAAGGGGGTGCTACATAGAAATGGGAAGGGGGAACTAAAGAAACAAAGGATGGGGGGGGGGGGAGAACTGTCGTAGCAACACTCCCACCCAGCCTTCTCTCTCTATCCTCTTCTTTCTTCTGCTCACCCTCTGCACTTTTCCTTTCTCTTGCTCTTCCTTTTCTTCTGATGCTTCAGCCGATGGAGATGGGGAGCAAGGAGCTCTCTTGCTTCTTGCAACCTCAGCCGGGTGGGTTCTTGAGAAGGGCACCGGCTGCTCTCTTTCCCGGAAAAAAACTCCAGGACCTCACCCTCCTTCCTCTTGCAACTGGGATCCCCTCTAAAACTCCAGGAGATGTCCCTTTTAAACCCCCTCCCTCTGCCTTTTCTTGCAGCCAAAGGGACTCAGATATTCCCTGTTAACCCCTCCCTTTTGCCTTAACCAGTTAGCCAACAGCCCCCTGCCAACCATGGTGGTGTAGCCCAAAATAGGAGCACTTTTGGCCAACTTCACCTCTGTTGCCGCAGCAGGCTTGGTTGGGATGGGAGGTGTCACATTTCCTTAAAGTGACCTCCCTAAAAAGTAGATGGGCCTCTTAAGTGATGGGCTTAGCCTGGGCCTATTTAGGGGATCTGTTAATGGGTTTTTAGATGGGCCTTTGCTTGGAGAAAACCAAGTTAATACATGCAGGACCACTGCATATTTTTTAGATGTCCACATCTAGTTCTAACATATTTACAAAATTGTATCTCCTTCTTCTTACCATGTGAGTAAACTTGTCGCATGCTCACGTATCATGTTACTTTGTGTTCCTCATTTATTTCATGTTTGTTGGAGCATGCATAATTATTTGTTAATTTTTGTATTTATCTCATACTTAATTAACTTACTTTTGATGATGGCAAAAGGCATTAATGTTAACGAACTTCATTCCAACTAAAGACAAGTACCTTCAATAGTCGAAGTCTCACTCCAATTGAAGCAAACTTCCTTCAATAGTCGAAGTACCACTTTGACTGGGACAAAGTTTCTTCAACGACCAAAGTCTCACTCCGACTGAAGAAGACTTACTTCGTGAGTCGAAGTTCCACTCTGACTGAAGAAGGCTTGCTTCATGAATCGAAGTTCCACTTCAACTAAAGAACTAATCCATTGCAGTCAATATTCACATCGACTAGTGAAGAGTTTTACAGCAGTCGAAGGACCACTTCAGGTAATGTAGTATCATTTTTCTCAAGTCGATCTTCAAGTCAAAGTTGACCTATTCACTTGTATAATACTTTTAGTCAAAAATTACTGTTAATTAAATTATTTGTTAATATTCATTATTTCCTATATTTCTTATTAGCGATAGAATTATTCATGATAATTTTGTGTAAGGAAAATTTATTTATGTAGCAACTTAGATTTTATAAAGACATTTATGAATAGAGAACCCATTAATATAGGTAAATAATTCATGAGAAGTGAATGGTTGGGATATGATTATAACACTAATTGGAAGGTTGCTGAACATTTGTTCAGTAATCAGAACCATTATAAGACAATCAAAGGTTTTTTGAACTTTTGTTCCGCAATCGGAACATCCTTAACACCATTTGGAAGACTATTGAACTTTTGTTTAGCAATCAAAACATTCTTAACCCCTCGGAAGGATTTCTGAACCTTAATTCAGCAATCGGAATATTCTTAACCCCAATCGGAAGGATTTTTGAACCTTTGATCAGCAATCGGTTCTATGATAACTCCAATTGAAACCTTACTGAACCTTTGTTTAGAAATCGGTTGGATAATAACGTCAATCGGAAGGATTTTGAACTTTTGTTCAAGAATCGATGCGATTATATCACCAATTGAAAGGTTACTGAACCTTTGTTCAGTGATCGATTCGATTTTTAACTCCAGTTGAATGATTACTGAACCTTTGTTTAGTAATCGGTGTGAATATAACACCAATCAGATGGTTACTAAATCTTTGTTCAATAACTGATAAAATTGCAACTCCAATTGGAAGGTACCATAACTTTTGTTCTCTAATTGGAAGAACACAAACATCGACTAACAGATGATGTATACATGAGTCAAAATCCTACTTCAACTTATGACTAGTCGAAGCATAACAACGACTTATGTGTAAGACTTTAACCAGTTGAAGTCTAACTTTGACTCATGATCATTCGAAGACTTGAATGATAGTGGAAGTCAACTTTTAGGGTTGGTAGAAGCACTGGTACCTAGGTATTGTCATGCCCCCGATTTTTAGCAGTGGAATTAATTGAGAGATGCGACGAATAAGTGAGCATTCAGAAACTATAGATAAATAGCTACTACTGGTAGGGCCCATAATGAAATATTAAAATTCTCTTCCTTTATTTATCAAAAATAAATATTACAACCTCCAATGTCAATGAAACACTCCTTGCTCACCAATGTATTTATCTCTCAAAAGAAAAGAAAAGTTACAGTAATGACCATTCTCCCATAGACTAACTAGAAATAGAAATGACTCTCTAAGTGTACTCCATGCTCGGCGCACAAGTCTCATCATTTAGCTTTACCTTCACTATCTGAAAATGTTAAAGAAAGTAGGTATGAGCACACTCAGCCAGTAGGATTTACTTCTCAATGTGCGGGCAATGATATAAATGATTAAAATTTTAAGAACTATAAGCAGGCACGAGTATAAACAAGATGTTCTAACATGCATGATAAATCCAGTGAAAACATAATTAGCAATGCGTTCAAGAGATGTCCAATGAATTCGAGATGTTATGTGAGAAGAACAATCAAGTAAGAGAGATTGTCACGCTAGAAAGTATATCGCATGTAAAGGAGAGTATTCACATTTGGAAGTAATAAACATGGTCATAGTTCAAGAAGGTCAGGATAACTCATGTGTCAATATCACTGAAGAGGGAACGGTCAGGATTATACAAGAAAGTTCTTTCATGCAAAAAAAAAAAAAAATCACTAGAGTATCTTTCAAGAGATCAAGATAGCAATGGGAAGTGCAAGCATGCATGATAAATTCACTAGCAAGCATTTTGAGTAACCCGTTCTAGGCACTCCACAAGAATGTACTTTTCATATCACGTAGGGTCTACTGATGTCTCAAGAAAGTATGCCCCTCTACCACTCAGGTTAAGGACTAGCACGCAGTAGCGAGCAACAAGTCAAGTCAAGCAAGTGTATCACATATAACAAGTATGTGCCATGCCAAGCACCAATCATGATTCCGTACCACGCCAAGCAACACGACTTTGTTAGGCGATCAGCCTAACAATCAACTCTTGGGGTAACAAACATCTTTGGAAAACTGAGAAATCAACACCTTGGGGTAAACACGAATTTGTCGGGAGCAAATCCGACAATCACACCCATAGGCAACACGACTTTGCCAGAATCTCCAGGACCAGATACGAGCCCACAATCAGGTTTGTATTGCGCAACAATAACATATATCCCAATGAGCCCATCGACTCGTAGGTAACAAGAACGTGTTTTGAGTCCATGACTCCAATCGTATTCATATCATTAGAAAGCACTTCAAGATTGTATCACAAGGTGTGTCAATAAGGATGGACTGGTCAAGAAAGTTCAATATTTTCATGTCAAGGATAAGGATTCAGGATCACAATTGTCAAGAGAGTAATCAGGCGTAATTTTAGTTTAGTTTAACCATCCATTAATGTCTTGTCATTCAATTCGGACTAATGCTGAGAGAGTAAGATGAGAAAGAAAAGTGCACACTATCTCTAGGGAACTTCAATGATATAACAAGCTTAGTCTCCATGAGGGAATCCACGGAGTACGGATGCTTACAGAGGTCTTAACAAAAAGGTTCATAGTCTTCCAGAACGGAATGTCCAACAGAGAGGTTCCAATTTGTCAAGAAGGGGTTGCTTAACTTGTGCAAGTGTACAAGTGTAACGTGTATCGAAAACTTGCCAAATCAAGTGTGATATAGAATAGCAAGAGAATTATGACAAACATAGGAAGTAATTAATAACACAAGTTTAAAATCAAGAAAGCCCAAATAAAGCAAGACCATTATATAACATGTAGAATAAATTAAATGCTATGCATGGTTAAGGTAAGGTTCTCTACACGCCATTATCACCAAGCTAATTTTCATTCAAGTTTAAGTTATCATTTTAACCATAGCTGAGCATAAGATGATGAATAAGATCAATCATATGGTAACAGAGACATGATCATATCATTATGAATATTGAAATAAGATTTCAAGTTATTAACATCTTTAGAAATGGGTTAAACAAATTTTATATTGCTGAAAGTATGAAAATCATGCTTAATAAAACTTAATAGAACTTAATCAAGCTTAATCAAGGATTAATCAAGCTTAATTGAACTTAATCAAGGTTAATTAGATATTAATAAGACTTAATTAGTACTTAATCAAGCTTAATTAAACTTAATTAGGACTTATTCAAGCTTAATTAAACATAATTCTACTTAATTAAGCTTAATCACACTTAAATAGTACTTAATCAGGCTTGATAGGGCTTAATTAGACTTAATCTAACTTAATTAAAGTTAAACAAACTTAAACAATACTTAATCAGGCTTAATTAAAGTTAAATAGATTTAAATAATACTTAATTAGGCTTAATCTGATATAATCAAGGTTAAATAGGGTTAAATAATTCTTAATCAGATTTAATCACACTTAAACGGGGCTTAATCGGGTTTAAATATGACTTAATCTGATTTAAAAATTTACTGGATAACTTGTTCCACTAAATAAATGACTTACAAAGACTTTGTGCAAAATATCAGAAAAAAAACACTAAAACAAGGTTCAAAGGGGTGCTCGGTTTAGTGTACCAGATGGGGAGAGGGCAGACAGTGCGGCTCAATGCGCCGGCCCAAAGGGAGCAACCAAGAGGAGCGCGGTGCACCCAGGGGAAGGTTGATGACGGGAAGTCAAATTTTAAAACAAGGAGGGTGGTGCATTGTGCCAAACAGATCTCCCAGCCAACAAGGGCACAGTGTGCCTAGCTAAGAACAAGGATTTGCAGCAAAACGTGATTTTAAGGTTATGCTTTAAAAACACATTTATAATCATTTTTAGGCAAAACTCTCAACATGAAACTTGTCAATAACAAGATGGAGAAGGTCCCTATGAAATTTATTTGAATTCATTTGACCTAGGGATCCATGAATTTTAGTTTTATGCTCAATAATCCCTAATTCACAGTATGCTTAGAAAACACTTAATAATATCAAACCAATGCATAAAAATTGGGGAAAATATAGAGAAATTGTTCCTAACATGTTGAAGAAACTTCGGTCAAAGTTTCATGAAGTTTAGATTAGGGGTTTAAGAGATACAATATCAAGAAGATGCAACTCATATAAACACAAAAACTGAAACTTTGGGGCTTTAATTCGACGTGTATGCATGATATAAATTGGGAAAAACTTATCTAACATGTTTGGGACATATAGAGGTATCTATGAACAAGTTTAATTAGAGTTTGACCCGAGATTACCTACCTTTTGAATGTAACGGGGATAAAGAACCAAAATTTTTAATGAAAAATGTAGTGCCCTAGAATTTTTCTTGAATTTATATTGCAATTGTATTTGTAATTTCTGCATGTAATTGTGTGCTGATCTATGTTGAACTTGGCGTCCACATTTGTTGGCGTTAAGACCTGTTAGCAGCATGATCGTCTGCCGTTTATTCCTTGTTAACGACATCATATAGTGTCGTTGATTATTTTCTGAAATATTTGGTTTTTCGGGCAAGAATGTAGACGACACAATCGATGGACGTCTACATCATGGCTGGCGGCAATTTCTGTTGATGTTAACCTGACTTGCCTGTTTGTGATATTTCTGTTCTGGGGGAGAATAAATCGGCTGTTTCCATGCATTTAATGGGCTAGATCTGAGCGTTTAGGATCTAAGGGTCCGAATTAGGGTTGGCTAACGAATGGGAGATCTTTATATGACCGGATTTCGCAGTTTGGGGAGGTTTTCGCCCTAGATTTGGAAGAGAGAAAAGAGGGCCGAGGAAGGGTTTTGCAGAGCTCGTGCGTGCGATCTGAAGGTTCCTGGACCAAGGTGGAACATCCAGCAACGAGATCTGAAGCTTCACCAAGTGGAGGAACTACGTTGGAGGAAGATTTGGAGCGGTTGAAGTCGGTGAAGGGGACTGCCTTGCTGCCAAGGCGGGCTTTTTCGGGCTTTGATTCGTCACTCCAGAAGGAGGGAAAGAGGCAAGTAACATGGGGGATTAGTTTAGGATATATAAGACTGTATATTTATCATTTTTACAGATTTTTAAAGCATGAAAATGATGCGTGGGAAAGGGTAGAATTCTCGTTATTTCATGTTGTGTTTTCTGGGTGAAAGAACTTGACGTCCAGATCGTGTCATTTAGATTTTATAAACGACACAATCGACCGCCGTCTATTTCATGTAAACGTTACTTGTTTTCCGACCTATACTATATGTTAACGGCGCTATGTGCCGCCGTCTACTGGTTGTTAACGACATAATATGTGGACGTCTACTTCAGGTAAACACCACATTTGTTGCCGTTAAGCTTATCAGTGCAGTGAATTGCAGAAAAATCTGATTTTTAATTGCTTATTTGTGATCCATGCTTGTATGAGGTTTCGGCCAGGTGATGTTTTATGTGTTTTCAGTACTGTTTAACTAGAGACAGGTCATGACAGTAATGGATAGATTAAATGCATAAGTTACCCTTGAATTTTATTGAATTAGCAAATGAATTTTGTAAAGAAGTGAACATGATTTCTGTTGCATTGTTGAAATAAAAGAGAAACTATACTATTGATTTGTCAGTACTGCAGATCTACTATATTTCAGTTCCTGTATCGATTTGCATGAATTTCTCACTGTTGCATTATGATTAGTTAGCTTAAATTGATGGAAATTAGTTATGAAAAATGGTTATAGAGCTCAGAAAAATGTGAAATTTTACATGTGTGTGGTTTAATCTGATTCTGAATTTCTGTCAAAATTTCGGGATTTTTAGACTTCTGTGTGTATTGTTATGAATTTCTGATTGTTAAATAGCATATAGAATTCAATTAAACATGAAAAAATGTGCATGAATGAATGTGATATGATTAGTACCATGATAGTTTGTCTGTTTTACAGAAAAGTTAAGATTCAGGAACTGAAGAAAATCTAATTGCATAATGTTGTATTTAGTGCATGGAAAAGGCTTGATAGAATTGCATAAAATGTAGATTGATGATTGCATACACGATAATGCATATATATTAAAGTAAAATGGCCAATGAAGACATTGCTATTTTAGAGATTTCCTACAAGGAACTACACCATGGATGCCCCAATGGTAATGGTTCACCTACATGTAAATGACCTACTGAATCCGTGGGTAACGGATTGAAATTCTGGAGGTAGACAAGTTCTACTGGCTAAGGAAGGAAGGGCTTTCCCCGGTATTGCGCAATGGCCATGACTTCATCACTACATTTCCTAGGTGATAAGTGAATGCTATATGACTACTGATCTCTATTAATAGTGCGGACTATGTCTTGGCAATTAAATGATAAATGTCTACATGAAAAATGGACTACATGACTACATGCTATATGTCTACATGTTAAATGACTACATGATAAATGTCCACATGAATAATGTCTACATGATATATGCTACATGATTCACATGTCAATTGTTTTACATGCGACATGACTACTTGCTACATGTTAACTAGTTGCATATTGCATAACGTAGAAATTGTTACATGTTGCATGACAACAAGTATATACCATGATAAATTGATTGCATGCTGTGTATAGGAACATGTTAGTTCAATTATTAGAATATAAGATGTGAATTACATGCATTACATGAAACATTTCATTGCCATGATAATTAAACAAGCTATGAAATGATTGATTGCCAAATGACATAGAACCATGTTAGTAGGAAAAAGCTATATGATGTCAAAGATGTGAATGATATAAGTTACCATGTTTTAAATCTAATATATACATAATGTCTTGAACTATCTTTCATGTGACTTGCTGAGTCTTGTAGACTCATACTTACTTAATATTTTAGGAGATACAGAGGATACTCAGGAGTTAGTGCACACTGACTCTAAGCGTGAGGATGTGGAGGCGTAGTTTTACTTGAGAGATTTGGAGTGGTCATTATGTATGTGAGGAAAATGATGTACTTTATTTTATGCACTTGAACTTATGGCTTGCAATAAAGTTGGACTATTGTTATCTTTCTCTTATGTTTAGACTGGATATTTAAATATGATGTTGATTACAAGTATTTGGTTCCATATTCCGTTGCATATTATTGGAATTGAATTGTCATTTATGTATATCTCAATATGTACCGTCTAATGTTAGATTATTCCACTGTAATACCTTTATTAGATCCAATGGGAGTTGGTGTAACTGTACTGGATCTAAGAGGGGCATTACAAAAAACACTCAAATCTTTGCTCTATAGCTCCTTTTCTTGCTCTTAGCTAGTCCACCCACATCTAGCAAGGTTGGAAGAAGGTTGGGGGCGGCCATGGAGGGTTTATGATGTATTTATAAGGGTAGGGTTGTGCAAAAATGAGTTTAAGTTTCCTAATCTTGAGGGTAGGAGTCCTACCATAATTAGAGCTCCTTTCTATGACTATTTCCTTCTAATGCCACCCCAACTAAGAGGGTAAGTGGTAGTAAGTTCATGCCCCCCAATTGGGCTAGGGTTTAAACTTATACCATGGACTATTTGACATACTTTTATGCTTAATTAACCCACTTTAAGGGTGGTTATTGAGTTATCATGAATTTTAAATATTAATTTCTTATATTTGGCTTCCTATTGAGCCCAATAAACATGATTGGACATCAAACATCTATTTCACATGAGTTAATTACATGTGATAAAGAGTTTTCGACGTTATCAGGTTTATCGCCTTAAGTCGAAGTTTACGGTTTTTATTAACTCAAACATGTTTGTTTGACTCTAATTTATTTTCTATTATTTGTATCTCATTATTTAAATTGTCACCCTAAATTTATGTGTGATTTCGAGTTGGTTTGCACATGCGGTAATGACTTTTATCATTATCGGATTTATTCATCTTAAGACTGTTTAGCGTTGGCCAACCCAATTATTCGTGTTTTGACCCACATTCTTTATCACTCCTTATTGTTTAATATCAGAAAATAAATTTTGATTTAGTTTCGTAGAAATATTCCACATGTGATAATGAGTTTTCTAATTTATTTATATTTTAAAAATTCAGGTTGCTATAGGTATGGCCCAAGTATGGTGGGTTTATCTTTCCCAGACACAGTCAACTATAGGTATGGGTGGAAGCATGGTGCAGAGTTATGGTTCAAGTACAACAAATCTTTGAACGTCAGTCCTCATTTACAAATTTTTGTTAAATAAAAAGGGTTCTTTGGGACCAAGCCTTTGAAAGGTTTGCGGAATCCCAATATGCTAATCTAGAAGGGGGGGGGGGGGTTGAATAGATTATTACCAATTAAAAGTATGAAGACAACCCTTTTTAATTTCACAACAAAGTCTTTTGAATTTCTGTAGAAACAACGTGAGACTTAGATGTGTTGATGATGTGTAGATGAGTTAGCAATCTATCTAGTGTGTGAATGCAACGTGCCTATCAAGCATCTAACATGAAAATCGTTCAAACCACAAGACACGAAGATTTACGTGGTTCGGAGTACACAAATCGTGTATCCTACGTCCACGGCACACACACACACACAGAAAAACTACTTATCAGCGAGTTCAGTGACTACAACTCACACACGTGTTTTCTGATGTGCACCCACGATCAGAACAACACACACACACGTGATATCAAGCACAAAGATCGCTTGAATCACCACAACACACACACGGATGGTAGAAATATGAAAACAGGGAGAGTTCTAAGTGATAGAATAAATCCTGGTGAAGAACTCTTCTGAGAACGCCTGGAGGAAGTCCAATCTTCAACTTGAATGCTTTGAGTCGATGGAGAAGGTTGAATCCTCGACGTTCTTCTTTCAGGAACTGCTGGATAGACGGATCTTTAGGGCTCTGTGTAGCAGTCTGAAGCAGGGCAGCAGCAACTCTTGTGAAACTTGGAGTAGCTCTAGGGTTTTTGGTTGTGGCTGCTTCTCTGCGAAATTTCCTTCTAAGAGGTGTTTAAATATAGGAGTTCTCACATGGAGAAACGTGAGAGTTGGAAACACCTCCTAGGATAACTTAGAAACTTTCTGTAATATGAATTGTACTCTGTCTGTTGACAGGTCTTGGCCATCTGTCTACAGGCGACAGTAAGACAGAAGTATGGATGCTCAGCTCTGTGAGATCTGTCGACAGTCGAAGACCATCTGTCGACAGATATGCTCTTTTGTGCAAGCGACAGAGGTCTGGATATCTGGACTGTGAGATCTGTCGACAGTCGACTTCCTATCTGTCGACAGATGAAGACTTCCTGAGCAATGTGACTTTGGGATGATCTTTCCTGTGCAATCTGTCGACAGGTGCTTTTGTGTCTGTCGACAGGTGACCTTATTTCTTGCTTTTTGTGATCTTTCTCACTTGTTTGGTGAGAGCTTGACTTTGGGCATTTGTACCTACATGATAAAACATGAAAAGTTAAGTATTTTGAATACACAAATGATCAAGTATTGCATTGGGTTCTTTGTCATGTGTCAAGTGTATCAAACCTCAATTGAAGTTACTCATCATCAAAAACATGTTGTTATAAATGTTAGAATGAAAGCCCAACATTCTCCCCCTTTTTGATGATGACAAAATTATTCAATTAATGCATTGAGGTTTCTCCCCCTTTTGACAACATCGAAAAGCATGCATATCAGTCAATCATAGAGACAACATAGAGCAAGGCACTGTGAATTCATTGATATGAAATAAGCATACACAGTACAAAAAGTTGTTTGACTGAAAGGGAAAGAAATTACATGACAACAAAGTGGAAGCAAATTAGCACAGGACTCGACATGAGAAGACACATACACTACATGATGACCCACTCCTAGACATAGAACCTATCTAAGCAGCATCATCTGCGGGCGGAGCTAGAGCCTGACGTGTATCGTGCATCTCTTTCTGAAGTCTGGTGATACGGAGCTGGAGCTAGACTTGATTGTCTGCAAGTGACTCCAGACTCGAGTCCACCGTATCCAATCTTGTGTTGAGGTTCTCAAATCCAGTGGTCATCTGTTGCTGTAACTGTGCAATCAATTCTCTGATGGATGGTTGAGTTGGAGCATCACTAACAATCTCAACTCCCGGCATACCATGTGATTCAGACTGGGAATCTTCATCTTCTTCATCTTTAGCATCATCAGCAACATTCTCATCTTCGTCTTCAACATTCTCTTCTACGGCATCAATAGGTGCTTTACCCTTAAGCTCCCGGGTAACAATTCCATCAACAAGCTTGTATCCCATGCGATGTGCTGTAGTTAGATCAAAGCTGTTGCGAGAATTTAGCACTATGCACTCGCTGTCTAGAATGTCAATGCCGATGAACCTCATGAGGGAGGTAAGTGGACAGGCAAAAGGCATCGATCTCCGGGTTGGTAGAAGGTTTTGAGGATCAGACGAAGCATCAGAAGTGGGAGACTAATGGGTTCACATTTGAGAAAGAAGGTGAAGAGAGATTTGTGAACATCGGTGACCAACTCCCGATTGCCATGTTTAGGCGCAATCATGGTAGTGAATATGTGGTGGATCATCCTGATTAATGGAGGAAATGAATTTGCATTGAGTTTAGAGATTTTCTTGGTGCCATCATAATCCTCAAGTGTAAGGAGAGGGTAGTAGACCGAGGATATCAACTCCAGAATTGGGGATTTGAAGGGCTGTGCTAAAAAGATTTTCAGTAAGTTGAAATGTAGTGCCCTTGACGGTGGTATAGAAACGATTATCTGAAGTGTAGCCAAGGTTGTTGTAGAAGTCACGAACGGCGGAAGAAGAATACCGTTTGTGATGGTAGAGAAATGGAGTCCAGCCCTGACTGTCGAATAAGGGTTGTAGATTAGGAAACATGACGGCCAAGGACTCAAACTCTACATACCATTGCTGGACAAACTTGGTATGCGTCCCCTTTGAGTGGGTGAGATGAAAATGGGGAGGCACCACAAGCTCGGGAAGACGATCATCCCGATGCTTTGTCCTGCGCTCAGCCTCAGCCCCGTCCGCCCGAGAAGAGGAGGGACGGCGGCGAGAAGACAATTTCTTGGACGGCCTGGAAGACTTGAGGAAGGCTAGAAGAAGAAGGATGAGCATGAGAAAGAGATGTGGTTGAGGTCTCGGATGAGAGGAAGGAAGATCGGAGGAAGATAGGGTTTTCCCATCTAGAACAGGGGACGGAGATTTGGAGGGGAAGTAGAGAGGGGTTTTGGTGGTAGGAGGAGAAGGGTTCCTATGGATGCCTTTTTATAGAAAGAGGAGGTGATTTGAAAAGGCAAGCCCCACCAAAAAAGGCCCAAACGGCGTGCCCGTTGGACTTCCCAAACTGGGTCTTCCGCCGGCTGTCGACAGATGATTGGGGATCTGTCGACAGATCCTGCATAGTTTCTGCCAGTGATGTTTGATGTGGTTTTTGAAGAAAGAAATGGGAGCAATGGTTACACGAGTCATATTTGTAAGGTGTAACATGGGTAAACACATATTGTAACCTATCATTTTCATGGACATTAAGGCTCTCCCACTTACCTGGATGATTTAAGCATAATACCCAAGGGACTTAAAGTTAAACATGAAGAGAACATTTTCCATTCGTTGAGAAAGGACACCATTACCCTTGGTTGATTAAGGACATTGTAGACCAACACTATCCCAAGTTTATGATGATCAAATGATGATTGAAATAAATGTCTAAACTTCTGGATAGCCATAGACAGTACATGACCTTTAGATTTGAGACACTGTGGAGGCTTCACACTATTTCAAAATTTTTTTTTGCTTTCAAGACAAGAATTCAATGGGAAAAGTGATATTCAAGATGACTTCACACCTTTTGACATGAGGATAGACATGACAAGTGCCCGTACCCCCAGTTACTCAGTCGAAGTTTCCATTATATCGTTGTATAGAGATAATGAGTTTGGTTTTTGACGTGAGGGCAGACATTTGTGATGCCCGTCTCCCCGGTTACTCAGCAAGACCCATCATAGCTCTACCTTTATCCCAATATTTTTTTTAATTGACGTTGTATATACTTTTCTGAAATAGGTAGCTTTTCTCCATTTTAGCTAAACTTAAGATCAAGGAGACGTATATGATGATCCTTCAGTTTAAAACATAAAGTTCAATAACCATAAGATTTTTCAGTTGTATTAAGAATGGTGTGAGCCTACAAGGAAATTATTCAACGGAGTTTAGGTGTTAATCCTCGAAGATAGTTCAATGTTTTCAAAATGATGTAACATAAACCCAAGCATGAGTAGTATGTCCAAATCATAGTGGTTTAGGGGATAGCATCAATATCATGTATATATGAGGAAGTTAAACATGTATATCCACCCAATAAACACCTTAATGAAAGTTCATGAACCTGCTGAACAAGTAGTATGTGAAATAGGCATGAATTACTTGAAGAGATGGTGTCTGTCGACAGCTAGAGAAGTGCCTGTCGACAGATCACATAGACAGAAGAAAGGCCAGTTCGGGCAGAGCAGAACCTGTGAGATCTGTCGACAGATAAGTGGTCGTCCGTCGACAGATTGCACAGATAGAAGAAATAGAGTTCTGTGAGGCCTGATCTGTCGACAGATATAGTGGGAGCTGTCGACAGATGCCTGTGCAAAGCTGGTTTAAGATTAGAATGAAGAGTGAGATGATCATGACAAGTGAGGGAATTGAAAATACACATTGAATGAGTGATTCTCCTTTTCATGAAGGACATCTAACCTAGACTTGCTCCCCCATAGTGTGTGCTCATGTGAAAACAAGCAATTGAGTATTCAAGAGACACTATTACAACTGGACCAATCATGTGAGCACATCAAGCTTTCAGGAAGACAGATTGTTAAGATTGTCAATGTTTCACTGAAGAGGAGAATGGGCCAATTGTAAAGAAACTCATCCCTATATGAATTACATCCCCCTTACATGCATGTCAACTATGGATACGTGGCGGAGGATCTTTCCTCTACGCATAGTGGAAGTTTCCAAACAAGCTTTACTTGTTCTTCCACAAACACTATTTGATATACCTCACAGTTGGTGCACACAAGAGACATATGCTCAGTATATGGATAAGTTTTACTGCAATTTGCACAAGCCCAATTCTCTTCTCAAAGTGGTGAATCTATCTTCAGCTAGAGGTTTGGTAAAGATGTCAGCCAATTGTTTTTCTGTGGGTATGAAATTGATTTCTAGTTTTTGTTGGCTACCTCATCTCTCAAGAAGTGGTGACGGATTTCTATGTGTTTTGTCCTAGAGTGTTGAATGTGATTCTTTGATAAGTTGATTGCACTGGTGTTGTCACATAGGATAGGTGTGCATCTAATATCAATGTTATAGTCACACAACTGACTTTTTATCCACAACACTTGAGCCGCACAACTCCCTGCAGCAACATATTCTGCCTCTGCAGTGGATAGTGCAACCGAATGTTGCTTCTTGGATGCCCACGAAACCATGCAACTGCCAAGGATTTGGCAATAGCCACTAGTGCTTTTCCTGTCAATTTTACATCCAGCATAGTCAGCATCAGAATATGAAACCAAGTCAAGGCTACTACCTGCTAGATACCAAAGACCCAAATCAAACGTACCTGAGAGATATCTGAAAATTCTCTTAACGGCAATTAAGTGGCTTTCCTTTGGACTAGATTGGTATCTAGCACAAAGACAAACGCTGAACTGGATGTCTGGTCTACTTGCAGTAAGATAAAGGAGTGAGCCAATCATACCTCGAAATTGTTTGGCATCTACTGATTTACCTTTCGCATCACTTTCTAGCTTAATGCTTGTGCTCATGGGTGTTGAGGCATGTTTAGCTTCTTCAAACTGAAACTTCTTCAGTAGCTCTTTGACATATTTTTCTTGGTTGATGAAGAATCCATCTTCCAATTGTTTCACCTGCAAACCAAGAAAAAATTGAAGCTCCCCCATTAGACTCATCTCAAATTCACTGTGCATATGTTTGGAGAATTCTTCACACAGTGAAGGATTAGTAGAACCAAAGATAATGTCGTCCACATAGACTTGAACAACAATTATATGATTGCGGACTTTCTTTGTAAAGAGAGTTTGGTCTACCTTACCTCTTGAGTAGTTTTTGCTTACCAGAAATGTGCTCAGCCTGTCGTACCAAGCTCGGGGTGCCTGTTTCAAACCATAAAGAGCTTTGTGCAATTTAAATACATGGTGTGGTTTATCATAATCCTCAAAGCCAGGTGGTTGAGAAACGTAGACTTCCTCTTTTATGTAGCCATTTAAGAAAGCAGTTTTGACATCCATTTGATACAATTTAAATTTGTTTGAGCATGCATATGCTAACAAGATTCTAACTGCTTCTAGCCTAGCTACTGGTGCAAAAGATTCTTCAAAGTCTACACCAAATTCCTGATTATATCCTTTTGCAACCAGTCTAGCCTTGTTTCTCACCACTTTACCCTCTTCATTGAGTTTGTTTCTAAAGACCCACCTTGTACCTATGACAGACATTTCAGGGGTTTTAGGAACTAAACTCCATACATTATTTCTTTGGAATTGCCCAAGCTCCTCATGCATAGCATCAATCCATGAATCTTCTTTTAAGGCTTCTTCAACATTCTTAGGTTCCACTTGAGAGACAAAAGCTAAATGGTCCTGTTCAACTATTTGATTAACCTTTGATCTAGTTTGAACCGACTCATTTAAATTTCCTATCACATTCTCAAGAGGATGATCTTTTGAATACCTCACATTCATGACTGTTGAAGGGCCTGGAATATCTTGCATTTGAGGAGTTGGTTCTGGAGGAGGAAGTGCTTGAGGTAGTTCAAGTTGATGTTCTTCCTCTTGTGGATCTTTGTCAGGTACATCTTCTGAATTGTTGTACGGGAGAATATCTTCTTCATCATTATACCTGCGAAGATATCCACTTTTAGTCTTGACAGTTGTATAGAGATTGCATTTGATTTTCTCTGTAGTTCTCCAAGTGTTGTATCTTCAGTTTCATCTTCAAACCTGTAAAGTTTAGAATTGTTAGACTTGGTTTGAGATTCATCAAATACAACATGTGGAGTTTCTTCCACTTTTCTTGTTTTAAGATTGAACACCCTATAGGCTCTAGAGTGTTCTGAGTATCCAAGAAAAATACCTTGATCGCTTTTGGCTTCAAACTTGTCCAAAGCATTTTTATCATTGTTATGTATGAACACTTTTGAGCCAAAAACTCTGAAATACCCAATTGTGGGTTTCTTACCTTTCAGAAGTTCGTAGGAGGTTTTCTTGAATACCGGTCTTACCATGGCTCTATTAAGAATGTAGCAAGACGTGTTTACCGCTTCTGCCCAAAAGGTTCTTGCTAGTTGATTCTCGACCAAAAGCGTGCGAGCCATCTCCACCAATGTTCTGTTCTTTCTCTCCACCACTCCATTTTGTTCCGGAGTTCTTGGAGAGGAGAACAAGTGCTCTATCCCATGGAGCCTGCAGAATTCAGTAAAGGAGTTGTTGTCAAATTCTCCCCCGTGATCAGTGCGGATGGAGCATATTTTGTTGACATTTCCATGCTCAATCTTATTAAAAAATCTTCAAAAACTTGCAGTGCTTCATTCTTGTGAGCAAGAAATTTCACCCATGTGAACTTAGAAAAATCGTCTACAATAACAAATCGTTTGCCATTGAGACTCAACATTCTTGTAGGTCCAAATAGGTCCATGTGCAACAGTTCATAAGCTTTAGTAGTACTCATCGGTGCTTTTGATTTGAAGGATTTCCGGGTTTGTTTTCCCTGTGCACATGCGTCACAGAAATTTTCATTCTTGTTAAAAGAAATGTCAGGAAGACCACTCACCAATTTAAGCCTCATGATCTTGTGCAATACATTATAGCTAGCGTGACTGAGCCTATGATGCCACAATGTAAGCTCATCCTGTTTGTTTGCTACAAGACATAGATCATTATTTTCTGGATCATCTAAATCAATCATGTAGATGTTGTTTGATCTTTTTCCAGAAAATTTCAGACTTCCTGTTTCCTTATCAAGAATTTGACATGAATTGGATTCAAAGACAATTTTATGACCTTTATCACACAATTGACTTATGCTTAGCAAGTTGTGATGAAGGCCATCAACAAGTAAGACATTGTCTATTGAGTTAGAGGCAAACTTACCAACCTTACCTGAGCCGATGATCTGACCTTTGTTGTTACCTCCAAAATTACTTGACCTCCGTCTTTTTCCACGAGCAAACTGAATTTTTCTTTATCGCCCGTCATGTGCCTCGAGCAGCCACTATCCAGGTACCATTTGTTTTAATTGTGGGCTGCTAGGCATTCCTGCACATGTGGATCAGACAAGAGTTTTGGTACCCAAATTACTTTGGGTGCCGTTGTATCATTCATGCCAAACAGTAAATGCTTAGGTATCCAAATCTGTTTGAGTTTCAAGTTATTTGGATTGTTCCAGCATTGTTTTTCATTATGCCCGACCTTTTTGCAGACTTTGCATGATGAAGGTTTGTGAACAACAGTGGGCATGATATTCTTGGGAGCATGCATTGGCATCTTGCCCTTTTGTTGTCTTGTCAATTTGGGCTTGGGAGCATGCTTTTTGTTCTGTCTTGGGCTTGTTACAAATTCTTTAGATTGACCAGGAACAAACTTGATCAACTTAGGTTCTTGTTTCTTACCCTTTGAAGGGGTTTGTTTACTTGAACTTGGGCTGGAATCAATGAAATCTGTTAGCAGATTTTTGCCAATTTCCTTTGGCTTTGCATTTTGAAACCCAATCCCATGTCTTGCAACAAACACTTTTGAACCCAGAATTGCATCAAGATTCTATTTACTTTTGACAAAGCCAGACAGATCCTTTGACTTATCTTTTATTTCCTTTTCAGCTTGATCCAATCTTTCCTTTAGATTAGCATGCTCATTTTTAAGAACTTCAAGAGAGTTCATTAGATCATCTCTTTCCTTTTGAACTTCTTGAAACTTAAGTTTCATGCTATCCCATCATTCATCACTCTTCATCATTTCAATTACTTATTCAAGGATTCAATTTCTTCATCATTGTTTGACCTATGAACAAGGGAATTGACTTTCTTCTTGAGTGACTTATTTTCAGACTTGAATTCACAAAATTTTTCAAATAGAACAGTTAAGCTTCTTCCCACTCAGTAATAGAATATGTTTCAAAGGAAGAATTTACCTCGTTGGAGTCATCACTCCTTGCCATGAGACACTGAATCTCATCATCTCCTGAGGTAGCTTGACTGTCCTCGTCTTCATCTTCATCACTCCAAGTGGCCACCATTGCCTTGGCCTTCTTGAAGGTGAACCTGTCCTTCTTCAGCTTTTTTTTGAGCTCGGGGCACTCTCCTCTCATGTGCCCTTGCTTCTTGCACTCATAAAAAACAATCTCAGACTTTTTGGTAGAGTCAAATTTATTAGCAAAGTATTTCTTTTGGAAAGGTTTAGAGTTACCTTACCTCTCCTCTTGTTTTTCAGGAATTTTTTGAATTGTCTAGTGAGCATGGCCATTTCTTCATTCTCACTCTCACTAGACGATTCAGACTCATTATTTTCCTGACTTATCTCCTTTTTGGAAGCTGAAGAACTCTTCCTGGAAGCCTTCAAGGCAATAGACTTCCTAGGATTTTCTTCAGTTTCCTTTCTTTTGACATTTAGTTCATAAGTCATCAAGGAGCCAATCAGTTCATCTACTTTCATTTTTGAGAGGTCTTTGGAATCCTCAATGACTGTGGCTTTGGTGTTCCATGAGGATGGAAGAGACCGAAGTATCTTCCTCACCAAGTCACTCTCTGAGTATTCCTTTTTAAGACCTTTCAATCCATTTATAATTATCATGAATCTAGCAAACATGTCAGAGATGGTTTCATTATTATTCATTTTGAACATTTCATATTCTGAAACCAACATGCTTACCTTTGATTCTCTTACCTCAGACGTACCTTCATAAATCAGCTCAAGCTTGTCCCACATCTCCTTTGCTGAGGTGCATGTGGAGACTCTCGAGTATTCCTTCGGATGGACCGCGCACTGCATCATGTTGAGGGCTCTCCAGTTGAGCGTCCCCTTGGCGATCTGGTCCTTAGTCCAGGTATCCTCGTCCTGAGGCAATTCATATGCTCCTTTTCTGACTATTTTCCAAAGTTCGAAATTTTGTGCTCGTAGAAACACCTGCATTCGATTTTTCCAATACGGATAGTCAATGCCATCAAAGAAGGGTGGCCTGGTCACTGAGTGTCCCTCGGCCATATACCCCTTGCTAGATTCCATTTGACCGTGAATCTCCTGATCGTAAGATCAACCAGATAAAGCAGTAAATCGGAGAAACAAAGCTCTGATATCAATTGAAAGGTTTGCGGAATCCCATTATGGTAATCTAGAAGGAGGGGGGGGGGGTTGAATAGATTATTACCAATTAAAAGTATGAAGACAACCCTTTTTAATTTCACAACAAAGTCTTTTTGAATTTTCTGTAGAAACAACGTGAGACTTAGATGTGTTGATGATGTGTAGATGAGTTAGCAATCTATCTAGTGTGTGAATGCAACGTGCCTATCAAGCATCTAACGTGAAAATCGTTCAAACCACAAGACACGAAGATTTACGTGGTTCGGAGTACACAAATTGTGTATCCTACGTCCACGGCACACACACACACACAGAAAAACTGCTTATTAGCGAGTTCGGTGACTACAACTCACACACACGTGTTTTCTGATGTGCACCCACGATCAGAACAACACACACACGTGATCTCAAGCACAAGGATCGCTTGAATCACCACAACACACACACGAATGGTAGAAATATGAAAACAAGGAGAGTTCTGAGTGATAGAATAAATCCTGGTGAAGAACTCTTCTGAGAACGCCTGGAGGAAGTCCAATCTTCAACTTGAATGCTTTGAGTCGATGGAGAAGGTTGAATCCTCGACGTTCTTCTTTCAAGAACTGCTGGATAGACGGATCTTTAGGGCTCTGTGCAGCAGTCTGAAGCAGGGCAGCATCAACTCTTGTGAAACATGGAGTAGCTCTAGGGTTTTTGGTTGTGGCTGCTTCTCTGCGAAATTTCCTTCTAAGAGGTGTTTAAATATAGGAGTTCTCACATGGAGAAACGTGAGAGTTGGAAACACCTCCAAGGATAACTTAGAAACTTTTCGTAATATGAATTGTACTCTGTTGTCGACAGGTCTTGGCCATCTGTCGACAGGCGACAGTAAGACAGAAGTATGGATGCTCAGCTTGTGAGATCTGTCGACAGTCGAAGACCATCTGTCGACAGATATGCTCTTTTGTGCAAGCGACAAAGGTGTGGATATCTGGACTGTGAGATCTGTCGACAGTCGACTTCCCATCTGTCGACAGATGAAGACTTCCTGAGCAATGTGACTTCGGGATGATCTTTCCTGTGCAATCTATCGATAGGTGCTTTTGTGTCTGTCGACAGGTGACCTTATTTCTTGCTTTTTGTGATCTTTCTCACTTGTTTGGTGAGAGCTTGACTTTGGGCATTTGTACCTACATGATAAAACATGTAAAGTTAAGTATTTTGAATACACAAATGATCAAGTATTGCATTGGGTTCTTTGTCATGTGTCAAGTGTATCAAACCTCAATTGAAGTTATTCATCATCAAAAACATGTTGTTATAAATGTTAGAATGAAAACCCAACAGCCTTATGAATATATTATATATATACATATGACTCTCCTTGGCCACCCAAAACCTCTAGACATTTCTAGACGTGGGAAGTAAAGCTGGGAGCAGAGGGTGTGGAGCACTCAGAAGTAGGAGGAGTGATCTTGAAGCTTTAAATTTTGGGAACCCTTCTCCCTCTTACATCTGCTTCGATCTGTAGGAACCAGAGTACTAAAAGCTATTGAAGATAGGTGATCTCAGGTACAAACTTAACATGTTTTATACCATCTTAAAGCTCATCCACTCCATTCCTTGGTTTACCTAATTTCGCTTAGGCTAGTAGAGAATATTAAGCTTTTCCTGATCATCACCCCGCTATAGGAGTTTTCTTGTTTACCTTATTATTCATGCACCCCTAGAATGTCTAGCCCAACTATAGCTTTAGAGTTCTCCTGCTATGGGTTTCTAACAACTTTCTTGTTGGAAGACTAATCTATTCTATCACTAATTTAATTAATCTCTGAAATAGGCATTACCTATACCTGATGAGATTTTGAAAGCCAACCAAAATTTTTTCTTGATCTATTCTATTTAGTTTAGTGTATTGCGATGGTCTGCCAGTAACTTACACACTTCGAATACATGATAAAAGTTTTAAATTCATGAAAACTTATCCTAAATTGTCCTTAACTGTCAGGATGGATTCCTTTACCATGTGATTTTAAAGATTTCATCCTTGAAATATTGCTTGCGATAAAATGGAAAACTCATGTCTTATAGAATTGAACCGAAAGCACCCCTTTATGCTGTCTTTTGCACTTTTGAAATTCATACCTGTGTCATTCTTAAGTTATCCTTGGAATCCATAAGAGATCCTACTATGTGCTTTATTTTTGAAAATCCATTGGCCATAAAATGTCCTATGTGATCGGCACTATGTGGGACTACGGCCCATAATCAATGGCTATGCAATAAGGGCCCTGTCTGGTCCTGGGGAGGAGCACCCCAATGTACTTATTAATCGCGAGAGTATGGATCTATGGTGTGTGGCATGACACCGATATGTGCGCAAGATTTGAAAGTGCCTTCGTTTGATCTGATATGTTTGATTGTGTGAAACGATATGATCCATTTGTTACCTCTGAAATATGGCCAGTTCTGATCCTGTTCATCTGATATGTTCATTTCTGAAATCTTTGTTCACTATTTGTCATAAATCAGCAACTTGAATCATTAGGAATCCATTTATTTGCTACTCTTGTTCGGTTACTTAATCATATTTACGATTATACATGTTGTCCTTCAATCCTTTGAAACTCCCTTTGCCAAGAGGTTAATCACTTAAACTTTTGCCCACACTTGAGATGTAAATCCTACTAGGCATAAGCTCATTAATGTGCTTAACATTTTTCAGGTAGTGAAGATGAGCCCTTGGAAATGGAAGGGGACGGGCAAGAGTTTATGAGTGTCCCGATCCTTCTGAAGAATTGGAATATGGTCCTTTGGATGTGTAGTAAATCCCCTTTTTAAGTCTATTTTGTGTAATTAATCAATGGGCCCTATGTTTGGCTCCGAAGAGTAGTAGTTGTAATTTAGCGTTGTCATTTGAACTTGTCCAATCAATAGAAAAGATATTTCAATCGTTTGAAAAAGCAATCGGTTTGAAGAACCTATAGCTACCCATTAGTTTGACAACTATCAATCAATGTGAAATAATCAGTAGATTAATATGCAACGGTAGCTAATTGGTATGAAATAGTAGCCAATCGATATGGCTTTGTTTGTCGACAGATAAGCTTGAGTCTGTCGACATATAGCTTTATCTGTCGATAACCAGACTTGGGTCTGTCGACCTATAGCTTCATCTATCAATCTAGAAGTTGTGGTCTGTCGACCTAGACTGCCTATGAATATAGAGTTGTTTTTTATTTGGACATTGGTGAGTGTTTTCTCTTATTTTCATATTGGAGGTAATTTTAGTTCATGAGGAATTAAAGAAGAGTTTGGATTATTGAATTGTGGACTCTACTTGTATTAATCATTGGCTTTGGCTTCTGCATGATTGTTTGTTGTGTTCCCGATTAATCCACTGTTTAAAACAAATTGGGGCCGTGACAGAGGTGGTATCCACACTAAGACATCATGAGTCTGAATGATTACACCAAATGTTAGGGGTGTGCACGGTCCAGTTCGGTCCGAGTTGGACCATTTTTTGGCCAACCCGAAACCGAACCGAACCCCTTGATGAAGCAAGCTGAATCGAACCAGTTCAGTTCGGTTTGAACCAAAAAAGAAGAAAAAAAAGCTCATTTTTAAGGAGGTTCTGGGTTTCGAACCCAAAGAGGAGGAGGGTGCTAACCAACTGCACTGCGTTTCCATTGTGAAATAATATAGAATTCCTTATTTTTATTATATATTCAGTTCATTCAGTTTCACAATTTAAAATCGAATTAAATCACATGGGTCTCCCAAACCGAACTGAGCCGACCCTACCCGAACCAGTCTGTTCAGTTCAATTTTTTGGTTTGACCCAAACCATGCACAACCCTACAAAATGTGAGCTAGGGTAGATACATGGGTTAAGGGCAACATGCATCATGATTTGATCTCTAATGATCATCATCCTTTTGAAGGTATTTAATACTTCAAATGGCAGCTGACTGTGCACAGATGAGGGACATGCAACAAACACTCCAAAACTTGACTCAGGAACTTCTGCAAGCTATGAGGATCTACCGCGACCCAAGATCAAGGAAAAATGCAGCAGAAAATGAGATTTAAAATTTGATCTCGATCCGTTTTGGGATTCGCAAACTAGACTATCGGATAGTCGAAATCACCTTGCGCAGAATCGGATCCGCGTTCGTACGATTCTGTGGAGGTCACGCCACAAGCCGTTCAACCGTCCAGCCTCCAGCGGTGTCCACGCGGTCTTCCTCGTGACGATCCACACCCGCTCCCTCGCGACTGTCCAAGCTCGCTCCCTCAGGTTCCGTAATGCTCGAAGACTGAGCTTGGATCCGTGCCGATCTCTGCGACATGTGACGCAAGAGAGAGGGAGAGAGAGGGGGAAAGAGGGGGGGGGGGGGGGGCGACCAGGAGAAAACCCTGATGCTTGGCCAGGGTTGTCCCATCATATCATTATATAAAGATTGCAATTTTTCATAAAACCCCTGATCTTTATATAATTAGACCGTCGCCTGAAAACCTATTGCGTGTGACCCTCTAGGCCCAACTACCAATCCAGTTAATGGCCCAATAAATTAGTAACGCTTACTAACTTGATTAATTAGTTAATATCTCATATTATCTAATTAATAATCTGAATCAACTTTATCTAGTCAACTCAGCTGGACCTCCGAACACGTTGGGTGCCAAGCAACACCACGTGAACCCGGAAGGTATTGGGGATCTGCAACCCTCACAAGGAACCTTTCCATCATCAGTTATCGTGTAGATATAATCTCTCATTTGCACAATACTCTTGGAACAACTTAGGATATGG
The DNA here is from genome assembly GCA_014218235.1 of Colocasia esculenta. NCBI lineage: Eukaryota > Viridiplantae > Streptophyta > Magnoliopsida > Alismatales > Araceae > Colocasia > Colocasia esculenta. The sequence continues at coordinate 115,821,415 of CM024753.1, read as the reverse complement.
TATAGTGTCAAATCCTAACTTATTGTTCCACTGGGATTCGATGCTTTAGATTAGTATCAAAAACTCCCTTTTTGATATTTTGTCTGCCCTGGCCAGGGACTCCATTACATCGTTCCCTTGAGTATTCTCCCTCTGTGTACCGAGGGCAAATGATCCCTTGTTGACCACTCAATCCCCTTCGAAGGTCTTCCGCTGTGTTCGAACTTTGACTATATGAAATCTCTTGGATAGAGATTCTTAGGCCAAACTCAAAACACAGAAGTCCACCAACAAGGTGTCTTTGGTGTCTTAGGTCTAAGGACCATCTACACAACTGTGATAATCAAATCTTTCTGGTTGATAGTTAGGTACAATACCATCCAGTGATTCTATTAGATCAGTTCAGTTAACTCTTTCTCTAAAGAGTACCTATTATTTCTCCTTAGTGTCTCCACACATATGACTATGAGATCAGTCATCCTCATCATATGAACAGGAGTAAACAATACTATTCTATCTGGATATCTGATGTCCTTTTCAGGTATCCACCGAATAGGAACATTTAGAATATGTGTTTATTGAGTGAGTAGTCTCATTAGTATGATCACACATCATAGTCTACTCACTATTGCACATGTTCATGGACTTTATTATAATACCAACATAGTAAAATAATAAACAAAAGTCATTTTATTAATAACTGAACAAAATGATACAATATCAGATTGGCTTGTTGTCCACCTAAGACTAACAATCTCCCACTTGGACTAAAGCCAATCACCTTTATACACTAATCCCATAGCTGTCAGGTGACGCTCAAACACAATTTGAGCTAAAGGCTTTGTCAGTGGATCTGCTACATTGTCAGTTGATGGAACCTTTTCCACCACAACATCGCCTCTGGCAATTATTTCTCTAATCAGATGAAAGCGCCTCAGAATGTGCTTAGATTTCTGATGAGACTACGGCTCTTTAGCTTATGCTATAGACCCATTGTTGTCACACAACAGTGGGATGGGATCTGAAATAGAAGGAACGAAGCCAAGATCGGTGATGAATTTCTTCAACCACACTGCTTCCTTGGCGGCTTCAGCTGCAACAATATACTCAGCTTTAGTCGTCGAATCTGCAGTTGTTTCTTGCTTGGAACTTTTCCAACAAACCGCACCTCCGTTTAGAGTAAAAATAAATCCAGATGTGGACTTGTTATCATCTGGATCTGACTGAAAACTCGAGTCAGTGAAGTCTCAGAGTTTCAGTTCACCTCCTCCATAAACCAGAAATGTACCCTTAGTCCTTCTCAAGTATCTTAGGATACACTTCACAGCCTTCCAGTGCTCCTAACCTGGATTAGCCTGAAATCTGCTCGAAACACTTTGAGCATAGGCTACATCAGGTCTTGTACATAGCATGACATACATGATAGATCCTATGGCAGAAGCATAAGGAACTCTATCCATGACTGCCCTCTCTTCATGAGTCTTAGGAGACTGTTCTTTAGAGAGATGAATTCCATGTCTCACAGGTATGAGTCCTCTTTTGGAATTCTCCATGCCAAACCTTTTGACAATGGTATCTATGTACATAGATTGGGTTAAACCTAGCATCCTCTTTGATCTATCCCTATAGATCTGTATTCCCAACACGTAGGATGCTTCTCCCAAATCTTTCATGGAGAAGTTCTTTGACAGCCAGATCTTTACAGAGGATAACATTGCCACATCATTCCCAATGAGTAGAATGTCATATACGTAAAGAAGTAGAAATGTGACAGCACTCCCACTTGTTTTCTTGTACACACATGGTTTATCCTCATTCTTAATGAAGTCATAAGATTTAATGGCCTCATCAAATCTTATGTTCCAGCTCCTGGAGGCTTGTTTTAGTCCATATATGGATCTCTGTAGCTTGCACACTTTGTTTGGAAACTCCTTAGATGTGTAACCCTCTGGTTGTAACATATACACCTCTTCCTCAAGGTTCCCATTAAGGAAGGCGGTTTTCACATCCATTTGCCAAATTTCATAATCATAGTGTGCAGCTATAGCAAGAAGAACTCTAATTGATTTTACCATGGCAACTGGGGAAAAAGTTTCGTCATAGTCAACTCCTTGTGTTTGATGATAACCTTTCGCCACTAGTCTTGCCTTGTATGTATCAATTTGTCCATCAGCACCGATCTTTCTCTTAAGATCCACTTGCACCCTATGGGTACAATACCCTCAGGTACATCAACTAAGTTCCAAACTTGGTTAGTGTACATGGACTATATCTCAGAGTTCATAGCCTCCTGCCATTTCCCAGCTTCTGGGCCTTCAATGGCCTCCAGGTAAGTCATAGGATCATCATCCTCATGGTAGGGTACTTTCGAGTCACCTCCATCAATATGTCCCACATATCGTGCTGGTAACTTAGTCACTCTACCTGACTTGCGTGGTTCATTAGTGTGTATATCAATAGGATCACGAACCAACACCTCACTCTCAGGGGCAGTGTTGACTTGTGGATCTGGAACCTCTTCCAGTACTACTTTACTCCCACTATCTTCTTGGAGAAGATATTCCTCCTCCAGAAAAATAGCTCTCCTGGCAATAATCACTTTTTGTTCCTCAGGATAGTAAAAGTAATATCCAAATGTCTCCTTTGGATATCCAACAAATCTACACTTACGTGTCCTAGATTCTAGTTTGTCTGGATCGTGCCTCTTTACATGGGCCGGACAACCCCAGACTTTAACATGTTTAAAATCTGGTTTTCTACCCTTCCATATCTCATATGGTGTAGAGGACACAGACTTACTAGGCAACTTGTTCAATAAGTAAGTAGCTGTCTCAAGTGCATATCCCCAGAGAGAGACTGGTAATTTTGAAAAGCTCATCATTGATCGTACCATGTCCAACAAAGTGCAATTTCTCCTTTCTGACACCCCATTCATCTGTGGTGTATAAGGAGGGGTAAGCTGAGATAGGATACCATTATCCTTCATGAACTGTGTGAATTCTATACTTAAGTATTCTCCTCCTCGATCTGATCGAAGAGTTTTAATACTCTTTCCAGTTTGCTTCTCTACTTCATTTTTAAATTCTTTGAACTTCTCAAAAGCTTCTGATTTGTACTTCATCAAGTACACATATCCGAATCTAGAGAAGTCATCAATGAATGTAATGAAGTATGAGAAGCCACCCTTGGCTTGGGTAGACATAGGGCCACATACGTCTAAATGTATAAGCCCTAATAACTCTTTGGCACGTTCTCCATGTCCAGTAAATGGAGATTTAGCCATTTTACCCATGAGGCAAGACTCACAAGTTGCATATGATTCATAATCGAATGGACTCAAATACCCATTATTATGCAACTTTTGGAGTCTAGCTTCACCAATATGTCCAAGCCTACAATGCCACAAGTAGGATTGATTCACACTGTTCTTGCTCTTCTTAAGAGCCACATCAAGATGGAGATCATGATAAGAAACATCCAAAAGATATAAACCATTGACCATATTCGCAGCAGCAATCAAATTATTACTGAGATAAACGGAACAACATTTGTTTTTAATTGTCAATGTATATCCAACTCTGTCTAAACATGAAACAAAAATGATGTTCTTTATTATGCTAGGAACATAATAACAGTCTTCTAAAGATAGAACATCTCTAGATGGGAGCTTAAGATTCACTATCCCCATAGAGCTTGCCGCAACCTTTGTGCCATTTCCTAGCCTTAGCTCCACCTCATTCTTGGTCAGCTTTCTTCTACTTGTCAGCATCTGCACATCATTGAAAATATGAGAAGCACATCCAGTATGTAATACCCATGATGTAGAATCTCTAACTGACAAGTGTAATTCTATCATATAGATACCTGAAGCTTCACCTTGCTTCACAGTGCCCTGAGCTTTGTCCTTGAGGTATTGTTTGCAATTCCTCTTCCAGTGACCTTTCTGGTGACAATAGAAGCACTCGCCCTTTTCATCTCCTGTGTCCTTCTTTTTCTTCTGAGCTGGGTTTGTCTTAACATGCTTCTTTTGATTTCCTTTCTTAAAGGATTGAACTGCCTCCTCTTCCTGTTGGTCTTACCAACTAAAAGGACTTGAGGTTTTTCCTTCTGAAGGTTTCCCTCAGCAGTCTTAATCATGTTAAGCAACTCAGCTAATACGACCTGAATCTTGTTCATGTTATAGTTAACAATGAATTGAGAGTATGAGTCTGGAAGTGATTGCAAGATGAGGTCTGTGCTCATTTCCTTAGGGAGTTCAACCCCAAGCACAGCTAACCTCTCAATCCACTCTATCATCTTCAATACATGTGTCTGTACTGAAGATCCCTCAGCCATCCTTGCTCTGAACAGACTTTTAGATATCTCATATCTTTCAGTTCTGCTCTGCTCAGAAAATAGCTCCTTCAAATGGAGCAAGATGGCTTTGGCATCCATGTTTTCATGTTGCCTCTACAACTCATTGCTCATTGAGGCAAGCATGAAACATTGTGCCATGGTGGAATCCTGCTTCCACTTCTCATACTCAAGCACCTCTCCTTCAGGGGCATCTGATGCCGGCTCAGCAGGGGCCTCACTATCCAGGACATAGGCGATTTGCTCAGACCTGAGGACAATCTTCAGGTTTCTGAGCCAATCAGAGTAGTTTGGGCCTGTCAAATGATTGGCATCCAATATGCCACGTAACGGATTTTCTGACGACATTTTAGCCTACAGGAGATAAAAGAAATATAATTAGCAGATGTTCAGTTATTATTTAAAACAAAATATGATCTTTAATCTAGTTTAAAACTCCCACTATTTTTCGACGAACTGCATATCCCTCAAATATGTAGAACGGGAGATGCCGACAATCTTCTAGTGGGGATCAGAATCTCAATGACTCATACAATGACTTTGTGTATAGCACAACAAGTCATGACATGAACAAAGAGCACCCATCTCATGGGACTTGCAACCCTTTGCAATATCTGATCACAATTCGGTCCCTGCATCTTTAATGGCCTTGTGGATAGCACAACAAGCCATAAAGTGCAGTCTAAGCTTTACCATCGTTACTTAACGCAGATAGATTAGGATGTAGCCCTTGTGGATAACACAACAAAACTACACCGTGCCTCTACCTCGTTTACATGCATCTATATGCTATAGTTTAAGACTTATTTCACAATTAAGTGGGCCTTGTGGATAACACAACAAACCCACTTAAATGTAATTTAAGTTATTAAACTATAACGATGGAGGACCACACAACTATATTAAAATATATGCGCTACGGCTTAGAATTTTGAAAGAGGATTTTGAAATATTTTATCTTGGTCTCATCCTAGATGGTAGCATATATGAATATTCCATAATATTGCATAATAATATAATCTAGGATATCATAAAAGAATTTGCATCCCATACAAATTAAAGTGGTCAAGGATATTGCATAAGTTTGACTGGAGCCATAACAGTCAAACTACAACTACAAATCCAATATAACACTTATATTGGTAAACCTGCAAACACAATAGCATAAGAGAACTTGTTCCAATGCCATCTCTTGTTGCAGTAGCGGATCATCCTCGCCATCAATCGTTCCTCACGAACAAAATTACATCAAATAAAATTGCATGTACATTTTGTATAAGGAGAAGCCTTATGGCGAATACATCATCAGAGAGAGATAGAAATGCATTGGAATGTGAGAGAGAGAGGACGTACGCAGACCTCAAATTAACCATTAATTTACAAATCCCACATTCACAAATAAATTAAAATCAATCACATCATCCCATGATATGAAAAAGCAAACATCCATAACCTTGCAAACTTTTATTCATTCCACACATGGAAGAGCACATCACATGGCTAAATAAAAGTTTTTTAAAAATATATATTTTTGATTTTAGAAATCTAGGTGCAACCAAAAAGGGATTATTCGATCATTTTGAAAAATAACCTTTTAATCATGCTTTAATCTTCATTACAAAATTGTAACATCAAAAGCATGAGCATACATTCTAAAATCATTTAATAAAGTATTATTCCATGCAAAAGAATTTCTGAAATAAATAATTTAACAATTAAATTATTATTTTCAGAATTAATGGCCTTTAAAATTTTTAAAATTGGAACCTGCTAGGCGTTGGCTCAGCCAACCGCCCTTGGCCACCGCTGGGCCGTCCGGCTCAGGCCGGACCAGACCGACAAGCGCGGCTGGCTTGGCCTGTGCGCGGCTCGCGATGGGTCGTGCGGCGCTGTTGCGCCCACCCACCCTAGGCGCGGCGGCGCACACACGCCGGCCCCTTTCCCCGCGGGCACAGCCCTGGGAAGGCCCCCTCCAAAGGGGGACATCGCCGTGTGGACCCAGTCCGGCGGTGGTGTGGCGTGCCATTTTGGCAGCACCGCGGTGGCACCCCCAGCCCCTTTTCCACCCATCCCATGGACGCCCGATTCAACCCAGAAAAGGGTAGAATAAAAAAAAGGGACTGCCGGTGATCTTTGCATGGAATAAAACCAAAAAATGATCTTAGATGCTAAAACGGATGTAGATCGCAGTGGAACCTAGCTCTGATACCACTGTGAGGATCTACCGCGACCCGAGATCAAGGAAAAATGCAGCAGAAAATGAGATTTAAAATTTGATCTCGATCCATTTTGGGATTCGCAAACCAGACTATCAGATAGTCGAAATCACCTTGCGCAGAATCGGATCCACGTTCGTACGATTCCGTGGAGGTCACGCCACAAGCCGTTCAACCGTACGGCCTCCAGCGGTGTCCACGCGGTCTTCCTCGTGACGATCCACACCTGCTCCCTCACGACTGTCTACACTCGCTCCCTCGGGTTCCGCAACACTCGAAGACTAAGCTTGGATCTGTGCCGATCTCTGCGACATGTGACGCAAGAGAGAGGGAGAGAGATGGGGAAAGAGGGGGGGGGGGGGCGGCCAGGAGAAAATCCTGATGCTTGGCCAGGGTTGTCCCATCATATCATTATATAAAGATTGCAATTTTTCATAAAAACCCCTGATCTTTATATAATTAGACTGTCGCCTGAAAACCTATTGCGTGTGACCCTCTAGGCCCAAGTATCAATCCAGTTAATGGCCCAATAAATTAGTAACACTTACTAACTTGATTAATTAGTTAATATCTCATATTATCTAATTAATAATCTGAATCAACTTTATCTAGTCGACTCAGCTGGACCTCTGAACACGTTGGGTGCCAAGCAACACCACGTGAACTCGGAAGATATTGGGGTTCTGCAACCCTCACAAGGAACCTTTCCGTCATCAGTTACCGTGTAGATATAATCTCTCATTTGCACAATACTCTTGGAACAACTTAGGATATGGTATAGTGTCAAATCCTAACTTATTGTTCCATTGGGATTCGATGCTTTAGATTAATATCTAAAACTCCCTTTTTGATATTTTGTCTGCCCTGGCCAGGGACTCCATTACATCGTTCCCTTGAGTATTCTCCCTCTGTATACCGAGGGCAAATGATCCCTTGTTGACCACTCAATCCCCTTCGAAGGTCTTCCGCTGTGTCTGAACTTTGACTATATGAAATCTCTTTGATAGAGATTCTTAGGCCAAACTCAAAACACAGAAGTCCACCAACAAGGTGTCTTTGGTGTCTCAGGTCTAAAGACCATCTACACAACTGTGATAATCGAATCTTTCTGGTTGACAGTTAGGTACAATACCATCCAGTGATTCTATTGGATCAGTTCAGTGAACTCTTTCTCTAAAGAGCACCTATTGTTTCTCCTTAGTGTCTCCACACATATGACTATGAGATCAGTCATCCTCATCATATGAACAGAAGTAAACAATACTATTCTATCCGGATATCTGATGTCCTTCTCAGGTATCCACCGAATAGGAACATTTAGAATATGTGTTTATTAAGTGAGTAGTCTCATTAGTATGTTCACACATCATAGTCTACTCACTATTGCACATGTTCATGGACTTTATTATAATACCAACATAGTAAAATAATAAACAAAAGCCATTTTATTAATAACTGAACAAAATGATACAATATCAGATTGGCTTGTTGTCCACCTAAGACTAACACAAGCTACTAGGGTGGTGAAAATCGTGGAGCTGGTGAACTCCACAGAAATTTCTGTAGCATGAACCCGCCAAGGTTCGAGGGTAGCACTGATCCGGACGTAGTTGAGCATTGGATCAAAGAGAATGAGCGGGTATTTAGAGTTATGCAGTGTAATGACCAGGACAAGGTGTTGCCGGTGACTTTCCAACTAGAAAAGGATGCCAGGGCATGGTGGGAGCCTATGGAAGCCAAGTTACAAGATCAACCAGTCACATGGGCATAGTTTTTTGGATACTTTAATGACAAGTATTTCTCTGAGAGGGTACAAGAGAGGAAGGTAGCTGAATTTGCTGCTCTGAAGCAACGGGGGTTGACTATGGCTAAATATGAGGCACACTTCTCATGCTTGGCTTGATATGCTACTCATCTAGTGGGGACTAAGAGAATGACGGCTACGAGGTTCTTAAATGTCTGAGGCCCTAGTTTATTACACAACTGATGCCGATGGACATTCAGACTTATGCTAACATGGTGAAGAAAGCCCAATTACTTGAAGATGCTATGAAGATTGTGGAAATGATTAAGGGGAAAACCGTCAAGAGGGAGCAGACTTTTGCCCAAGCTATAGAGACCTAGAGGGGGGTGAATAGGTCCTAATAGTGATATTTATAAATATACTCCTTGGTTTAAGAAGTTATAAATGTTATCTAACCAGATAGTAAGAAACACAAATATATTTCTCGTTAGTTGGCAAGAGATTAGATGAACTAAGAATGCGATCGATCACGCAAGTGAGAATGCAGGTACACATGCACACGAAACATCAAGATTTAACCTAGTTCAGTGTTGATCCACTCAACACCTACGTCTAGTCCTCAAGGGCAATCACCTTGACATTTTCACTACCCAAATGAAACTATAGCTCATGGATACAACACTGGATGTCAACCTCTAGTAGGTAGTACAACCACCTAAACAATTTAAGTTTTCTCCTTCAGAGGAAGAAGCGCGCCAAACACTGACCTCTGGCCGGTCCCCACACCTGCTGCTGTACAGACATGTCTTCCCCTTACCCCAAGGTGGAACAAGACACCTAAACACCAGGTCTTCACCTTCTACCCAAGATGGAAATGTAGCAATCAGTTAGATGCAGTGTCGAAGAAAAATGTCTACAAATAGATGAGTATGGCACGAAATGAGAGTGTAATAAAGAGCCCAAACAATGTTAGAAAAATGTAGCACGAAGCTTGAAGTAGTTGGGCCTTCAATGCTCAGCAAGGAGATTTCTTGAATGTGTGGCAGTTGAGTAGCAAATGCTTCTTTTCTCTAGGTGAAGCCCTCTTCAATATGAAGACTTGTGAAATGCAAGAAGAGGATAAGAGTTGTTGAGATTTGGAGTAAAGACTTCTATCAGACGCACTTCAAATTTCTTCTTTTCTTTGCGTAGTGTATTGTGGCCTCTTTCTCTCACACCTCTTTTTGTTTCAAAACCTCGGAGATTTATAGATGAGACTCTTTTTCTTAACGTTGATTTACACGAGAGTATACATTAGACACTACATCCAGAGAGGTAGCCGTTGAGCTCTACAAGTTATGAGAATGGTAAGGTTTTGACGTTGCATTTTGGTTCTTGGTTCCTTATTTTATGTAAACCTTGTACACCGCATCTTGTTGCAATAAATGGGATATCCTTTTTGTCTTGCAAAAAAAATTTCTTATCTAGACAAACCATTGGTTGTATCTGATGTACTTCTGGGTAAGATGCCAGGATAGATAATAAAGAAGATATTCCTTGTCCAAGTATTTGACATATAAAAAGTACTTTTTAGAATTTTGAACATGCATTCAATGCGTGTCACGTTGCGGTGAGTAAATAGATAGACATGTGTAAACCACCAAAACATATAGTCTTGATTATATCAATGTCAAGGAAACATTTCATGAATAATGTTTGGCCCTTTTTATGAACATTATTGTAGAGAGGTGATATAGAAATATTCTGACAGTAGAGATTAGAGTGTAGTTGATTATTTTATGTAATCCAAAATAGGTATAGAATAATCGATTATTTTGACATACATGACTAGGAAATAATCGATTAATTTAGTTAACCAGTTATTTTGTAACGAATAGATTGAGTAACCGATTATAAGGGGTTCAACAATAAAGCATTATGATTCTAGTAATCAAAAGGTTAATTAGTGATAGATGACTCTGACTAAATATATTTTTTATTAATTAGTCAAAATATAAGGAGGGTATGCAACACAGAACTTTGCTACTAGAAGGTTCTAACCGACCATTGAGGGGAAGAGGCCCAGTGGTGGTCCATTTGTTGAACAGGATAAGAAGCCAAAGGAGATTGGCACGCAGTTGGCTGGGGTCCCATCTGAAAGGTGCAAGCACTGTGACAAGGGTGGACATCAATTTGATCAATGATGGAAAGCCCAGGGTAGGTGCTTGCACTGTGGAGTCAAGACTACAGAATCTTAGAATGCCCAATGATCAAAGTGTTGGCCCTTTATGTACGGAAACAAGGTAGCCTAGAGGGGGGGTGAATAGGATTTTTTGAAATCTGAAATCAAATCGTGAACACTTAAAAGTTTGGTTAGTGTTAGTGTGATGAAGAGTAGCAGTGCGGAAGCAAAAGAACAATCACACAAAAGGACACAGGAGATTTATCCTGGTTCGGCCCTTCCCACATGAAAGTCCTACGTCCAGTCCCCAAGCAAACTCTTGGGATTTTACTAACCGAAGGTACAGTCCCCTTCAAGGACACTACAACACCCTAGATACCCCACCAGGTCTTCTTCTCTTTCCCGGGCAAGAAGGCAGCCCACTTCTTTTCTAGGCTCAGAAGAAACCTACTTCTTTTATAGGTTCAGAAGTAAACCTCCTGGAACAAACCCCAGTGTGGTTCTGCTAGACTTACACCCCCAGCTAGGTCCTGTTGGTACAAACCCCAACACGGTTCTGCTAGACACTAACCTCTAGCTAGGTTACACACTGTATACAATCCTACAGCTGGACAGAAATCTTTCTTAGAAAAGAAAGATCAGATGAGAGCTATTACAAGATGAACGCTCAGGACTTAGCTCACAGTCACAGACTCTCCCGCAAGATTACAATGAGCACAGGGAGAATGGAAGAGAAGAAGGCTTGAAGGCGATGAAGACTTCTGCTTTGAAAGCTTCTGTAGATTTTTGGCTCGAGCTCTTCTCTCTTTCTCTGAGTGTTTGTGGCGTGAAGGTTTTTCTCACAGATGTACACTCCTTGAAGGATTTTCAGGAAAGCTCTCTCTTCATCTTCAACAATGCTCCATCTTTTATATGAGCAGCTTGAATAGATCTGTTGAAGAGATCCGTTGGAGTTCTAGCCGTTGCTCATCTCCTCTTCATTTGTCTTAATCAGACTCTGATGGTCTTCGAGGTCTGTGAGCATGGAAGAAAGTGTTAGCATAAAAGAGTGTTTATGATAAACGATGCATAGTACTGTGCTTCTGCTAACATACTGAAAATAGTAGGTCAAATCTTTTTCTGACAAGATTATGCATGCAGCTTTTTCTGTCAGACAATATTTGACTTTTCAATGAGCGCCAAAAACACTTTCAAAATATTCAATAAAAATCGTTGTTCATTTACAAGTAAATCGTTGCAAGTTTATGAACAAATCGATGTGAAAGACAAGTCGTTATGATCATTGAAGAAATCGTTATGAGCATGACTTATGAAATAGTTATGGCAACGATTTCTTAACAAATCGTTGTGAAGGCAAGTCGATGCGTTCACTTAAGACATCGTTACGGTCTAAAGAAATCGTTATGTGAAGAGTCGTTGCTCATTTGTAAACAAATCGTTGTGAGAGCAAATCGTTGTCTCACTTAAGAAGTTGATGTGATCACTTATGAAATCGTTATGAGACCAAGCCGATGTGATCACTTATGAAATTGGTATGGGAACCAAGCCGATGTGATCACTTATGAAATCGTTATGGGAACCAAGCCGATGTGATCACTTATGAAATCGTTATGCAAGGAAATTGATATGAGGGCAAATCGTTGTGGCTATAAAAGGAATCGTTCTGAGATCGATTTCTTAACAAATCGTTATGGCCACTTAGCGAAGTTGTTGTAGCGCTTTAAAAAATTAATTAAAACAAAATCGTTCTAGTGCTTATTAATTTTGGCACTTAAACTGAAATCGATGTATATTGATTAAACATCGATTTTATCATTTTAGTGCGCCATATTGCATCAATGTGAGACTTAGCATTTTGCTATGAGATTGATGCGACACAGATGAAACAAAATATTCAATTTAAGCTACATCATAAATTTTATTATCACCAAAATATAAGAACAAATAGAGAGTGGTTCAACAATCTCTCCCTTTTTGGTGATGACAAAATTTATGAGAATTTTCTGACAAGAATATATATAAAACATAGAGGTTTCAGAAAATTCATACCAACTCTCCCCCTTTTTGTCACTAACCAAAAAGGAAGGATCTTACCAGGAATTTCTCTCCCCCTTTGAGAGAATTTCTTACCATTGAGGGGTTCAACAATAATAGTTGATAAGGAATGACTCCCCCTTAATCTGTGCTCCCCCTGAATGAGAGACTCCACCTGAATGAAACTTGCAAATAATTGTTAGCAATAAAGACCAATTCAATTTTTGTGACTACTCTTTCTTCAGATGTGATTTGAATGAAGAGTCTGCAGTCACTCCTGCCTTGAGCATCCTTGGTTTTTGATGCTCCAAGGCTAACCTGCAAAAAAATACTCAAAGGTAGGTACCCAAATCCTTTTGGGTCCTTGATGGTTAGATGCATGAAAATATCCTTTAGGGATCCAAACTAAATGCCTCGTTGTGCAGGTGTTTACAGTATGTCCTAGTTTATTGCAATGAAAACAACAATGAATATAGATTGTTTTGTTGTTCTTATTTTCTTTGTGCTGAGGTTTTAGAACGAGATTTCTGTAACCTTTTTCTTTTACATGGGCCTTTTTCTGGGGCATCTTGGTTTCTTTTACAAATTTTGGTAGGGGATATTTTTCTGGAATTATGGCTTGTTTTCCTCTTTCTGGAGGTATGTATCCAAGCCCTTGTTTGTTATTTCTAGATTTTGATCCTTTTAAGCATAGGGCTAAAGATGTTTTCCCCTCAGTTAATTTTCTAATTGATTCTTTTAAATACATATTTTCTTCAGTTAGAGTTTTTAATTTTTCTTCTAACTCTAATTTCTCATTATTCTTGCTTTTCAAATCTTCATTTAAAAGATAATTTTTATCTTTACATTCTTTTAATTGTTCTTTTAGTTGCTCCAATTTGGATTTAAGATCAGAATTGGTGTTTTCCAAGCAAGTAGAGTTGTTTTTCAGATTGTTTAGTTCTTTTACAACCCCCTTATGTTTTTCATACAGTTCATTAAAGACTTCTTCTAAGTCTTCTGATTCTGACCCAGAATCTATGCAAGAATTAAAAAATGAGTCAGAATGTACCTCATCTAGTCCCGCCATGAGGGCTAGATTTACCTGCTCCTTTTCGGAATCTGAGCTTGATGATTCTGAGCTTGTGACCTCATCATTTTCCCAAGCAGCCGCCATGGCTTTTCTTTTAAATTTCTTGTGCTGCTTCTTGGGCTTATCAGCTTGACCAATCTTCTTGAGCCTTGGACAGTCTGGTCTCAAATGTCCAGGTTTTCTGCATTCATAGCAGACTGGTTCTTTCTCCTTTTTCTCTTTTCTTTGGATTCTTCTTGATCCGTTTTTCTTCTTCTTCAAAATCTTCTGAAGCTTGGACAATACTTCATCCATATTACAATCTTCAGAATCTGCATCCTGGGAACTAGAAGAAGAGGTGGAAGGAGCAGCTACAACTTTAAGAGCATTAGTACATTTCTTCTTAGATGAGCTTTCAGATAATCGCTCCATATTTATTTCATGTGCCATGAGAGAACCTATTAAATTATAAATTGATAATCTAGTTAAATCATGGGCCTCTTCAATAGCAGTTACCTTAGGTGTCCATGAAATAGTTAAGGACCTAAGTATTTTTCTAACGGTTTCTTCATTAGAAAGAATTTTTCCAAGAGAATTTAAACCGACTACTATACTTGAAAATCTATTATACATCTCATTTGGAAGCATTTTAAATTGCTCATATTGAGAGATAAGAATATCTATTCTAGTTTGTTTTACTTTATCTGTTCCTTCATAGGTTATCTGCAATTTATCCCATATTTCTTTAGCAAATTTACATGCAGAAACTCTACTGAACTCTCTTTTAGATAGAGCACAACATAGATAGGTTTTAGCCTTAAAGTTTAGAGATAGCTTACTCTTATCAGTTGCTGTAATGGCAGTAGTGCCTTCATCTGGAACAATAATGAAATCACCTACCTCTATTACCTGCCACAGATCAAAGTCTGTGCCTCGAATGAAGCATTCCATTCTCATCTTCCAATATTGGTAGTCCTCTCCATCAAAGAATGGAGGTCTGGTGACTGATTGGCCTTCAGCATATCCTTGAGCTGCCATGGATCTTTGCTCTAAGATCGTTGGATCTTCTTGAAAGTTCAGAGACCCGCTCTGATACCACTTGTTGGACCTTTATGTACGGCAGCAAGGTAGCCTAGAGGGGAGGTGAATAGGATTTTCTAAAATCTGAAATCAAAATGTGAACACTTAAAAGTTTGGTTAGTGTTAGTGTGATGAAGAGTAGCAGTGCGGAAGCAAAAGAACAATCACACAAAAGGACACATGAGATTTATCCTGGTTCGGCCCTTCCCACATGGAAGTCCTACGTCCAGTCTCCAAGAAAACTCTTGGGATTTCACTAACCGAAGGTACAGTCCCCTTTAAGGACACTACAACACCCTGGATACCCCACCAGGTCTTCTTCTCTTTCCCGGGCAAGAAGGCAGCCCACTTCTTCTCTAGGCTCAGAAGCAAACCTACTTCTTTTACAGGTTCAGAAGTAAACCTCCTGGAACAAGCCCCAGTGTGGTTCTGCTAGACTTACACCCCCAGCTAGGTCCTGTTGGTACAAACCCCAACACGGTTCTGCTAGACACTAACCTCTAGCTAGGTTACACACTGTATACAGACCTACAGTTGGACAGAAATCTTTCTTAGAAAAGAAAGATCAGACTGAGAGCTATTACAAGATGAACGCTCAGGACTTAGCTCACAGTCATAGACTCTCCCCCAAGATTACAATGAGCACAGGGAGAATGGAAGAGAAGAAGGCTTGAAGGCGATGAAGACTTCTGCTTTGAAAGCTTCTGTAGATTTTTGGCTCGAGCTCTTCTCTCTTTCTCTGAGTGTTTGTGGCGTGAAGGTTCTTCTCACAGATGTACACTCCTTGAAGGATTTTCAAGAAAGCTCTCTCTTCATCTTCAGCAATGCTCCATCTTTTATATGAGCAACTTGAATAGATCCGTTGAAGAGATCCGTTGGAGTTCTAGCCGTTGCTCATCTCCTCTTCATTTGTCTTAATCAGACTCTGATGGTCTTTGAGGTCTGTGAGCATGGAAGAAAGTGTTAGCATAAAAGAGTGTTTATGATAAACGATGCATAGTACTGTGCTTCTGCTAACATACTGAAAATAGTAGGTCAAATCTTTTTCTGACAAGATTATGCATGCAGCTTTTTCTGTCAGACAATATTTAACTTTTCAATGAGCGCCAAAAACACTTTCAAAATATTCAAGAAAAATCGTTGTTCATTTACAAGTAAATCGTTGCAAGTTTATGAACAAATCGATGTGAAAGACAAGTTGTTATGATCATTGAAGAAATCGTTATGAGCATGACTTATGAAATCGTTATGGGAACGATTTCTTAACAAATCGTTGTGAAGGCAAGTCGATGCGTTCACTTAAGAAATCATTACAGTCTAAAGAAATCGTTATGAGCATGACTTATGAAATCGTTATGCGAAGAGTCGTTGCTCATTTGTAAACAAATCGTTGTGAGAGCAAATCGTTGTCTCACTTAAGAAGTCGATGTGATCACTTATGAAATCGTTATGAGACCAAGTCGATGTGATCACTTATGAAATCGTTATGGGAACCAAGCCGATGTGATCACTTATGAAATCGTTATGGGAACCAAGCCGATGTGATCACTTATGAAATCATTATGCAAGGAAATCGATATGAGGGCAAATCGTTGTGGCTATAAAAGGAATCGTTCTGAGATCGATTTCTTAACAAATCATTATAGCCACTTAGCGAAGTCGTTGTAGCACTTTAAAAAATTAATTAAAATAAAATCATTGTAGCGCTTATTAATTTTGGCACTTAAACTGAAATCGATGTATATTGATTAAACATCGATTTTATCATTTTAGTGCGCCATATTGCATCAATGTGAGACTTAGCATTTTGCTATGAGATTGATGTGACACAGATGAAACAAAATATTCAATTTAAGCTACATCATAAATTTTATTATCACCAAAATACAAGAACAAATAGAGAGTGGTTCAACACAAAGAACAAACATCGTTAGACAAGCGTTAGAATGAGCAAAGGAAATCAGGCCATCTCTAAGCAATATGGAACTAGAAGTTTCGGAGGAAGGTGGAGTAGTGGAAGGCACTCTTACCATACTTTCCAAATCTACCTTTGTTTTATCTGATACTAGAGCAACACACTCATTTATAGTACAAGAATTTGCTGAAACCCTTCCTATAAAACCTATACCTTTAGCTTGTGAATTCTCAGTCACAATGCACCTTGGGAAAAAACCAAGCTCAACCGATACTTTCCTTCTGCCGATGTGGACATCAGAGGGAGAAACCTACCAACAGATCTAGTGAACATCTCCATGGAGCATTATGATGCGATCTTAGAGGCTGAATGGCTAACCCAACATGGTGCTGGCGTTGACTACAGGAAGAGTAGCGTAACTTTTAATGAGCATCCGAAATTAGTCTACTCAAGTGCCAAAAGTCGAAGGCATCTATCTCTCATCTTTGCCCTCCGAGCCCATAGAATGATGAGCAAAGGATGTGTAGCATTCCTCGCTTTGGTGATAGTAGAGAAGAAAGATGTGAGAATACAAGACATTGCAATAGTTAGAGACTTTTTGGACGTGTTTCCAGATGAGCTACCTGGTATTCCTCCTGAAAGAGAAGTCAATTTCTCTATTACGTCAATCTCAAGAGCTGCCCCTGTCTCTGGATCCCCCTACAGAATGTCACCGGCAGAACTAAAGGAGCTGAAGGAACAACTAATGAAACTATTAGAGAAAGGGTTTATCAGACCACGTATCTCCTGGTGGGGAGCACTTGTGTTATTTGTCAAGAAGAAGGATGGGTCAATGAGACAGTGCATTAATTATGGATAGGTGAATCAACTCATAAGAAAAAACAAGTACCCCCTGCCTAAAATTGATGAGTTGTTTGACCAGATTTCTGGAGCTAAGTATTTTTCTAAGATTGATCTTAGAATCGGCTACCACCAGTTGAGGATTTTAGAAGAGGACATTCACAAGACGGCCTTCAGGAGTAGGTATGGGCATTATGAATTTGTTGTCATACTTTTTGGACTAACCGATGCCCCCGCAGCCTTTATGGAACTAATGAATGATGTATACCGACCGTATGTTGATAAACTTGTGGTGGTATTCATTGATGATATTTTAATCTACTCCAAGACTAAAGAAGAGCATGAATAACATATGAAATTAGCATTGTAATTACTGAGGGACAATAAGTTATATGCCAAGTGGAACAAATGCGAATTTTCGTTAGAAGAAGTGTCCATTTTAGGATATGTAATCACTAAGGATGGTAAATCAGTCGATCCATCTAAAGTGGAGGTAGTGATGAAATGGGAGAAACCCACCAATGTGTTAGAAATTAGAAGTTTTCTGGAATTGACAAGCTATTATAGAATATTCTCAAAGATTTCTCCAAGATTGCTATGCCTTTAACTAGATTGACCAGGAAGGAAAGCCCCTTTGTATGGATAGATGGCTATATGACGAGTTTCTATACCTTAAAGGACTATTTGATTAGGGCCCCTGCCCTTGTCTTACCCACAGAAGGGGAAGATTTCGAGGTGTCTACAGATGCATCAGGTATTGAACTGGGTTGTGTATTGATGCAGTCCAGTAGGGTGATAGCTTATGCCTCTAGGCAGTTGAAGACACATGAAGTTACTACCCATACATGAGCTAGAATTAGAAGTGGTGGTGTTTGCTCTAAAGATTTAGAGGCACTACTTATATAGAGAATAATTTAAAGTGTACTCAGATTGTAAGAGTTTGAACTATCTCTTTTCATGGAAGGAACTCAATATGAGACAAAGAAGATGGTTGGAATACTTAAAAGACTTCAACTTTTTCATCCAATATCATCTTGGAAAATCCAATGCTATAGCAGATGTTTTGAGCAGAAGGCTTGTTGCGTCGCTAGCCAACTTAATGGTTGGGGGTGGGGATTACTAAAGCAATTTGCAAATTTGGACCTAAATGTGAAGGAGAGGGATGATCATGTGTTGGTTGCCAATATCAACATATATACAACCTGATCTTTTCACTGAAATCAAAGAGCAGCAAGACAATGACCCTTTCTTAGTAGAGACCAGGGAGAGGATTGGTGAGAGATCGGACTTCTCTATGACTAATGATGGTAGACTCGTATGCCGTGGCAGGACCTGTGTACCTGACCATGAGGAACTCAAGAGGATGTTGATGACTAAAACTCACAAGTCCAAGTATACCATTCATCCTGGAGCCACCAAAATGTATCAAGATATGAAGAAGACTTATTGGTGGCCAAACATGAAAGGTGAAGTGGCCAAATTTATGGCACACTGCTTGACTTGTCAACAAGTTAAGGTAGAACATCTTCGGCCAACATGTGTGTTATAGCTACTAGACATACCATAGATACATGAGTCCTTTTAAGATTTTTGTAAGGGTGGGTGAAGTAATCTATAGGATAGCATTGCCTCCACGGTTAGTAGGAATACATAATGTTTTCCATGTATCCATGCTGAGGAGTTATGTCTATGATGTTGAGCAAGTGATCCAATATGAGGACCTGAAGTTGCAAAGGTATTTTACGTATGATGAGAAACCGGTCAAGATCTTGGACTGAAAGCTACAACAACTCGGAAATAGGGCCATATCCATGGTTAAAGTCTAATGGAGTAGAGATGAAGTGGAGGAAGCTACGGGGGAATTAGAAAAAACTATGAGGGAGAATCATATGAAATTATTCTCAGGTAATACCTCTCGCACACATCACTCATGAATTTAGGGACCAAATTCTTTTAAGTGGGGGAGGGTGTAGCAACCTAGATTTTTATAAAGAATATGATAAATAGAGAACCCATTAATATAGGTAAATAATTAATGAGAAGTGAATGGTTGGGATCTAATTATAATACTAATTGGAAGGTCACTAAACCTTTGTTCAGTAATTGGAACCATTATAAGACCAATCAGAAGTTTATTGAACTTTTGTTTAGTAATCAGGACATTCTTAACACCAATCAGAAGACTGCTGAACTTTTGTTTAGCAATCGGAACATTCTTAACCCCAATCAGAAGGATTTCTGAACATTTGTTTAGTAATCAGAACATTTTTAACCCCAATCGGAAGGATTTCTGAACCTTTGTTCAGCAATCATTTCAATTATAACTCCAACTGGAACCTTACTGAACCTTGTGAATGTGCTTTTTTTTCAAAACACCTACAAAGAATAATTAAAGAAAAGAAATTTTACGTACCTAGGGAAAGAATAAGAGAGTGCGTGTGTGCACTATGGAGGAGGTGTGATCGTCAGGTATGCGAGGGTACTGAAGGAGTGAGCAAAAGGCGTAGATTACTTACCTTCACCCAAAGATCGCGGGAGTTGAGGTTGTGGGTTGACTCTTACTCTTCCAACCGGCCAGCTGGCGAAGAAGACTTTAGCTCGTTGGTTAACTTGCAAAATAGAGAGAAACAAGCAACAAGTGAGAAAGATTAGTCTAAGTTGTGTAGCGTCAAATTCAAAGGAAGATGAGAAAAACATAGTTGCATGGGCTTGAACACACCTTGTGGAGGTGTGGAGGTGATTCCCTGTTTGGGCCAGAGCCAAATGGGCCTACACTTGGAAGGGAAGACGATCGCCGGTAGCGGACGAATGCTTGCAAGACCAGAACAAGATCAGGGGGGGCCCGGTTGAACAACCGGAGAGAACCCTCCGATGGTTAAGTCAGTAATGGGCCTGAAAAGGCATGAAGGAATAGGGGTTCTCATGTGTGGCTCGCGCGAGGGCGGTGTGAGCATTCAAGATGGCGTACCTGTGTATGGAGGCCTACCTGGGCCTTTTATAGGTGGAGATAGTAAGGGAGAGGGACGGAACGTCCCTTGACCACGCCTGAAAAGATGCACCGGTTGGCACGTTTGGCGGGGAGTTATACATTGAGGCGTCCATTGGGGTGCCAAGCAGTTAATACGCCTTTTGAATGTGGAAGCATGGCCTGCAGCTGTTATAACCGTCGAACGAACGTGAAGAGGTTGCTCGGTTGCTCTTGGCAGGAGGTTCGGAGCAGGTAGCCTATTTGGAAGGCTGGACCCGCTGTTCTGTAGCTATGCCCGCTGTCCGGTGCACGTCGCCCGGGCGATAGTCATGCCAGCGAGACTGAGGCACGCTTTGAGCGGGACCTGTTCGGTAGGCCAGAGCCTAGATTGAACAGGCTATGGGGAGCCCAGAGGCGACCCCTGTTCGGTTGGCGACACGACCCGAACAGGAAGACTGGACAGGATAAGGGACGTCTGGAGACGTGCCCTTGAGAGCTCGGGCATTGCGATCGTCTCCTGGGGCCTTTTAATGATCCGTGGGGGCACGTGGCGCCCTGCAAAAGGGCCACGTCCATCCGAAGGACCTTGACGGGCCATGATGGGCCTAGGTGGCTAGAAATAGCCACCACACTTGCCCCCCGCGCCCTCGAGTGGTTCGGGAATCGGGGCGCTCGAGGGCGGTAACCTGCTCGAACGTCCTTTCCGCATTAAATGCGATATCATCCCCGGAGATCCGAACGGCTGCATGGTGATGCCATTTGGGGGTTTTCCTCGAAAGTAGAGTTCTCATGATGATCACGGGAGTCATGTCGAGCAATGGATGCCGCGCGGGTCGCTCGAATGGTCGCCGACAGCACGCATGAGGAGTGGCTTAGAGCAGGGGAAAACGCCGCTTTCGGCTTTTCAAATTTCGCCCCCGGCCCTCCTTATAAGGGAGAGGAGGGGCGAAGGCGGGGAATTACGTCTTCGAAATCTCCCGGAGGAACCCGCTTTTAGCATCTTCGTCTTCGTTCCCTTCTTCTTCCTCACGTGCTCTTTGTGCCCCCAACCTTCCTACGACTTCCGGGATGGCGGACAAAGGGAAGGCCGTAGAAGTCGCTGGAGCGAGCAGAGTTACCGTGGCCACGGTGCAGGGGCCACGATACTGCCACTACCAAGGGCTCCTGGAGCGTTTCCGCATCGGCGATGAATATGAGATCGTCGACGCCAAGAAGGGGGAGTCATATCTGGCGAACAAACCAGGTTTTCTCGCCCTCTGTATTGATCACATGGAGGCGGGATTCCGGTTGCCGCTGCCGGAGGTGGTGAAGTAAACCGGTGGGGGATCTCGCCAATCCAACTGACATCGAACTCGTGGAGGTACATCTACATCTTCGGCGTCATCTGTAAACTCCAGAAGATCCGAGGCTCGGCGGATGTGTTCCGAACTCAATTCAAGCTGACGGCCTCGCGGGGGTCAGGAACGAACATCTACTACGCGAAGCACCGCGCCGAAAGGATGCACATCTACTTGTCCAGCATGTATTCCAACAACAAAGGTTGGATGGACAAGTTGTTCTTTGTACGGTGCCGGGACGGTGCAGAGTGGGGGTTCCCAACCGTCATCCAAGCGGTGCTAAAGGACAGCTTCCCTAAGCTGATCTGAGACGAGGCGAGGGCCTCAGACAGTCTGCTCCAGGCCAGCATGAGGAATGGTGAGGGCTACCTGACAGAGTTCTCACTTGTTCAATATGGTCTAAGAAAACCATAGAGTAAGTGCTCGAACTTATCTTGTTTTGTACGCCTGTTAGGTGGTTGTCCTTTGACCATCTCCCTCTTTTGCAGCTACTGCAGAGTTGGCCGCCGGAAGGGATCAAGAGGCGAACGAGGATTTCGCCGAACAGATCCCCGTCACCCCTCATATGGTGTATGAGGGTGACGATATTGCTGCCGTTGTCTGAATCCCCTCTGCAGTGAGGGTTCCCACCACAGTGACAATCACGCTCGTGGCACCTGCCCCTGCCGAGGGGCGTCCGGAGAGCACATGGGTCCCTGCAAAGCGGCCCCAGAAAATTCGCTTGAAGAAGAACGCCGCTGTGAGGGTGATCTCAGTGGTCGCGCCATGGCGCTCATTCGAGGAGGGTGAGGGGGTGAGCCAGCCTCCTGCCGTGACGAAGATAAGGCCAGTGCTGCTCGACCGGCGGCCGACTGCGGACGAGGGCGAGGAGGCCGAGGACCAGCTTCAAGCACAGAAGAAGAAGAAGCTGGTCTGTGTTGCACCGCGGGCGAGCGAGGAGCAGAACGAGGAGGAGGAGGACATCGAGCCGCTAGTGAAGCACAAGAAGCGCAAGGCCGCTGAGACGGCTGAACAGGAAGCACCGTGGGTGCCCTTCGGACCCCGGCCCAAGGTTGTCCAACGTATGGCGACCGAGCTCTGGCTCGTCGTGCTAAGCGATGGGTCATAGAGCTCCGCCGGGGAGCAGGCGAGAACGTCCATGCCCCAGGGCCCCATCAAGGGCCGTTCCGAGGAGGTGGCGCCTTCGGGTGCTTCCAACACTGGCGGTGCCGAGAAAGACGCTTCTGGTGGTGATGTAGGGACCTCTGCTCGAAGGAGCGAAGAGGTTGGAGAGACCCCTGCTAGGGAGGAGGGGACTTCTCCGTGCATCGAGGTGCCGGAGAGAAGCGTCCCCGAAGTGGCGACGGCTTCCGGGGCCGAAGTGGTGACTCTTGCGAGTGTAGGAGCTGCCCTGGTTGAGGGGGTGATAGCTCCAGCAAAGGAATCAGGCTTGGACCCCTTGCCCCCCAGCGAAGTGATTGTAGGAGCGGCGGTGCAGACAGTCACTTCGGTTCCTGAAGGAGTTGAGGAAGCCGCACATGCCAGAGAGGGAGGGATCCAGGAAACGGCCCAAGCCACGGAGGGCCAAGAGATGGCTGTTGGAGTTGCCACTGCAGGGACCACTGGAGGACCGGGGCCTTCTAGCGAGCGGGCAGGCAGTGACGCCGAGGAGCATGACGACTCCGAGGAGGACCGGAGGCCACTCAATGAAGTGCTAAGGGGAAAGACGTCCGAGCTTCCTTCAAAGGCGATGCTGGAAGCCATGCTAGGATGCCTTGAAGGTGATACTTCAAGGCCCCTTCCTCCATGTCCATCCGCGTCCCACCTAGATAGGGTGGCGTGGTGTCAGGAGTTGAGCCCGGAGAAGACCCCGAGCATTTCAGCAGGGTCTACCGCCCGAGGTACCCCGTCGAATATGATGACGATGAAGATGTCGACGTGGGGGTGCTGACGGACGGAATCACGAGCTCCTTGGGCATACTGAAGAAGCTAGCCATGCGCGCCCAGAACCAAAGACAGTTGTGGGAGGCCGAGTCGGCCTTCTGCAACAATTTGGTGCAACAACACAAGGCCCGCGAAGCCGAGCTACAAGACGAGGTGAATAACCTTAAGGACGCGCTCCGGGCTTCCGAGCTCGGTTTGGCTGTTGTGCATGCAGAGAAGGAAGCAATTGCTCATGTTTTGGCTGACGCGGAGGAGAGAGCAGTGACCAAGTACAAGGCGGGCCCGGGCTTCAAGGAAGATTTGGAGCAGTTTGGGGCCCGCTGCTACAAGGTGGGCCTTGATGCCGGAAAGGAGCTCGGGGAGAGGCTGGCAACAATCGAGCATGCCCGAGAGGCTTTCGAGGCTGCGGTGAGGGAATGTCGATGCCAGACCAACGACCCTCGGCTAGATGGGGTACGCTTCGCTCAATTCCAGTCAGGGCGGATGCTTCCTGCAGATGATGGCGTCGGCCCCTCCGAACAGGCCCCCTAGATGCACTTGTCTCCTGCTTTTTTTTATTCGGTTGCTTAGCCGGAGCGAGCTTCTGTATGTAAAGAATCTGAATAGATCATTTTTTGCAGATGGCTTTGCCTTTTCTATCTCCTTCCCTTACATGTGTTCTGTCCGAACCGGAATTCGTTGGTCGTTTAGAAGGGTTCGCAGTTACCGCGCAGGTTGTTAATAACTGAAAGAAGTTCCGATCAGGGGTGTATGCGGAACAACTTCTTACTTGGAGATGTCGCTATATCCTTGTGAGCTGAAGAGCTTGAAATAAGGATGTTTTGGATATCGTCTCAAGCCGACCAAAAGAATGGGTAGGAGAGAAGTAGGATGCCGAAAAGGCTTTTACAAATAGTAAGCCTTGAGATTGGATACATGCCAGGCCCTGGGTATGGCTTCGCCGCTAGGGGTAGCAAGCTTGTAGGCGCCTTTCCCGAGGACCTGGGTGACCTGATAAGGTCCTTCTCATTTAGGGGCGAGTTTTCCAGCTGCTCTTTGCGGGTCCGATGTCGAGCAGCGGCGCATGACTAAATCGCCCTCGCAGAAGCGCCTTTCCCGAACTCGAGCATTGTAGTACTGTGCGAGTCGTTGCTGATAGGAGACTAGACGAATGCTGGCGTCACCTTGACGTTCGTCGAGCATGTCAAGGTTCTCCCGAAGAGCGTGGTTGTTGGTGGCTTCATCGAAATGGGTTGTTTGGATAGTGGGGAAAGCCACTTCTAAAGGCACAACAGCTTCTGAGCCGTAGGCCAAATGAAAGGGCGTTTCTCCTATTGCCACACGTGTTGTTGTTCGGTGGCACCAAAGCATGTTAGGGAGCTCGTCGATCCACGAACCACCTGCAGCTTCAACTCTCGTGCGGATCTTGTGCAGCAGTGTTCGGTTGGCATTTTCTACCAGACCGTTTTCCTAGGGATGTGCTACGGAGGTGAAGTGGTTGTAGATGCCAAGCTCGGCGCACCTCTTCTTGAAGAAGGTGCTGTCGAACTATTTTCCGTTGTCAGAGGTAATCACTCTTGGGACTCCAAACCGGCAAAGGATGTTCTTCCAGACGAACTTCCACGTGGCTTGTTCGGTGATTGCGGCAACAGGTTCTGCTTCGATCCACTTGGTGAAGTAGTCAATGGCCACCAACAAGAACTTCTTCCGCTCTTGGGCCTCTGGGAAGGGACCCAAGAGATCAATGCCCCATTTGGCGAAAGGGCGAGGCTCGAACAGGTTATGAAGTTGTTCGGCAGGCTTCTTAATGAGCTGCCCAAACTTCTAACATTCTGGGCACCTTCTGATGAAGGACATGCAGTCCTTTTGCAAAGAAGGCCACCAGAACCCTGTTCAAATGATGCTGTGCGCCAGCGTTCGGCCCCCCCAAGTGGCCCCCGCACAATCCCTCATGAACCTCTTCGGTGACCGAAAGAGCCTCTTCAGGGCTGAGGCACCTCAAGAGAGGTCTTGAAAGGGACCGTCGGTAGAGTTTGCCTTCGATAAAGGTGAACCACTGAGAATGCAGCCTGATTTTCCGAGCTTCTCCTTGATCGGGCGAAAGCTCTCCTCGAAGTAGATAGGCCCGGAGAGGATCCATCCAGCTCGGAACTGAAGGACCAGACTCAACGACTGCTACATCCACTTCGGTGCTCAGTGAAGCGAGTTCTTCGATGAATACAGAGCGAGAAGGGGCGATGTCACCTGAGGATGCCAGCTTGGCAAGTGCACCGGCTCGCGCATTATGCTCTCGTGGAATGTGTATAACTTCGAAGTAGAGGAGCTCGTCTGCTCGGCTCTTGACCTGCTGGAGGTACTGGGCCATGCGAGGCTCCCTTGCTTCGAACTGTCCGTTTACCTGGCTGGCGACCAACTGAGAGTCGCTGAAGACCCTAAGTCGAAGGGCTCCGAGGTGCCTAGCCATTCGGATTCCGAACAACAATGCTTCTATTCAGAAATGTTGTTGGAGGCAGCAAAGTGGAACCGGAGGGCGTATTGGAACTCTAAACCCTCCGGGGAGGTGAGGACC
The DNA here is from genome assembly GCA_014218235.1 of Colocasia esculenta. Classification (NCBI taxonomy): domain Eukaryota; kingdom Viridiplantae; phylum Streptophyta; class Magnoliopsida; order Alismatales; family Araceae; genus Colocasia; species Colocasia esculenta. The sequence continues at coordinate 115,795,266 of CM024753.1, read as the reverse complement.
AAGCCAGCTCCACTCCCTGTAACACAAGAGGATCCATCCACGTAGAGCTCCCATGGGGGCTCGTCGGCCAGTGGAGGGTCCTGCTTGGTAGGGAGAGTACATTCCGCGACGAAGTCAGCCAACGCTTGTGCCTTAATGGCCATCCTTGGACGGTAACTGATGTTGAATTCGCCTAGCTTGATGGCCCATTTAATAAGCCGACCGGAAGCCTCTGGCCGCTGAAGGATAGACTTCAGCAGTTGGTCGGTGAGGACCGTGATTGAGTGGGCCTGAAAATAGGGCCTGAGCTTCCAGGTAGTGATGACCAGAGCGAGGGCAATCTTTTCTGCTCGGGGGTACCCCCTTTCAGCTTCTTGAAGGACCCTACTTATGTAGTAAACTGGATGCTGTGCCTCTGCCTCTTCTCTGACCAAAACCGCACTGATGGAGTGTTCAGTGACCGAAAGGTATACAAACAACAGTTCTCTGGGCACGGGCTTTGAGAGAATAGGTGGGCTACCAGGTACGCCTTCAGCTCGGTGTAGGCAACTTCACGTTCCTTTGTCCACCATACATGCCCCCCTTGCTGTGAGGAGCCTTTGGGGCCTCGCAGCAACTTGAAGAAGCTGAAGCTGTTGGGTTGAGTGTGAAAAACAAATCATTTCCTCTCATATTTTGATGATGACAAGTTGTGATTTTAATGCATAACCATTGGAACATGTAAAATACATCACCTGAAATTACAATATTAAAAAAGCATGTTTCCAAGCACATTTATCATTGATATTCATGATAATATATTTATCTAATGATTTATGTGTTTATTTTCTCAAGAACAAACATTTTCTGCAAAGGTAGTGTCGACACAACCAACCTTGGTGTCGACACAATGGTTCAGAACAAAGGCAGAAATGTGAAGAAAAGTCCATCTCAGGTCGACACGAGTCCAGAGCAGGTCGACACCACCCCATCTCAGGTCGACACGAGTCCAGAGCAGGTCGACACCACCCCATCTCAGGTCGACACCAAATCAGGCAGTGTCGACACTAGATGCCTTTCCCAGAAGGCTAGTTTTGCTGTCTGGGACAGCAGGTCGACACTAGAGGTGATCAGGTCGACACTAGATGCCTTTCCCAGAAGACCAGTTTTGCTGTCTGGGACAGCAGGTCGACACCATCTGATCTCAGGTCGACACTAGAGACCTCTCCCAGGGAGTTGTTCTGCCAGTCTGGGAGAGTGTGTCGACACACCTCATGGGCAGGTCGACACACTCCGGAATCTCTGTGACTTAAGATTCCTCCTGGACACGTGGCACCCTAGGGAGATGTCAGATCAACATTGGATCATGTGCCCACGTACCCCAAGGGTATCTTTCGGATATTTAGGGTATAAATACCCTCCTTAAGGGCACTCATCCCAAGAGAATCTCAGAAGAGCCTCCAGAAACCTCCAAGCGGCGGCCAGAGAGTCTCTCCTCCCTGTTCTTGCTCTCTCTTGTGCTTCACACCTCAATTCACCCTTCTCCAAGCACAAGGATCGAAGTCTGATCAACATGAAGCACTAGCATCAACTTCAAAGGAGCAGATCAAGTAGAAGCCTGCAATTGTGAAGCTCTCAAGGAAGATCCCAAGATCAAAAGTGCAGAGCATCGGCCAAGGGACTTCAAGTGATCAAGATTCTTCCATTTCGGCCTCTACAAGGGAGTTTTCTTGAAGAACAAGAATTGTCAACTAGAGTCTAAAGTCTTTCTTGTCTCTTCCTGGCTATTCTAGAAGTTGTGCATAATCTGTTGCACCAATCTTCTTGAATTGGCCTTAATAGATCAGATCATTGCTAGAGGATCTGCATCTTGTTGTTTTTGTTCTAGCATGTGGTTGTGAGCCTGTGTGCTCAGGTCTTTGAGTCGTCGCACTCAAGTTGGGTTGTTGAGCAGTCTTGCTCAGAGTCTAGAGTAGTCTTGCTCTAGGTAGTGTGTGAGTTGTCTAACTCACTTGTGGAGTTGTCAGGCTCCTGTGTGGGTTGTGTTACCCAGGTTGTTAGTGGATCCTCACTGTGTGTGAGGGGTGGATGTAGGAGTCACATGGTGTGATTTCCGAACCACTTAAAAATCTCTGTGCATTGGTCTCTTTGTGGTTTGAAATTTACTCTTCGATAGATGAATGCATAGGATCGTTTGAATCTATCTAATCAACCTGTTTTCACTCTCCAATTGTTTTAACTCACTTAATATCTTCTCAGATCTGTGAAATTTGCTTTTAATCTAATCTTTGATTCAAAGGTTTTTCAAAACTGGTTTAGCTTCCGCATTAGTTGGCCTAGATCTATTCAACCCCCCTTCTAGATCTTGTCCACACCTTCTATCGATCCTTCAATTGGTATCAGAGTGGGTTTACACTTGATCTGATCTGATTTGAGCAGTTTCTGAGTGTTCTGTGTTGCTTGTTTGCTTGATTGTTTGTTTTGCTGAGTGTTTCCTTCCTTGCACCTTCTGTTTAATTAAATGGATTCCAGAGGATTCATAGCTGAGGGCCATTCCATAAATAGGCCACCATTCTTTAATGGAACGGACTATTCATATTGGAAAAATAGAATGCAAGTGTTTCTAAGAGCCCAAAATTATGAAATCTGGAAAGTAGTGGAAGTAGGTCCCTATGAAAACCAGGGAGAAGAAGAAACCTGGACTAGGGAACAGATAAGAAGAGCAACATTGAATTATAGTGCCATGAACATGATTCAATGTGCTGTTCACCCCAAAGAGTACTCAAGAATCTCTATGTGCAAATCTGCCAAAGAGATGTGGGATAAACTTGAGGTACTCTATGAGGGGACATCTCAAGTTAAAGAAACCAAGGCTAACATACTTGTCTCTGAATATGAGTTGTTCATGATGAAATCTAACGAGACAATCTCTGAAATGTTTGCCAGGTTCATGATCATAGTCAATGGACTGAAGGCCTTAGGTAAGGACTATACGGATGCTGACTTGGTAAGAAAAATCCTGCGTTCTCTCTCTTCAATATGGCACACCAAGGCCACAGTCATTGAAGATTCTAAAGACTTGTCCAAAATTTCTTTGGATGAGTTAATAGGATCCTTAATGACATATGAAATTAATCTAAAGAGAAATGAAGAACACATAATCAAAACCAAGCCAGTAGCATTAAAGGCCTCATCTAGTAACAAGGACAAAAGTCAGGATAAAACCAGTTCTGATGAGTCTGAGTCAAATGAGGATGAAATTGCCCTCATGACCAGGCAATTCAGAAAATTCTTGAAATATAGAAAAGGGAAATTTTCTGGTAAAAAGAAATACTCTTCAGGTAAAAGAAACACATCCTTTTCTAATGCAAACTCAACAAGAATAAAAAATCTGACGATATTGTCATTTGCTACAGGTGCAACAAACCAGGACACATGAAGGGAGAATGTCCTGAGAACAAGAAGGAGAAGCACAAGAAAATTCACAAATTCAAGAAGCCGAAGGCCATGGTAGCCACTTGGTCTGATGAGGACACAAGTGAAAATGAAGAAGAAGAAAAATCCTCAAGCTCTGGAAGTGAGGAGATTTGCTTCATGGCAAACAGCTCAGATGGAAAGGTAAGCACATCTTTTGAAGATTTTTCTGTTGAAGATTGGCAGGATGCTTATGCTGAATTAGTTGAAAACTATACTGAAATGAGAAAAGAAAATAAGCATCTCAAAAAGAAAATTGAAAATATTTATCACAACCAATCTTCAAACAAAAGAATTTGTGAACTAGAAAATGAAGTGATAGAATTGAATGAAGAAAAAGAAAACCTTCTGAATCTGATTGATGAACTTAAGCTAGCTTCTCAAAAGGCCACCAATGAATTCAAAGACTTATCTGAAAAGCTGGAAAAAGAAAATCAAGATAAACAACAAAAGATTGAAGAAATCAAAATTTTGGAAAACCAGCTAAGACAAAAAGATGAAGTCATTGAAACATTCACAAATGGCAAAGATAACTTGGAGGCCTTGTTGGGAACAAATATCAATCTCTCATGGACTAGGGTTTGATAAGCAAAAATCTAAGAAAGACAAATCCGGTGAAAAGAAGGATAAAGCACCACTAATCAAATTTGTTAAGGGCCCTAGTCTTGAAAATACAGAAGTCAAAAAAAATCAAGCAAAACACAAAAAAGTTCAAAAACTCAGAACAAAGACAAGGCAACCAGGTCGACACAATCTCCTGACAGGTCGACACCAGTCCACAAGAAGAAGGCTTCTGTGGCTGTAGTGTCGACACCAGTCGAAGAGAGGTCGACCTGCTCAACACCTAAAAAATCTGAAAAATAAGAAAAAGTCAAAGGAAGTCTTAATGAAGAGCCTTGGACCTCCAAGACAACATATCAAGCTGATTGGATCAATTCTTGGAGCCAATGGTATAACAACCCATGTTGGTATCATCCTCAATTTTTCTATCCAAACTTTCTGATGTACCAACAAAATCCTTGGATTCCACCTCCTCATCTGAATTCTCATGCTCAAATGAAAAACACCCCATCTACCAAAAACAAAAATACTGGTGTTTTCATCCCAAAAGAAAAGAAGAAAGTGAAAAAGACAGAGAACACCAAAGTAATAAAACAAAAGTAAAAAACAAGTCAAATTTGGATGAGAAAAGATTTGTTAACATTGTCCAAACTTTCTGATGGTCCCAACTCTGTTTGGGTACCAAAATCTTCTCTCCACTAATTGATGTTGCAGGAAGGTCGTGCACCCAAATCAAATGTGTGGTTCCTTGACAGTGGGTGTTCACGACATATGACTGGAGATAGAGCCAAATTTTCTTTCCTGCTAGAAAAGGAGGGTGGTTCAGTGACATTTGGAGGTAAAAATAAAGGAAAGATCATTGGATCTGGAAAGGTTGGTCAAACTTCCTCAAACTCTGTTGATAGTGTTTTATTAGTTGATGGTCTTGATTACAACTTGCTCAGTATCAGCCAACTATGTGACAAAGGTCACAAAGTTGTGTTTGAATCTGATTTTTGCAAAATAATTGATTCATCAACTGATAAAATCAAAATTTTTGGTAAAAGGGAGAACAATGTTTACATGATTGACCTTAATAAAAACTTTTCTGAAAATCTTTGCTTTGTTGCAAATAAAGATGAAATTGCATGGACTTGGCACAAAAGACTTGGCCATGCAAGTTTCAGAACCCTGAATAAATTGTTAAGGCTGAATCTGGTTAAGGGTCTTCCTGAATCCTTTTCAAATGTTGAAAATCAAGTTTGTGGGATCTGTGCCCAAGGTAAACAAACCAGGAAATCTTTTAAGAATTTCAATGAGGTACTCACATCTAGGCCACTAGAACTACTTCATATGGACCTTTTTGGCCCAACAAGAATTCTAAGTCTTAGTGGCAAGAGATATGGGTTTGTAATCATTGATGATTTTACTAGATTTACTTGGGTCATTTTCTTGTCCCACAAAAGTGATACATGCCTTGAATTCAGGAAATTCTGTACCACTGCCCTAACAAATTATTCATATAAAATCAAAAATATTTTGACTGATCATGGGGGAGAATTTGAAAACCAATCCTTTTCTGATTTATGTGCTGAACTTCAAATTTTCCACAAGTTTTCTTCACCAAGAACTCCAGAACAAAATGGAGTTGTGGAAAGAAAGAACAGAACTCTTGTGGAAATGGCTAGATCCATGCTCCTTGAGAGTAATTTGCCCAAATCCTTCTGGGCTGAAGCTGTAAACACAGCAAATCATATTCTCAATAGAGCATTGGTCAGACCAAAAATCAAGAAAACCCCCTATGAATTACTGAAAAACAAGAAGCCAACTGTTTCTTATTTCAAAATCTTTGGGTGCAAATGTTATGTACACAACAATAGTAAAGAAAATCTTGACAAGTTTGATGCTAAGAGTCAGGAAGCCATCTTCCTTGGCTATTCAGAAGTGTCAAGAGCTTTCAGAGTGTACATTCTCAAAAACAAAACTGTTGAAGAGTCTCCTCATGTTATTTTTGATGAAAATTCCTTTTCAACTAACTCTTCTAAATCTTGCAGGGAAAAACAAGACAGTGAAGAGGATGACTTCATTGTGGACTCTTCACCAACTGTTGAGGAGCTTGAAGACACTGGTGAGATCTTGAACACCAATTCACCATCTTCAAGTGGATCAGGTAACATTGCTCCAGATTTAAGTACCCCTCAACAGGTAATTTCTGAACATCGAATTTTGAGAGATCACCCATTAGATAATATTGTTGGCAATTTGAATGATAGAGTTAGGACTAGATCATCTTTCATGCTTGCTATTGAAGAAGACCCACTAGCTCTAATTTCCCAAATTGAACCAAAGTCAATTGATGAAGCTTTATCAAGTTCTGATTGGATTAATGCCATGCATGATGAACTTCATCAATTTGAAAGAAATCAAGTATGGGAATTAGTACCTAGACCTAGTGACCAAACAGTCATTGGCACTAGATGGGTCTTCAGAAATAAACTGAATGAATCTGGTCAAGTCATAAGAAATAAAGCTAGGCTAGTTGCAAAGGGGTACAATCAAGAGTTTGGAATTGATTTTGAAGAGTCATATGCCCCTGTAGCTAGACTAGAAGCAGTTAGAATTTTCCTTGCTTTTGCATCCTCCATGAAATTCAAAGTTTATCAAATGGATGTTAAAAGTGCATTCTTAAATGGATATATCAAGGAAAATGTTTTTGTTGAACAACCTCCTGGATTTGAAAATGAAAAACATCCTAACCATGTTTTCAAGCTTCATAAGGCTCTATATGGTCTTAAACAAGCTCCAAGAGCTTGGTATGACCGTTTGAGTTCTTTTTTGCTTGAAAAAGGATATTCTAGAGGAACTGTTGATCAAACCTTGTTCACAAAAATAGTCACTAATCAAATAATTGTTGTCCAAATTTATGTTGATGACATAATATTTGGATCAACCAATAAGGCCTGTGCAATGAATTTTCCAATCAAATGAAAAATGAATTTGAAATGAGTTTGATGGGAGATCTAAAATTTTTCTTGGGATTGCAGGTTAACCAAACTCATGAGGGGATCTTCATCAGTCAAACCAAGTATGTCAAAGAACTTCTGAAAAGGTTTGACTTTCAGAACCTCAAGCACTCCAACACACCAATTGCTATAAATGCTAAACTAGAAGAAGACTCAAATGGTAAGTCAGTAGACCCAAAGACCTACAGAGGTATGATTGGTTCTCTACTTTATCTTACAACTTCTAGACCTGATATTCAATTCAGTGTGTGTTTGTGTGCTAGATATCAATCAAATCCTAAAGAAAGTCACATGCTAGCTGTTAAAAGAATTTTCAAATATCTTGTTGGAACATGTGATTTAGGAATTTGGTATCCTGCTAATTGTAAGTTAGATTTGATTGCCTATTGTGATGCTGATTATGCTGGTTGTAAATTAGATAGAAAAAGCACAAGTGGCTTGTGTTTGTACCTAGGTGGGTGCCTAATCTCTTGGGCTTCTAAGAAGCAACATTCAGTAGCTCTGTCAACTGCAGAGGCTGAGTATGTTGCTGCTGGTAGGTGTGGAACCCAAATTCTTTGGGTGAAACATCAACTTCTTGATTACAACCAAGAGTTAGGTTGTGTTCCCATCCTTTGTGATAACACAAGTGCAATAAATCTGTCTAAAAATCCCATTCAGCATTCCAGAACTAAGCATATTGAAATTAGGCATCATTTCTTGAGAGATGAGGTAGCAAAGAAATCTTTTGAACTCCATTTCATAGAAACTGAAAAGCAAATTGCTGACATTTTCACAAAACCCCTTCCTGACAGTAGATTCTCATCCTTAAGGAGAGAACTTGGTCTTTGTAAATGTCCATTGGGATTGGGTTGAGTGTTAGGCATTTCCTGAGGGGGAGTTCATTGCATCATCATACTCCTTTGCTTCCTTGATTCATCATATCTCTCTCCACTTCACCTCTAATTCTTTTGGTCAATGAACACTTCACCTCACATTGTGTTGAACTTCTTGGTATATCAAATGGTGATTTGAAGAAGGACAAGTTCTGCTTGTCTGGACACTTTCACTATGCGAGAGTATATGTCTCCGCCAAGTACCAAGAAATGAATATGCAATTGTTGAGGGGGAGCTTTTGTTGCTCAAAGAGAATTATTTCTGATTTCAAAACTTGCATATCTCTATTCTGATGAAAAATGGTTGAAATCTTCATCTCAGGGGGAGCTAAAGAATTCACAAGTTATATCCCTTGCAAAATTCAAAACTTCTTCTTGCATTACATCAATTTCCTTGCATGATGTCCTCATTCAGGTGTCTAGAGTCTCAAAATGATCCCTTGAGTGATCTACTACATTCATTTGTCAACTCTCACCTATATTCTTCAAAACTACAGAAATTCAGATTTCTTTCTAAGACTGAAGAATAATGTGTGTCTTGATCTTAAACATGTTTTTGTTTGCAATTGATGTTGGATATAGATGATATCTTTTTGTCAAAAACTCTCCAAAATATGTCCATTCAACAGAGCAATGGCACATGTGCTGAGAAACTGCACACCTTCACAATGAATGAAGTGCCATGTAAGTCATGAGGCACTAATGCTATCTCTGTTCAAAGGGGATTAAAAATAAAAATCAATGCAAAACAAAATAAAAATGCCCAATTTTTGATGATGACTGAGTAACTGGAAATATTGGCGTCTAACAAACGTATATTTTCATGTCAAAAGGTCATCATTTACCCCTTTGAGACTTGATAATGGATAAATCTTCAGTATCCAGGGACTATAGTGTGTAAAAAGCATTAGTTCTTGAGTGAACAAGATATATCTCATTTGATAGTTTGTTACAAAACAAAATATATATATCATTGGAGAATTTGTTTGAGAGAATCATTCTTATCCATCATCAAGTTGTTCCTTAAAAATGTTTGCTGTCAACACACTTGTTTTTAAGTCTAAAAGATTTTTTTTTCTCTTTGGAATTGAAGAATATGGTAGTGTGAAGTTGATTGTTAAATGTTTTATATCCCTCAAATTATCATTTTCATGACTCAAGTCACTGAATGCTCATATCCTGTTGGATATTGTGTAAAACTTGAATTGTGTTGAATTTTTGCAAAATTTAACAAATGAATTTTTTAGTATCTTAAATATCCTTGAAATGATCATTCCACCCATTGGTTATCATTATAAAGATGTCCCAAAAGTCACATAATTTTTCCCTACTCAAAATCCAAAATCTTCATCAGGCCAGGTCGACACTAACCCATCTAGTGTCGACACACTTTGAGTCAGGTCGACACTACCCTCCTCTAGTGTCGACACTGACCCTTGCCAGACCCATTTAAACCGTGGGCACCGGTTAAGAACATGTTGTTCCTACGGGATAGGTTATCCAAAACCCCCTTTCTTCTTCTCCAGGTCGACCCGACGGTGGGCATTCTTCTGGTTTCCGGCAAGGGTTTTGACCTCTCTCCATCTCCTCTCTCCTCCATCTCATCTCCATTCAATTTCTCTCATTCCTCTCTCTCTCCAGCACCCGATTCCACTCTGCTCTCATGGCACCAAAGCAGCATCCTCGCCGTGGAGCCAAATCAAGGGCCTCTGCAAGACCAATTCCAGCGGATGAGGTTCCTTCCACTGAAAGGAGATCAAAGCGTCGACATGATCCTGCTGAGCAGCCAGGGTCTGTATCTGCTAAGAGAGGTAGGGCTTCCTCTTCAGGTCAAGGGTCCATGTACCCTAGGAGAAAAACCCTAGATTCCTCTCCTGACATCTCTGAGAAGTCCTCATCCTCATCCTCATCATCATCCTCCTCATCAGAGTCCTCCCAGCCCTCTAGGAGACCCCCTTCCAAACCCCTCAGTGCCGGGAAGACCATACTGAAACCAAGAGCAGTAGATTTGGATGACAGAGAATTGATAGCTGCATTTCCTGAAGTCTTGGGCTTCTTCAACTTTCAGTCTTGGCAGTCTTTCATTTCAGACTTTCGTATCACTTACCCTAGGCTTGTCCAAGAGTTTTATCAGAATTTGGAGTGTACAGAAGAAGGGTACAAGTCCAAGGTTAAGGGGATTGCTATTGACATGCCAACAGATATAGCTGCCTCAATTTTCAAAGTCCCAGATGAAGGTGAAGACTACCATAATTTTGAATTCAACCTCCATGAAGCCTACACCTTAATGACTGGTTTGCCTGCAGATGAGACTGACATTAAGCAAACCCATGTCACCAAATTCAACACCAACACCTTTCCCCCTGTCTTGAGGCTTACTCATCACATGCTCACTACCATCATCACTCCTCAAGGTGGTGGGAGAGATAGGTTGACAGACATCCAAAGGTTTGTCCTTTTCTGTATGAGCAAGAATCTGAAGATAAACCTTCGTGTAATCATGTACCAGATAATCTCTGAGACCACCAGGGCAAATTTGAAAAGATCTCTTCCATATGCAGCTCATTTGACTGCAGTCTTCAAGCACTTTGGTGTGCCTCCAGAGAATGAGAAATCAGAGAAAATCCCTAAGTCAAACATTTACTGCTTTAAGCATGTGCAGAAATTCATGGGATTTAGAATAGTTGGTGATCAAGTGAGAAGAGGGCCAGCTGCAGTAGAGGCCCCTGTAGTCCAAGAGGATGAGCCTCAAATGCAAGAGGAACAGCCTCAAATGCAAGAGGACCAGCCTCAAATGCAAGAGGAACAGCCTCAAATGCAAGAGGACCAGCCTCAAATGCAAGAGGAACAACCTCAAATGCAAGAGGAACAACTTCAAATGCAAGAGGACCAGCCTCAAATGCAAGAGGACCAGCCTCAAATACATGAGGATCAGCCTCCTATGGCAGCTCAAGCTAATGACCCATTTATTGCCCCTCTTTCACCTCACCTTCAGCCTCCCTCCTCCATGAACTTTGACACTGAAATACCATCTTTTTCTCCACAACATCCAGTTCATGCATCCTCATCCTTTGGTGGACCTTCTGTTCCACCAGAGTTGCTCTCTTTCCTAAATGACAAGTTTGACACCTTGAACACATCTATTCAGACCATGTCAGAAACCTTTGAGTTGAGGATTCAGAGATTGGAGAACACAGTATCTGCTAAGTTCATTGAGCAAAAGGCAGCCTCAGATTATGCTGCCCAAAGGTTCAACAGGTTGATTGGGACAATGGCAGATGCTTCAGTTGCGCTGAAGGAGCACCAAAAAAAGTTGGAGATAGTTCTTCAGGGAATTTTGGCAAATTCCCAAGCTGATGTCTTCAACACCAAGCAGACACTATATGAGATCACCAGCACAAGACTATCATTTGCACATTTGGTAGATAACTTGGAGAGCATGAAGAATCTCTCTGCTCACATAGATGAAGAGATGTCTGCTCTCAAGCAAGAATTCAAAGTGTTGAATAGGCCTGGTTGGTCAACTGGTTCATCTTCCTCTTCACAGCCAAGGCCAAATGACTTCAGTGCACTTCAAGCTTCAATGACAGAAAATTCAGAAAGAATGGAGCATCTTCTACACACAAGACTCTCCACTCTTCAAACTCAAATGAAATATAGTATGACTTCAATGGAAAAGAGGCTATCAGATATTGAGCAAATTCTGTTACCCATTCCTCCTCCTCCTCCTCAGTAATGTAACTTCTTTTGATAATGTCAAAGGGGGAGAAGTCTGTTTGAAATTGTAATATTCACATTTTAAATGAAATGAAATGAATAGAAATTTCTATGCCCATTATTTATGCTTGAATGTGATTGAATGTGATTGCAAATCTTATGAATGAATTTGAATGTGATGAATGCATGTCAAGCTGCTTGACTTGTGTATTTCAAATGTGTATAAATTTCAATGTCACTAAAACATGTTCAAAGGTCCTTGACAAGTACAAATAAAAGAAAATGAAAATGCTTGAAATCACATCTCATTGAAATCTTCCAATTCCAAATGAACTTGATGTTGCCATCATCAAAAAGGGGGAGATTGTTGGGTTGAGTGTGAAAAACAAATCATTTCCTCTCATATTTTGATGATGACAAGTTGTGATTTTAATGCATAACCATTGGAACATGTAAAATACATCACCTGAAATTACAATATTCAAAAAGCATGTTTCCAAGCACATTTATCATTGATATTCATGATAATATATTTATCTAATGATTTATGTGTTTATTTTCTCAGGAACAAACATTTTCTGCAAAGGTAGTGTCGACACAACCAACCTTGGTGTCGACACAATGGTTCAGAACAAAGGCAGAAATGTGAAGAAAAGTCCATCTCAGGTCGACACGAGTCCAGAGCAGGTCGACACCACCCCATCTCAGGTCGACACCAAATCAGGCAGTGTCGACACTAGATGCCTTTCCCAGAAGGCCAGTTTTGCTGTCTGGGATAGCAGGTCGACACTAGAGGTGATCAGGTCGACACTAGATGCCTTTCCCAGAAGACCAGTTTTGCTGTCTGGGACAGCAGGTCGACACCATCTGATCTCAGGTCGACACTAGAGACCTCTCCCAGGGAGTTGTTCTGCCAGTCTGGGAGAGTGTGTCGACACACCTCATGGGCAAGTCGACACACTCCGGAATCTCTGTGACTTAAGATTCCTCTGGACACGTGGCACCCTAGGGAGATGTCAGATCAACATTGGATCATGTGCCCACGTACCCCAAGGGTATCTTTCGGATATTTAGGGTATAAATACCCTCCTTAAGGGCACTCATCCCAAGAGAATCTCAGAAGAGCCTCCAGAAACCTCCAAGCGGCGGCCAGAGAGTCTCTCCTCCCTGTTCTTGCTCTCTCTTGTGCTTCACACCTCAATTCACCCTTCTCCAAGCACAAGGATCGAAGTCTGATCAACATGAAGCACTAGCATCAACTTCAAAGGAGCAGATCAAGTAGAAGCCTGCAATTGTGAAGCTCTCAAGGAAGATCCCAAGATCAAAAGTGCAGAGCATCGGCCAAGGGACTTCAAGTGATCAAGATTCTTCCATTTCGGCCTCTACAAGGGAGTTTTCTTGAAGAACAAGAATTGTCAACTAGAGTCTAAAGTCTTTCTTGTCTCTTCCTGGCTATTCTAGAAGTTGTGCATAATCTGTTGCACCAATCTTCTTGAATTGGCCTTAATAGATCAGATCATTGCTAGAGGATCTGCATCTTGTTGTTTTTGTTCTAGCATGTGGTTGTGAGCCTGTGTGCTCAGGTCTTTGAGTCGTCGCACTCAAGTTGGGTTGTTGAGCAGTCTTGCTCAGAGTCTAGAGTAGTCTTGCTCTAGGTAGTGTGTGAGTTGTCTAACTCACTTGTGGAGTTGTTAGGCTCCTGTGTGGGTTGTGTTACCCAGGTTGTTAGTGGATCCTCACTGTGTGTGAGGAGTGGATGTAGGAGTCACATGGTGTGATTTCCGAACCACCTAAAAATCTCTGTGCAGTGGTCTCTTTGTGGTTTGAAATTTACTCTTCGATAGATGAATGCATAGGATCGTTTGAATCTATCTAATCAACCTGTTTTCACTCTCCAATTGTTTTAACTCACTTAATATCTTCTCAGATTTGTGAAATTTACTTTTAATCTAATCTCTGATTCAAAGGTTTTTCAAAACTGGTTTAGCTTCCGCATTAGTTGGCCTAGATCTATTCAACCCCCCCTTCTAGATCTTGTCCACACCTTCTATCGATCCTTCAAAGCTTCTTTCTGCTGCTCGGGACATGAACCAGTTGAGTGCAGTGAGGCATCCAGTGAGGTGCTGAACGTCGCGCACTGTCTTGGGGCTGCCCATCTCAAGTATGGCTTGGATCTTCTCTGGGTTGGCCTCTATCCCTCTATTCAAAACAAGGAAGCCGAGGAACTTACCCGAGCGCACACCAAACGCACACTTGGCTGGGTTGATCTTCATGCTGTACTTTCTTAGGGTCATGAAAGTCTCTTCTAGGTTGGAGATGTGGTCGGTGCTCGGTAGCATTTTGACCAGCATGTCATCGACGTAGACCTCCACGTTGCGCCCTATCTATTGCTCGAACATCTTGTTGACCAGTCATTGGTATGTCGTGCCTGCATTCTTTAGACGAAAGGGCATCCTGGTGAAGCAGTATAGCCCCAAGTCTGTGACGAACGTGGTGGCATCCTGGTCCGGGGGATGCATGCTGATCTGGTGATAACCATAATAAGCATCCAAGAAGCTGAGAAGCTCGTGCCCGGACGTAGCATCTACCAGCTGGTCAATGCGCGACAAAGGAAAGTTATCCTTGGGTGTTGCTTTGTTAAGGTCCTTGTAGTCTACGCACACTCGCCATTTGCAACTGGCCTTGCGTACGAGGACCATGTTGGAAATCCATCTTGGGTACTGGGCTTCCCGGAGGAGCCCAGTGGCTCGACTTTTAACGACGTGATCCGGGATCGCGGCCTGCCGTTCTCGGTTGATGGGTCGCCTCCTCTGCTGAACCGACGGGACTCGTGGGTCCAAGCGAAGGCAATGCACCATCACCTCAGGAGGGATTCCCGATAGTTCATCATCGGACCACGCGAACACGTCCAAATTGGCTAGTAGGAAGGCTCTGTAACATTGCTACTCGGCTTCTGCTAGTAAAACACCAATGTATAGGACGTGCTCGGGGTTATCGTCTACCTGGACCAGATGCAAATCTTCGGCAGGGGTTCCACGGCTGGTGGAAGGCTGATTGGCCAGCGGAGGAATAGGAGTTGGAGCCGCGAGTGGTTGCTTGTCTCTTAAGGAGAGGACATAGCACCGTCGGGACTCGCGCTGGCAACCGAGCACCTCGTCGATCCCACTCGGAGTGGGGAACTTCATCTTCTGGTGGAGAGACGAAGGTACTGCCTTGATTCACCCGATCAGGCCTCTACCAAGGATGGCGTTGTAGCCAAGCATGTTTCTGATGACCAAGAAATCCACCACCTTGGTCACGCTTCTCGGGGCCGTCCCAAGTGTTATTGGGAGGCAAGCTCTTCCTATGGGCTGAACCGAAACCCCCGAGAAGCCGAACAAAGGCGACTCTACTGGGGTAAGCTGGTCGATCTTGAGGCCCATAAGGAGATAACAATCATAAGCCAACACGTCGGGGGCACTTCCATTATCTACCAAAATTCGGCGCACATTACAATGATTGATGGTGGCCGAAACAACCAACGCATCCATGTGCAGAGTGGTAACTCCTACAAGATCTTTGTCCGAGAAGGTTATGGCCTCCTCGGACTGTGCACGTGCGGGATTGGCGGGATAAGGGGTTGGATGAGGCGCCGGAGGCCTGTCCACGACGTGCACACACCTAGCATAGTCACGTCAGCTCTGCGTGCTCTCTCCGCCTGCGCCGATTCCTCCCGCGATCACGTTGATTTCTTGCCCTTTGGGCTCGTTATTGATCGGCTGCTCGGGAGTTCGTTCTCGGCGTCTGGGGCGGTCTTCATTCCGGTGCACGTATCGTCCGAGGTAGCCGCGCTTGATGAGGGACTCAGTCTTGTCCTTAAGCTGGCGGCATTCGGAGGTGTCGTGGCCGTGGTTGCGGTGGAAGCGACAGTACTTGTCCTGGTTGCGCCTCCGGGGATCGGAGCGCATTCTTTGTGGCCACCGAATGTAGGGCTCATTCCTGATCTCTGCCAGGATCTGTTTGGGTGCCATAGTGAGAGGAGTGTAGTCGGTGAAGGGGTGTGTTCGGCGTGGTGAGTCCCCATTACACCGGCCTTTCTTCCGATCACGGTCGGGACCATTGTCGAATGCTCTCTTCTTGTCTGACTGCTCGCCCTGCTCTGCTCGGCCGACAGCTAGACTCTCCTCACAAGCCGTATGGTGTTGGGCGATGGAGAGTAGCTCGGCCAGAGTGGCAGGCTGCTGCACGCCGAGGGTCCTCTGCAGAAAGCCATCACGAGTGCCCTAGATGAGGGCACTGGTGGCTAGAGGAACGTCAAGGTGCGAGATGCGGAGCGCTTCGGTCTGGAACCTCTTGACGAAGTCCCAGAGCGCTTCGCCTTTCTTCTGACGAACTGCCAGTAAAGAGGCCGCCGTGCGCGGCTGCGACCTTCCACCGAGGAAGTTGTCCCAGAAGGACTTCTTCAATTGGAGGAAGGAAGAGATGGAGCCAGCAGGCAAGGCCTCGAACCATGCCCTGGTAGTTTCTTTGAGGGTGGCCGGGAAGGCCCGACATTTAGCCGCATCAGATGCTCTGTGGAACACCATGTGCGACTCGAACCCGTGGATGTGGTCCGCCGGGTCAGTGGTGCCGTCGTACGGCACAATGGTGGGAAGAGGGAGCTTGGGAGAGACCTGAGCTTCCAGGATCTCCATACTAAAGGGGGAGCGGAAGTAGGTCATCCTCCGCCGGAGCCTTTCCCTCTGCCCGCTGAACCATCGCGTCTACGTGACGTTCCAAGTCGACGACGCGGTGCAGGCGCCTGGCCAGTCCTACTCGGAATGAGCAGAGTCTTCTCGCCCAACCCCGCAGGAGATGGCTCCCACAACTGAGCACGGAGGGCGCCGGGCCACCATGGCGAAACGAGGTGAATGGCCGCGGTGCTCCGGTGTCCGCTCCTCGGATGGGGTGCGGTGCGACCGCCGCGGGGAGTCCACCTGCTGCTCCTGCGGCGCAGGAGGGGCGTGAGATCACCGATGGGACTACTCCGCCTGATGCTCCTGTGGCAAAGAGGCGGCCGGGGCTGGCTGTCTGGCCAACTGGTCCTAAAGCCCCAGTCAGATCCCCTCCAGGTGCTGCATTTGTCCCCAGAGCTCTGCTATCTCCAGGACGGTCACATGCACGGCGACGACGGGCGTAGGAACGTCACCGGCTGCCCCGGTGGGGGCGACGACGACGTCGACAGGAGGGGCGCACTGACGAGAGGCCGCACACGACTGGCAGGACCTCATCATGCGGCTCCCCACATTCTGGTACGAGGATCGTCCACGAGCCATGGCTGTCGTCGCTTCCCACAGACGGTGCCAAAAGTGTGGAGGTGATTCCCTGTTTGGGTCGGAGCCAAACAGGCCTACACTTGGAAGGAAAGACGATCGCCGGTAGTGGACGAATGCCTGCAAGACCAGAATAAGATCAGGGGGGGCCCAGTTGAACAACCAAGGAGAACCCTCCGATGGTTAAGTCAGTAATGGGCCTAAAAAGGCATGAAGGAATAGGGGTTCTCGTGTGTGGCTCGCGCGAGGGCGGTGTGAGCATTCAAGATGGCGTACCTATGCATGGAGGCCTACCTGGGCCTTTTATAGGTGGAGATATTAAGGGAGAGGGATGGAACGTCCCTTGACCACGCCTGAAAAGACGCACCGATTGGCGCATTTGGCGGGGAGTTATACATTGAGGTGCCCGTTGGGGTGCCAAGTAGTTAATACGCCTTTTGAATGTGGGAGCGTGGCCTGTAGCTGTTATAACCGTCGAACGAACGTGAAGAGGTTGCTCGGTTGCTCTTGGCAGGAGGTCCCGAGCAGGCAACCTATTTGGAAGGCTGGACCCACTGTTCGGTAGCTATGCCCGCTGTCCGGTGCATGTCGCCCGGGCGATAGTCATGCCAGCACGACTGAGGCACGCTTTGAGCGGGACCTGTTCGGTAGGCCAGAGCTTGGACCGAACAGGCTATGGGGAGCCCGGAGGTGACCCCTGTTCGGTTGGCAACACACGACCTGAACAGGAAGACTGAACATGATAAGGGACGTCTGGAGACGTGCTCTTGAGAGCTCGGGCATTGCGATCGTCTCCTGGAGCCTTTTAATGATCCTTGGGGGTACGTGGCGCCCTGCGAAAGAGCCACGTCCATTTGAAGGACCTTGACGGGCCATGATGGGCCTAGGTGGCTAGAAATAGCCACCACAGGAGGTGGTGTAAAACCCCTTAAAGTGTAGGTGCAAAAGAAATGACGTGATGTGTGTGAGAATGACGGAGTGTAATGTGAAATGAATGCACTAAAAATGAAATAAAGAACTAAAGGAGGGAAAGAAAAATCTAATGGAGAGTGTTTGGCGTAGCGATGGACGAAGTGGAAGAAGAATCCTCCCTGCCCCAATGTTCTTGAGATGAAAAAGACCAAGCTCCAATGGATGAAGACTTGAAGTAGCTTGGAGGGGAATGGTTTTTCTTCTTCAAAGTTCAAGGTTCAGCTCTTCAGTGAAGCAGGGCTTCACCGTAATACTTGGATATCCTAAAACAATGGCCTCGGTGGTCTTTTTATAGGGGAAAAATGGAAAAATCGCGACAGACACAGTGGTCGCCTATTAAGGTGAATCGCGACCGGCAGAAGCGTCGCGTTTTTAAAAGATCTCCTTACTACGATTAGGCCTTTCCAAACATCGATTATAGCAGGTTTTAGAATCGTGACGACATAGTCGGATGCGTTTATAACATTTCTAATATCGATTGATTCTTTCCAATTTTAATAAATGGAAACTTTTAATCGCGACGACCTGAGTAGTCGTGGATTTGAAAGAATCGATCTTCTAATGGGAATCGATCTTCAAACAATGGAAGGTTAGAAACACGACGGACCATGTGGACGCGATTCTAATTAGCAACAAAATCTTTCTAAAAATAATTTTGGAATTTGCCATAAATCGAAATTGGAAACTCTTAAACGCGACGACTTTGATGGACGCGATTACAAAATATAGTAAGTGTCGTAAATAGGAAGGAAATATGTGATGGTTTGACCCGTTGCGGATCAAATTCCTTAAACGTGACCACTGTGTCTGTTGCGAATTAACTGTGCACAGAGGACCCCCTGAAAGCCTTAGGAAAATTCCTAAAAATCCTAGAAAAATATAGAAAAATCACTCAAATGATTAATTGAAGAGAGCCACTTTGAGGCATTATAGTATAACATGAACTGTACTCGATATGTTGTCAAAAATGGTGTGTCTACAGTTGCCTCACCTTGGCGTCTGCTTTGCAAGGAAATGGAGTGAAAAGACACGAGATGAAAACAATGAAATGAAGGGAATTGAGTGTAATGAAGTGGAATGACTGAAAAGTAGACGCCAAGGTGTGATGAGACACGCCTTCAACAACATACGATAGGAGCTGTTCTTCAATTCAAAGTGAAGCGGCTTAAAGAAAGCCTCAAGAGATAACTCAGTGTTTGGATGAAAGGGAAGGGTGTGCACGTGGGCACGAAGGGGAGAAAGATCAAATTCTAGTGTCGGGGAAGTACCTACGGACATAATCTGAAAGGTTTCACCATTGGGGAGCGTTTACCAGCTTGTGGACGTGCTGCAGCCAATGTGGATCTCTGGGAAAATAGACGAATTGATATAGGAATTCAAGACAGGGAGTTTTTTGAAAGACGGTCTTCAAACATCAATAAGATGAACTGAATACTTGACTCAGAATGGAATATTTCATGTTAATTGTGATTAAGATAAGTGGTTCTCTTCAGTTAATCATGAGGGTAATCTTCCGAAAATGAGCTCAAAGTCCTATATGATGCATGCTGGGCTAAAAGAACAAAAATAAAAACAAAGAAAAATATAAAATAATGAAGGATAATATTGTTACGATATTGAATTAAGTTAGGACACCGGGCATGGGTCAGTCATTCTTCTTATAAAGCGTAACGACCTATCATCAAGTCGTAAGAATCATTTGAAATTATCACTATTTTTGGCAGTGGAGGGGAACTCAAATTTCAGATTCATCAGAGCCTCAAAGTCCTTGATATGATCTAATAGAGTATATACTATATAGTAAAATGCAGTGGTACCAGAGATTTCCGAAGATAGACGTGAAGCTTATGGCGAGAGACGCGTATCCAAACCTGCGCTCAAGGATTGATTAACAATGACAAGTAATAGATATAAAGCTCAAATATTGAAATAATGATGCTTGTAAATCGCGACAGGGTATATGGACGGGTTTCACTTACCTGAATCGCGACGACTTGTATGGTCGTGTTTTACCTTCACCAGTCAAACTGGAAGTCAGAGTGAAGCGCTTGAATCGCGACATATGTGTCAATCGCGATTTTGAAGGTTCCACCCGAGGCCAGATTTCCTTGCCTGTTTTACATTTCTGGTGATCTTGGGACTTACCTTGCGGGCTTGTGCAGCCATGATGCTATAAAAACACCTCTCTCTTGCTCTTTTCATGCTCTCTACTCTCTCTAAAGTGCAGAATTCAAGCTATTGGCAAGGGAGAAGAAGAAAAGAAGGAGAGAAGCTATGGAGCATGGTGGTGCTTCCCCTCCCAAGAGGCAAAGAATTGGTGGATTCCAAATATTGAGCAGGGTGGAGGGACACATATGCAAGTTGATTCAAGCTAAACTGGTAAGTTCATGTGATTTTATGCTCTTGTTCTTGATGTGTTCTTCAATGTTCTTAATATGTGTTCTTGCTGTTCTTCCTGTGTTCTTATTCTCTCCCTCTATTTTTTTTCTTTTTTTTTTCTCTTCTTCTTCTTCCAACTGCCATGGCCAAACCTACCATCCTCCCTATGAAAAACTCCATGCGCCCCTCCTCTCTATGACAACCTACCCATACTCATGATCATATCATCCATATATCATCATACACCAACCTCCCTCATGACCAAATCCATCCATGCATGTATCCTATTTTCCCAAAATCATAGGACTACCCCCTCTTCCCGGGCACTAGAAGATATATGCGTCTCCCATGGCTCCAAAGGTTGGCCTCTTTCATAAGCCTTGACATGAAGTCCATCCTCTCTAGGTGGGGAATCCAAAACCTAGCCGTCCATGCCAAAAGATACCATGAAATCCACCTTGATTGGGCAGCTATGGGTGCACTTATAAAACTATGGCATCCTCAAACGCACACCTTTCTTTTCAAGACCTTTGAAGCCACTATCTTGTTGGAAGAAGTTGAATTATTGGTAGGCTTGAAGCGGATGAGGAGAGGCAACGAGGACAAGATGGCAATCATGCCGAGGAGCATTACAAGCAAAGATGTGCTCGAGAGCTTCATGGGGAGCGGAAGAGTGGCCCAGGACGTCCAAGCCGGAAAGGGGATAAATTTGCAAAAGCTAGCGGCTTGGACCATGAAAGAGATACCAAAGGCGGAGGACGATGCAAAGCTGGAGAAAGTGATGAAGGGTTTCTCCATATGCCTGGCAGGTGCACTCCTCTTTTCATCTGTGGACAATATACTTGAAGAGGAGCAATTGAGTGTAGTCTGTGGCATATGGGAAGAAGAGAGATTGGGACCGACAGTGCTAGCCTTCCTCTACAGCGGGCTCACGATGGTGAGCTTGGGTAAGCCTCCCTATGGATCCATGTTGTTATTCACTTGTTGGACTGATCTGCATTTCAAGTTCGATGTGAACAACAAGGCTACAAGCTCGTCTCGGATCTTCTTCAAGAGGCCGCTCCGGCACATGGACGTCTTAGTTGGTCTAGAAGGGCACGTGGCAAATTGCGTGCCACAACTCAAGATGCAGACGGACTGGCGTGACTACCTCCGAACCATGCCAAGAAATGCATTCACTTGTACTCCGACGCCACATCTAGCCAAGGACCTACGGACACGGCTAGCACTCGGAGTGAAATTACGGATGATCGGAGCGACTGAGTTCATACTTTACAATGCACACCGCTACCTCTCCCAACTCGGACTTCCACGGCATGACTTCGAAGGGCCGTCTTATCTACCGCCAATCAAGACAAGGGAGATCAGTACCAATGGCGATGGAGAAGAGGCGAACACCATCAAGGCGCTTTAGAAAGTCTTCTCTTTCAGGGAGCCGGTCCTAAATGTCGAGGAAGTGGAAGAGGAGTGAATGAAATATGTAAAAGAACTCATGAAGTTGTGGCCCAAGATGGCCGTTTGTAAACGCCACAATTAAACCCTTAATAAGAAATGAATTGCGTCCTTTAAACGACCAAAATACACTGTCCATCATGAACAAATCATCCAAAACACTTAGATTTTTTCTCAAAAAATGGCCCTTAGGTGGGCTTCTTGAATCGCGATGGACACAGTCGTCGCGCTTAACTTATTGATCTGCGACTATCTGGGCTGTCGCACTTTCCCTAAATCGCGACCATATACCCCGTCGCGTTTCAAATTGTACTTCAAATTTTCAAAATCTGTGCCTTAGACTCAGCGCCGGGGTAATCATGACTTTCTGAATCATGACGACGACCTCCGTCGCATATTAATTAAACACCTCCAAATCGTGACGACTGTGTCCGTCGCGTTTCAAAAGTCTTCCAGAGGCTACAAAATGCTCGAGACCACTTCCTTCATCTCCTTTCACCTCTCTCAACTCTCTCACACTCTCAACTCTCTCATTCTCTGGTCTCTCTCCATCTCTTTTCTCTCAACTCTCTCTCTCACACTCTCTACTCGACCTCATGACGAAGATGGCGGCCTCCAAGCATCGGCGAGGCAAAGGCACAACAGAGGAAGGAGGAGAAATGATGCTGGCGATGGAGGTGATAGAGGAGGTCGTGGAGATGCTGGGAATGGCAGCGCGTCTCATGGTGGAGGAGATCCTCGCCGTGGGTGAGGAGCTAGCGGCAGTGATGGAGGAGGAGGCTCCGGCTGCGGCCATGGAGGAGGAGGTGGCACCAGAGGAAGAGGAGGCCGATGCACCAGCGAGGAGGCTTTGGCAAGGACGACGGGATTGTGAGGCACCCCCACGTGGAGACATGGTGAGTACCCCTATCCCTACTCTATGGCTTGTGCACTGGTGAGAGGAGGAAAATGGGAGTGGGTGAATCGTGACGACCCCAGTTGTCGCGATTCAAAGTGTTGAATCGCGACGGTTTGTGCCATCGCATTTCATCCTGAAAAGCGACCACTGTGTTGGTTGCGATTCAACTGCGCTACCCGAGATCAAGAAAATGAGTTTGTTTTTGAGCATTTTCAACTGTCTTTAATGTGTAAACCTTGTGCTGACTGTGTTATTGCCTTTTTAATGTGTAGGGGATCATGAGGCCGCACATTCACTGGTCATTGGTGATAGGGGCATATCAGGGGCTCCTCGACTTTTAGAGGGAGCGGGTCAGGAGGTTGGGGTTCGACTCGATCCTAGAGATCGAGCCATTTTATGTGGACAGTCCCCTAGTGCAGGCATTGAGAGAGAGGTGGGACAGGGTGAGCAGAGCGTTCCTGATGCCGGGGGGCACATGGTGCCCAGCCTCGAGGACATAGCGAGGATCACCAGCCTTCGGGTGGACGAGGAGGCGGTGATGAGCGTTACATATGCCAACTACACAGAGCACACCCAGGATTTGCTAGGGTTAGAGCCAGCGGGTGAGGACGAGCTCGGTGACCAGAGAATGGTCGACCGAGTGGTATTATTGAAGAGCCTGGGTCTGCGAGGGGTGAGGCAGATGGGCGAGGAGTCACTGCACGAGTTCGTGTAGCGAGCGGTGGGGCTAGCCAGGGCAGTTTATGGATAGGACCCTGAGGACATGGAGAGGGCAGACCAGGACCTGAGGAGGTTCCTGGTATTGTTCCTGGGGAAGATGCTCCTGGGGACAAAGGGAGACGACATTCATTGCCAGTTTCTAGAGATACTGGAGAACCTAGAGAGGGTTGGGCAGTATGCATAGGGAGTGGCCTTCCTGGCCCATACTTTTGCCGACCTCTCCAGCGGCACCGACTAAGAGACGATAGTGGGCGGATTTGCACCTTTCCTCTAAGTACACGATCTTCTTTATGCTTTCTCAATTTTCCTGCATTTAAATTTGTTAGTCAAACTAAACAATGTGCCCATGTATGCAAGTGTGGAGCTATTATTAGATCCCCCTAGGGAGGGCTACCGAGGTGCGGCCTGATTCACTCCCCCTGGCTCGGAGGTGGCTGTCGGTGGTGACGGCAGTGTCATTCTCCCTCTGGTTAGACACCCTCTGATGCGACATCCGAGACTTCCCGGCCCTCCAAGTATGTGTTCTACCTCATTCCTCTGATGCATTTATTTATGATGTATGATATGTGATATTATGTGTGCATGGATGCAGATGGTATGGCAGCCCTATGCAGGTATGATCGACGATGGTCAGCCCTGGGTGGAGAGTGGGCGACCTCGGTTCGGGTGGGACTTTGGGTCATTGCCTGAATGAGATCGAGCCTCTCTGCCTGAGGCTCGCCATGCGTACACTGGGGCTACACCAGGTATGGTCGGATGAGGTGGAGCCGAGAGGGATCGGACGGAGGACACAGGGGAAGGAAAAGAAGATGAATTGGCGCCTGCGCTTCCCTGACCAGTACACCGACTGGCGGCGTGGAGGAGTTCGATGCGGCGGACAGCTTCGCCTACCTCTAGTGCTACCAAGAGGCATATGGAGACCGCGACCACATGAGGTTGGCCAGGGTATACACTTTTAGACTTTACTTGTTCATTATGATATGCATGGTTGATCTAACAAATGTGTGCATGTGCAGGATGCCAGGGATGGTTTGACCGAGACCCTCCGTGCTCAGCTGGCGGGTACGGAGGCCAGTTGGCCGAGGCACGTGTTGCTTGGCGACTCTGATAAGTTGAGATGATTTACCTTTGCTTTCTTACCTTACCATGCACTACCTGCTTTTTTGATGTGCAGCGTGCCGAGCAAGTGACTGTGGAGCGTACCGTGCCGTAGGTGCCTCCATGAGTGTGAGCATCCCAGATCCGAAGGTGGCCTCTCTCCGAGAGCAACTGGCATCGGCGTGGCTAGAGCAGAGGTGGTGGAGCACAATCTCACTACACGGGTAAGTCCAACAATTACATATATGAAAGTGAATTACTTGACACTTACACGTGTTGCTTCGTGTGCAGACTGGCGAGCTCCAGAGTGTTATCACTCAGGTGACGCTCGCAGGTGCTGAGGTGGCTGTGCTGACGGAGCAGTTGTCCGAGCTGTGCACCCAGGCTTCCCAACGTGACCACGACCTACCACGCGAGGCTACTGAGCTGAGGGTGACGCTCTCCGTGGAGAGTCGGGAGCGTGAGCGCAAGCACCGTCGGTGGGAGGAGGAGTGGGAGTCTCTCTCCCAGCAGGTCCTTGACGTACGCACGAGCCTTGGTGTCTCTGAGCGGTTGCTGCGAGAGGAGGAGGATAGGTACCGGCGCGATCGAGAGCATGCCTTGAGGGAGGGGAGAGCCATCGCCTATTCTGCTAGTTATCTAGTGACTTCCTATGAGTACTAGAGGAACATCTAGGAGGGACGTGGCGCCTAGAGATCCACTGACTTCCGCGCCTCCATGAGGCCGCCACTTCCTCACTCGACGGCAGACCTAGGAGAGGCTGAGAGCAGCAGACACCCCCGACCAGATGAGAGTGGTGGCGAGAGCTAGGCCACTTGCATGAGTTGTTTTTTATTATTATTTTTATTATTTTTGCTTTTTCTATGATGATGTGTACTTGGTGGGGTACTCTTATATGCTGTACTTTTGGCCCTTTTGGCCATGATATATACATATGTGCTTTGCCTTCCTTCTCGCTGTGCCTGAAAATTACTTGAACAAATAGGTTAAATGACTGTTTTGGCTCAGCCCCTTGCACATTACGCGAACTAGACTTCATGATCTTGTCAAGGGGCTAAGCCTTTATTCAAATAAGGTGTAAATAAAGAAATAAAATAATTACAATGCAGCAAGCAACTAGGCAAATTCTAACAAGAAGTTAAAAGATGAACATGCATTCAATGAATTCACACAAATGAGGGAAAAGTCAATTCATGATTTTTTTTTGTGTTTCAACATATTCAATTTTTTGGGTTTTAAAAGTATGCAAATTTTTAGAATTTTGAAAATATTCAATTTTTTTGAGATTTTGGGATATTCAATTTTTTTATTATTTTGAAATAAGGGCCGCAACCTGGCGTAGTCCCTTCTAAGAAAAGACGCACGGAACGAAGGGGATCCGTTCTAAGTGGAAAAACATGGTACTTGGATCCTTCCTTACTCTATAATCATTAAAAGTTTATTAATGATTCTTAGGTGTACTAAACCGAGGTTAGACGTGCTCAAGTGGTGCCTTCACCCAAGATGAATTTTGGCGACATCTTCTTTAGTTGATCGTTGCCTTGCCTTGAACCTAGGACATATCCGTAGGTGAGAAGGGAAGATGATGTTTAGGAGGTCTACCAACAGTTTGGGTGACTAGGGAGATGCTCGTTCCTCTGCCCTATACTCATTGGGTTTTAGTCTTTTGGCTCGTGGAGGTTTTTAATTAGCACGCTTACGACCAGGTCCATTTGGATCTTTGAGGAGACTTTGCCACTCTTGTCATGCTCTTTATTTATGATTTGCCTTGTTTTGGCTCTTTTCATTTTGATTTGCCTTGTTTTCCTTTTCTTCCCTTATTGGGCCATGACGTCTACCGATTGAGTGTTGGACAGATTCAAAGGTCGATCCCTCAGGTTCCCATCCCTATTGGCATATTGAATGGAAGAGAAATGGTAATGTCCTAAATTCTTGGTTAGGTATTGATCTCCTTTAAATTTCGTGCTTCTAGTTTCCAATGGCAGGCATGTAAGTGTGTGTAAGTGTCGACACCTCTGTTAACTCACCAAAAAAGAGGAATGAATTAAAAATGACAATTTTTCATTTTAGGGTCTACGTACCACGAAAATCCAAACACCTATCTAGGGGTAGTACTTCTTGAGGTAGAGACTGTTCCAAGGGTGGGAGAGTTCCTTACCCTCCACGTTCACTAACCTGTATGCGTTGCCTGGATATGCTTCTTTAACGACATACGACCCTTCCCAGTTTGGTTGAAATTTAGATCGGGGACCACTAGGTTTTACAAAGATTCTTTTGATAACCATCTTACCGACTTTGAATTTTCTCTCAATTACCTTCTTTTGGTAAAAATGTGTGAGTCTATTCTGATATGCTTTTACGTGTTCTACGGCGACCAGACGCTTCTCATCTAAAAGTTCCAGTTGTGCAAGGAGCGATTCACGTCTCTCATCAATTGACAAGTCCTTGTAAAACTGGACTCTTAGTGAGGGGATAAGAATCTCATATGGTACTACAGCCTCCATTCCATAAGTGAGGGCGAATGGTGTCTGCTCTGTGGGAGTATGGATTGAAGTGTGGTAGGCCCATAGAGCTTCTACAAGCTTATCTGGTCAATCCGAGAACTTATTAGCCTCACACGCCTTCTTTATGATTTTGATTAAGGTTTTGTTTATGGCCTCTGCTTGTTCATTGCCTTGCGGATAGTATGGAGATGAATGGTGTAATGCAACTTTATACCTGTTGCAGAGGTCCTGAAGCTCTTGAGAGATAAACTACGGCCCATTGTCGGTGATGATGGTACTTGGGATGTCGAATTTGGTGATGATGTTCTTCATGATGAATTTGCACAAGGTTGTTGCCTTGACCTCCACATATGCTTTAGCTTCTGCCCACTTGGTGAAGTACTCCCTTGCAGTAAGGATGTATGATTTTGATTTATTTTGGTAGTTTGAATCACCAAGGGGACCAATGATGTCGAAAGCCCACATAGCGAAAGGCCATGGGGAGGATATAGGGTGCAGTGTAGAGGATGGAGAATGGATTCTGTTGGCATGTTGTTGGCACTTGACACACTGACAGACATAAATGGAACAGTCCTCCTCTAAAGTGGGCCAGTAAAAGTCTTGCCTTAGGATTTTCTTAGAAAGCATTTGGCTATTCACATGGCCACCACACACACCAGAATGTGCTTCCTCAACAACTTTCCAAACTTCATCATCATCTAGACATCTGAGTAAAACTCTGGTGAGACCTCTTCTATAAAGTGTATTGCCAACCAAAGTGTACTTCTGGGACATTCTTCTTATGGCCCTCTTTTCATCAGTTGTGGCTTCCTCAAGGTAGGTCTGATCTCTGCAGTACTTAGCTATCTCATAATACCATCGTTTCTCCTCATCATCCAACTCTTCTTCTAGCTCCAACAATATGATTTCTTTCTTAGTCTTCCTCTCTGCCTTCTTCAACATCTCCTCTTTGATCCAAAGGAAAATAGGATTTTAAACAGCTGGGTTATGATGCCGTTCGATGCGAATGGTATCAAAATCCCCAGGATAGTTCATGTTGAGAGTGGTGCCAATAGTGGCAAGAGTGTCTGCTAGAAGATTTTATTGACGAGGGACATGGACAAAGGTAAGTTTAGAGAATAGCTTGGTGTATGCTGAGGCAAGTTCTTGATATGGCTTGAGCTTAGGATCTCTGGTGCGGTATTTGGTGAGCACTTGGTGGAGGATCAGTTGACTATCACCCAAAATTCACAGATGAGTAACACCATAAAAATGTGCGGCCTCAAGTCCGGCCAGTAGAGCTTCGTATTCAGCTATATTGTTGGTGACAGGGAATGCCAACTAAAACGCCTGCGGAATGGTGACCCCTTCAGGTGATAGGAGAGTAATCCCGATCCCCTTTCCATGAGAATTCAGAGCTCTATCAAAATATAATGTCCATATAGGATCAGATTGGCTAAGGAACATTAATTCCTCATATGGAAACTCTAAACGGATAGGATCAAATCGAGGGATAGGGTGATGGGCGAGATGCTCAGCTATAGCATAGCCTTTGATCAATTTATGCTAAATATAGGTGATATCAAACTGAGAAAGGAATCTTTGTCAACATGCTAGCCTATCGGTAAGGACAGATTTTTCAAGGAGGAACTT
Organism: Colocasia esculenta; assembly: GCA_014218235.1. Taxonomy (NCBI): domain Eukaryota; kingdom Viridiplantae; phylum Streptophyta; class Magnoliopsida; order Alismatales; family Araceae; genus Colocasia; species Colocasia esculenta. Next base: position 115,766,733 of record CM024753.1, on the reverse strand, counting down.
GATAGGATTCATGCGGGCAATTAGGTGGACTTCGTGAGCAAGAAAATAGTGCTTCAATTTCTACACTACCCTTCTCCAGTAAGATGGGTGTGATCCTAAGGGAAATTTAGATCTTGGTGGCGTTGGAGCAGCATGGAGCAAGGAGGAGGCAGCCATGCTCACGTGAAGACCCCAATGGGTTAGCTCTTCATTTGAAGGTAGGGATTGCCATGCTCTCTTTCTAGTTGGTGTAGATATAGCTCAATTTTGCTTGTTCTCTTCGTGCTCTTAAGGTTCCTTGCTGGTTTGTGAGATTTGGTACATGGTTAGTACCATCCTTGACTCATCCTCCATCTCCTATATGGTTGGTGGGCAAGAAGGGGTCATGCATGTGTTGTGTGGGGTGCTATTGGAGTGTTTCGGCATGTAGATGCCTCCCGTTCTTCTGTAGACTTAGTTTTGTAGCTTGGGGAACCGTGGGATGGCTTGATCCCTCACTTCGGTCTTCAGACTGATATTGCGACAAGTTTGGCATCGTGATAATAGATGAAGGCGACGACCACCCTGTCTTGTTCTTGTCGCGACGGGTTGTTTGTCAAGTTCACCTTACCCATCTTCTATTTCACCGTTTCTGGGTTCGGCAAGGGTGGTTAGTGGCCGAGTGGGCTAGGGTGTGTTTTCCCTGCTCAGCATATGACTTTTGTACCGGTGTTTGCCTTGGTTGTGGTATGGTTCTTTTGGTGTGAGTTTTGGGGCTGGTCTACCCAATGGTTCTGCCTTCAGGTGAGGAACGCGATGGGTCAATACATCACATTCATCATCTAAAGGCAACAACCCTGTCGTCACCTTCTATTTCTAGGTGGCGATGACCTTTGTGTCGCGTTCAGGTTTCGATTGGTAGTCCATCACGTTCTTCTCTCTGAAGGCGACGCGCCCATGGTCACGACCAGATTGTGACAGGTCGGTGTGTTGCATTCTATCTGCCTATGTTGTAGACCCTTCTTTCCGACCTACTGAGTTTCTAGATGTGGCGTGTGTGCCTGTGTTAGTCATCAGCCCTTCTGGGAGTTCTGAAAGGTGTGCCTATGCGTGCCATGTATCTACTGGTCTTGTCGTGGGTTGCAAGTTAGTTGTGGTGTGTGCTTGTTGATGGTTTCCCCGCTTGTTCTCTGTTCGTCTAGTGCTCTGTACTTGCGGGCTTGTCCCGTGTGTTGGGTTGTTTCCGTTTCCTGGGACCCCGTATTCATGAGCCCGTTGAGGGAGTTCTCTAGGCTACGAGTGTTCTCGAGTTGGATTCTCGGAGCTGAGGGGAAAATAACAGTTGGAAAACGATGTCAAGTTATTTGTAGAGCTCTCTTGGCTGGGATGAGATGTCGAGCTGGTTTTGGTGTGGTTCTTTCTGGCGCAGCTCAGTTAGCCTATTTTCTCACTACCTCTGCATTGGTTCCGGAGCCACGTAGTGGTTGCCAGAAGTGGGACCATAGCTTGGCCAGGCTGTGGTTGTTTTTGTTCTTGTGGTGTGTTCTTGAGGTGGCTCGCTGGCCTCACTCTTTTTGGGAGGTTGTATGTAGGAGCTGGATGGCAAGCGGTGAGTAGCCTATGGGTGCTCTCAACTGCCAGTGGCGGTGGCGTGGTTGTTGCTGTTGTGATGATGTTTTTCTCTTACAGCTGTGCCTCGTGTGTTGGCCAGTCGCCCTAGCCTACATGACGGTTGTAGTCGAGCTGTGTCATGCTTTTGCGGGCATTTTTGGTTTGACAATTAGTTGTGGTGCCTTGTGTTTTCCATTGGGCCGTGTTTGTGGGCATGTGCTCTTGGCCCCTGTGCTGAGTTGGGCCTTCAGCCTCGTTGTTGTTCCGGGGGCTGAAGCGAGTGTGCTCCCATCTCTGGTTGTTGTACCAAGAGATGGTGTGGAGTGTTTTCCTAACTCAAGTGTGCCTCTGGTGCTTTCCAACTTGAGTGTTCTCTCGGTGTGCCTCATGTGGACCCCGACCTCAGTTCCATATCCCATTCTATGGTGCTCGTTCATGGTGGTACCTATGTTTGTTTTCCCAACCTCATGGAGTACCTAAGGCCTGGGTTGTTTCAATGTGTGACTTCTCAACCTCATGGAGGTTTGGGTTGGTTGTGCTTGTGGTGAGACATTGTTCTCACATGGTTGCTTTGTGGCTTCCATGAGCTCTATGTCTCGATGTGAGTGCCAAGGGTTTCTTCCGTGTTGTTTCCAACTCTACTGGTTCTGCGGGAGTTGTGCGTGGCGCGACCCTAGTTGGTGGTCATGGTGTTGTTTTGTTTTCGTTGTTTTAAAGTGGCTAGTGTAGTCGTTTTCATAGTTACTACTTTCTATTCGTATTGTTTACTTCTTCCTGGAGTTCCTACTACTCTGACCGGTAAGGAACTGGTTATCCCTACTGGACCTTGTTTGCAAGGCTCACCCCCTCCCCCCACCTTCCTTCAGGTAGGGGCTCGCTGTCGCAAGAGTTCGGTGATGGACGGTTGAGGCGGCTATTAGTTGTGCCGAGTGCTGCCAGCAGTGTGAGTGCGTGTAAGTGTGAGCGCTCTTGTACTAGTGTGAGTTGAGAGTTGTGTTTTTACAAGTCCTCGGGGTAGGTCCCTTAAGGACTGCACTTTTCTTCCCATACTTGTACCTTTATTTGGGGCATAATACGTATAATTCCTTTGTTTAATGTACGAACCTCTTGTTATAGTCATTTGAATTCATTGTTTATCTCACTAGACTATTCTTCTAATCCTTCTGGATCTTCAGACCCGTGAGTGGCGGTCCAAGGGTTGGACACTTGGACGGCTTTTCAGGTGTCAAATCCTCGGGTTGTTGTAGCTCCCCTGCTGGGTGAAGGTCTGTAACATCCTCCTTTCATTGGTCAGCCACCTTCTGATGAAGTTAGCAACATATCGGGACGTCGGCTTCTGAAGGCGAAGGGATGTCCGTCACATTCTGGTTAGGAACGCTGTTGAGCAACTATCCCCTAAGAAAATTATTTAAGACTTTAAATTATTTTAACATGGTGATTTTTCTATGACAAAACCTTTTAAAGACTTTCTACAAATCAATCTACTAGAATATATCACAGAAAACATATTTTGAACAATACTGTATCAACTCTATCTTGAAAATTTTCTAAGTCCACAGAATACACTATGTATCATACTGTCTCTGACTGTGGACTCCGACTCTGGAAAATCGAAGTGGACTATCCTTGGAAATCGAAGTATGGACTCTATCTCCTGTGAAGTCGAATCCTAGACTCTGACTTTGAAAAGTCGAAGTAGGGTATCGAATTCGAAGTCCTCACTCTAACTTCTAAAAGTCGAAGCCCACTCTCCGACTCCAAAAAGTCAAAAATCTCTTCATTGATATCCAACTCCAGGAAGTCAAATGAGTTCACTCCGACTTTATGAAGTCGAATTCCGATTGAGACTTCGGTAGAGTCGAATTTCTTAGTCTATTTCTTATGTCTTAGACCGCGACTTCAGAGAGTCGAAGTACATCTCTTTTGTCTCCGACCTCCTTGATGACTTCTATACTTCACTTTTTTTCCATGCAAATATTATTTTATAGTTTCATGAAATGTTGAGTGTTTGGTATTTCATTTGCTTAATGATATCTTCTGTATATCATATAGCACCTATGTATCATTCAAAAGTATATCCTGTCATGTTGTTATTATTTAATGTATTCTGACAGATATGATATATTATACTCAAAACAACCATAAAAATTTGTCTGTAAGGATGACTAAAACATTTATTCAAATTGGTCTCTTACTTTATGACAAAAGTTTAGGCTTTCTTTTCATTCAACAGATATCTTGCAATTAATGCCTTCAGGCGTATGGGGTATCTGATAGAGGCTCACCTACCACTGTCAGAACCTCACCTTACCTTCTGATGCAATAGTCTGTCTGTATTTATTTTGCTCTGAACTTGTGTCTGTCCGAGGTTTCCATACTTTTATATATATCTTTGACTCACCTACCTCAGAAAGTATGGAGGTATCTTTGCTTTTGTCTTGTCCTTGTTGCAGATCATTTATTATGCACGTTTTCAGCATGGAGGTTTCACAGAACATTAATTGAAGATTGACCTCTAAGCTGAGAAACTACAAGCATGGTCTGAAGCTGTTGAAAAGCTAAAAAGATGAAGAACTAATGGATAATCAAGATCTCATTTGCACCCAAAGGATCAAAGACCTCTCCTCAAATAGCTAGATCTTCAACGGATAGTTTCAAATGGACACATCCTTTGAAGCATATATAGAAGCCGAAGTTTGAATAGAGGAGATACATGACACTGAAGTGTGAAACCATTCATTCAACTCTCTCTTGTTTTCTGCTAGCAAGAGCTTCAGAGGAGATACACAACACTGAAGTGTGAAGCTGAAGTTTGAACATAGGAGATACACAACACTGAAGTGTGAAACCAGCTAGCAATTCATTCAACTCTCTCCTGCTTTCTGCTAGCAAGAGCTTCCACAAGCCTTCTCCTGAGCTGCAACAATTGAGAGCCTCTTCAATCAAAAAATCTCCAAGCTCTCTTCCTCACAGAAGTCTTGTTATGTGTTGGGTGGAATTTGTAATTAGATATCCTTTAGTCCACCCTTCCTGATTCAGAAAGGATCACAGTTGTAGTTCCTATTTTTACTCCTTTCTGAATTTGCTGTGTTTGCTCATTCTTTGGAGCAGACCAACAAGTGTTCTTTAAATTCTGTCTGTGTAAACCTGCAGGAGGTTTGTTCTTGCATTGCCCCTCTTGTGAAGGGAAGACCTTGTTTAAGGTAGTTGTTGTACCCCTGTTGAGGGAAGACTTGCTTAAGAGTAAGTGGGCTTGTAATACCTCTCAAGGGTGAGAGAAGGCCAAGTTTTCTTGGCAGTTTAGTGAAATCTCAAGTGGTTTACTTGAGGGTTGGACGTAGGACTTCCATGTGGGAAGGGCCGAACCAGGATAAAATTCCTTGTGCATTTGTGCGATTGTTTTTGCCAATTTACACTTGAATCACACACTACACTAAATTCTAACTGTTCTATTTAGTGTTGTTTAATTTCAGATAAAATTTTAAAAGGTCAAGAATTCCTATTCACCCCCTCTAGGACATCATTAGTGCCATCTCGATCCAACAAGTGGTATCAGAGCGAGGTCTTCTCAGAAGAATCGAAAGATTTGAGAAGAGATGGCAGCTGAAAGTCACAACTATGAAGGCCAGTCTGTTACAAGGCCACCATTCTTTGATGGTGAAGATTAGATGCGGATGGAGTGCTTCATCAGAGGCACAAATTTTGATCTGTGGCAGGTAATAGAACAAGGTGATTTTGATATTCTTGGTGAATCTACCTCTGCTCTCTCCATAGCTGATATGAAGAATATGTCCTTGAATTATAAGGCTAAAAATTATCTATGCTGTGCCCTATCCAAAAGAGAATTCAATAGACTATCTGCATGTAGAACTGCTAAAGAAATGTGGGATAAACTACAAGTTACATATGAAGGAACTGATAGAGTAAAACAAACTAGGATAGATATTCTTGTGTCTTAGTATGAACAATTTAAAATGCTTCCAAATGAAAACATAACTCAGATGTACAATCGTTTTTCAAATATAATAGTAGGACTGAGTTCTCTAGGAAAAGTTCTTACAAATGAAGAAACTGTAAGAAAAATCCTAAGATTATTAACAAATGTTTGAACCCCTAAGGTCACTGCCAGTGAGGAAGCACATGATCTAATTCAGCTTTCCATTGATAAATTAATTGGATCCCTAATGACTCATGAAATTAACATGGAAAGATTTTCTGAAAAAAAAATGCCAAATGCTTTGAAGGTTGCAGATTCCTCCTCCTCTGAAGATTCAAAGGAGAAATCAGATGACAGTTATGATGAAGCTATGTTGTCAAGGAAACTGCAAAGGATCTTTGCAAAGAAGAAGAAGTTTGGTTCAAAGAGATTCTTCAAGAAGGACAAGAAGAAAGAACCAACATGCTACTAGTGCAATCAACTAGGACATTACATGTCTGAATGTCCCAAGTTGAAGAAGAAGGATTAAGCAGAAAGATTGAGAAGAAGAAAGGCAAAGAAAAGAAATTTAGAAGGTATAAGAAAAAGGCAATGGTAGCAGCATGGGATAATGAAGAAGCCACCAGTTCAGACTCTTGAAGTTCAGAATCTGAAGAAGAAGAAAATGCAAATCTAGCCCTCATGGTAGGACTGGATCAGGTAAATTCTGAAACCTCTTTCACATCATGTTCTGAATCTGATTCTGATAGCCTTGAAGATGCCTTCAACGAATTATAAGAAAAATATAAAACAATAGTTAAGCAAATAAAAATAGTTAAGCTAAATTTGCTAAATCAAGAAAAGGCCAACACCTTCGTGAAAAATGAAGCAGAAAGGTTAGGACAAAGTTTAAATGAAACTAAAAGAGCAAATGAATTACTGTGTGAAGACTTAAAAAATAAAAACAGTAAAATCATGGAAATAGAATCAAATTTAAAAGAACTTAAGGATGAAGAAAAAAAAACTATTTAAGGGCTACGATAGAGAAAATATCAAACTGTAAAACATCTTTGTTTGTTAGACTAAAAGGTTCTAGGACAGGTAAGAAAAAATATGGAGTAGGATATACACCTCCACATAATGAAGAAGATATTGTGTATCCTGAAAAATATCCAATGCTACAATTTGTAAAAGAAAAAGGAATTAAAAATCCTAGAAAGGTTAACCAATATGCTTAAAAACAAAAATAGAAATTTAACAACACTACACACATGAAGAATGCTTCTGATTTATGCTGTAGTCACTGTAACCAACTAGGACACACTGTCAGCACATGCACAACTAGACATTTGCGCTGGATCCCTAAGACAAACCATCAAGGACCCAAGAAAATTTGGGTACCAAAAGTTACAACTTAAGTTTGTTTGCAGGGTCACCTGAGAGCATCCAAATGGTATTTGGATAGTGGGTGCTCAAGGCATATGACAAGTGACAGGAAGTTATTTACAAGCTTTAGAAATGAAAGTGGTCAGGTCACTTATGGAGATAATGGAAAAGGAAAGGTCTTAGGATGTGGAACAGTAGGAACAAAATAAAAGAATCTGATAGAAGATGTCATGTATGTAGAAGGATTGAAGCACAACCTCATTAGCATCAGTCAACTGTGTGACAAGGGCCACCTAGTAAAATTTCAGAATGATAAGTGTATTATTCAAAAGGATGGGAAAATAGTATTTGAAGCTCAAAGAGTCAAAAATTTGTACACCTTACAGTTAGCAGAACTAAAAGAAGTAAATTTGTGTCTTGCAACCACCAAGAGTGAAGAAACTGATTTATGGCACAGAAGACTAGGACATGCAAGCACTTCAGTAATCAAGAAATTAATCAAGCATGATCTAGTTGAAGATCTCCCAAAGATGAAATTAAAGAAGTTTGGAATCTATATAGCCTGTGCAAAGGGAAAGCAAACCAAGACATCATTTTAGTCCAAAACAGTGGTTACAACATTCAAGCCTTTAGAGCTTATTCATATGGATTTATTTGGACCTATAAGAATAGTTATTCTTGGAGGAAAATTATATGGCTATGTAATTGTCGATGACTACTCAAGGTACACTTGGGTATCCTTTTTGGAAGCCAAATCAGAAACCTTTTCAGCTTTCTGAAGTTCAGCAAATTAGTATAGAAGAACTAGAAGTTTTAGATAATCAGTATCAGATCTTATCATGGTGGGGAATTCAAGAATGAAGATTTGTGAAGTTCTGTGACGAAAATGGAATAGAACACAATTTCTCTGCACCAAGAACACCTCAACAAAATGGAGTAGCAGAAAGGAAGAACAGAACATTGCTAGACATGGCCAAAACTATGCTTACAGAGTACAATTTACTAAGATACTTCTGGGCAAAAGTAGTCAACACAGCCTGCTACATCATCAACAGGTGTATGATCAGACCAATCCTAAAGAAGACACCTTATGAGCTATACAAGGAGAAAAAGCTCAACATCAGTCATCTTCGACCTTTTGGTTGTAAGTGCTTTATTTTAAATAATGGTAAATACAACTTAGGAAAGTTAGATGCTAAAAGTGATGAAGGTTTTCTGTTAGGATATATTTCAAAACTTAGAGGATATAAAGTGTTTAATAGGAGAACCATGAATATAGAGCAAACTGTGCATATTTTTTGATGAGACTAACCCTTCTATTAATAGAATTGAAGAAGAAGAAGATTGTGTTGAAGATCTGTGCAGGGGTCTAGAACAGACATCTCTTGAAGAAGGAGAGAAAGAAGAAGAAAAGGAAGATCCACCACTAGAGGAACTTCAACAACAAGAAGAAGCACAAGAAGGACTGCCTAGAGAATTGAGCTATCACAGAGATCATCCAAGAGAAAACATTATAGGTGATCCTTAAGATAGGGTAAGAACAAGAGGTATGAACATTCCTTGTGATTTTTCTGCATTTGTGTCTCAAATTGAGCCTAGGACAATCAATGATGCAATGGCTGATGGATCTTGGATCCTTGCAATGCAAGAGGAACTTAATCAGTTCCAACGCAGCCAGGTTTGGACTCTTGTCCCTAGACCTTCTGAACATCCAATTATTGGGACCAGATAGGTCTACAGAAACAAAATGGATGAATCAGGAGTAATCACCATGAATAAGGCCAGACTTGTAGCACAAGGATATTCCCAAGAGGAAGGCATTGATTTTGATGAAACTTATGTCCCAGTAGCTAGATTAGAGGCTATTAGAATTTTATTAGTATATGCATGTTCCCTAAACATCAATTTATTTCAAATGGATGTTAAAAGTGCTTTTCTGAATGGTTTCATAAAAGAAGAAGTTTATGTTGAGCAACCACCTAGTTTTGAAGATACTAAATATTCAAATCATGTTTTCCATTTAAAGAAAGCACTATATGGTCTGAAACAAGCTCCAAGAGCTTGGTATGAAAGATTAAGTGCTTATCTTATATCACATGATTTCATAAGAGGTAAAGTAGATAACACATTATTTATTAAGAAAATTTCAGAAGGAATCTTAATAATGCAAATATATGTTGATGGAATTATTTTTGGTTCTACTAATGAATCTCTTTGTAAATTCTTTGAAAACCTTATGCAAAGTGAGTTTGAGATGAGTATAATGGGTGAGCTTAATTACTTCCTTGGGTTGCAAATCAAGCAGACCAAGGAAGGCACTCACATTTGTCAAACCAAATACATTTCATATTTACTTTCAAAATATGGTTTTGACAAGTGTAAGCCCTTAGGAACACCCATGAGCTCAGGAATTAAGTTAGATAGTGATCCACTTGGAAAGAAAGTAGATCAAAAGATCTATAGAGATATGATTGGATCATTACTCTATCTTACTTCCAATAGACCAGATATAATGTTCAGTGTATGTTTGTGTGCAAGATTTCAAGCTGATCCTAAGGAATCACATATTAACGCTGTTAAAAGAATTTTTAGATATCTTATAAACACAAGTAAATTGGGTTTATGGTATCCCATATGTTCTGGTTTCAAATTAATTGGATATAGTGATGCTGACTATGTTGGATGAAAAATAGATAGAAAAAGCACCAGTGGTACATGTCAAATTCTTGCAGGATGCTTGATTTCTTGGTCTTCCAGAAAGTAGAATTTAGTAGCATTGTCCACAACAGAAGCAGAGTACATTGCAGCTGAAAGTTGCTGCACTCAACTACTGTGGATCAAACATCAACTGGAAGACTATGGTCAAACACTTCAAGAGATTCCAATGCTGTGTGACAACACAAGCGCAATCAACTTGACCAAAAATCTCATTCAGCATTCAAGAACAAAATATATTGAGATCGGACATCATTTCATCAGGGACCATGTAAATAATGGTGACATTTTACTTGATTTTGTTTCTATAGAAAATCAATTAGCTGATATTTTTACTAAACCTCATCCTGAAGATAGATTTACATCTATTAGAAGAGAAATAGGCATGTAACCCTGATTAAATCACTATGATAAATCCATGTTTGAATTTCTGCAAGTGAATGTTGAAAACTCATTGCAAATTTCTCTAAGTCCCAGTACTGCGACTGTTGGAAGTTGGAGTTCATACTGCGACTTCTCAAAGTCAGAGTCTTCCACGACTCATGAAGTAGGAAGTGTTCATTGCGACTCCTGGAAGTCTGAAAAGGCACTTCGACTCCTTAGAGTCGGAGTATATGAAAAGGAATTCACATTAATTTAAATAATTAATGATAATAATTTTTAAATTTAAAGAGGTATTTATTACAATAACGATTCATTCTTTTAATCACAACCGTTCATCTCCTCATCTTTGGTCCGTTACTTTTTCATCTACTATATTAGGATTACCCCTTCCTTTTCTCAAAGCATCCGTTTGAACTCTCTCTCCGACTCTCCTGTCGCGCGTACTGTTCATCTCCTTTGGAACCACCTTCAGAGCAATTGCAAACCTCTCATCTCCTCTGAAGAAAGGTAGGTTTCTTGATCTCTAAACTTCATTTCTTTGACTCCTTTGATAGTTCTATGAATCTTCTCCATCCCTTTCTGTCTAGATGGCCTCCTCTAGGGTTCCTGAAGGAACTATGCTCACCCCTGAACAGCTCCAACACCTTTCCTCTGCCAAGTTTTCCATCTGTTCGGGAAAGGTTGTAGATTTCAACCAGTTTCATGGTAGTCTAGATTGGGTAGAAGAAACCCTAGCGGTTATGGGCTGGTCCAGAATGTGCCAGATATCAGAACCAACCTTTGAAAGCGCCCTTAAGGCTTTCTTTGTGTCCCTTCAAGTTTCTGCAGAAGGTTCAGTGACAGGGTTTGTAAAAGGCACCAAGGTAACAGTTTCAGAAGATCTGTTGGATTGTCCCAACTCCGGCCATAGAATAAGTGAGATTGTGCCTATGGATAAGCAGAAGATGGTATGATTGGCAGCCTAGGAACAGTTAGCAAGAAGGGTTTTCTTGTGAATGAGTTGTCTGCTGAAAAGAGGATCATCCACTCAGTCATCGCCAACATCATCACACCTAGGGCCGGGACCCACTCATCCATAACTTCCAGAGATGGTAGCCTGTTATTTTGGGCTATTCGAAGACATAGGGTCAACCTTCCCTCCATCATCTTGGAAAGGATGGTAGCATCCAGAAATATGCAAGAGTCCCTCCCTTATGGACCTCTGCTAACCTTGATTTTCAAAAGATTCTCAGTAGATCTCAGTGGAGAAATTTCAGTAGGTGTGCAGGAAAAGATTGGCTTATCTACTTTGAGAAGAAGCCACTACAATTTGGAAAACAAAGCTCAGAATTTGTGGACTAAGGATACTGTGCCCCAGTGCACTCATGAAATTTTCCTTGATGAGGGACAGAGTTCCTTTTTTATTCCAATTGTTCAGCATGAAGAAGTTAGAGAAGAAAGAATAGAAGTCCCTGCTCAAGACCATCAAGAGGAACAACGAGAAGAAGAGCAACTAAGTATTCAGCAAGAGCAAGAGCCACTGCAGTAAGAACAAATTCCTGCCCCATCTCCTGAGCATAATGCACAAGAAGAGACAATCGGTTCAGTTCTCAGAGATTTGAGGGGCAAGGGAGTAGTACAAGAAGAAGACATTCCAATGACTACTCTACTTGTACAAGAATTTGAGGAAGTAGAGCATCATGTCTCCCCTCCTCAAATTGAGACCAGGCCAAGAACTCAGGGGGAGAGTAGCAGCAGTACCAGCATGATGTTGGATATTTTGATGCAGCAACAAGAGGGCTTGTCAGTTATTCAAAAGCAAGTTTAGCAAGTGGATGTTAAGTTCGATTTCTTGGCTGAGGAAGTCCGACAGATGAAGGATCTTTTGCTTCAATTAGTGTGCCAACAGGGCACTAGTCAGCCATCTGCTCCTCAAGAAGAACATCAACCACAACAGTAGAAACATAAAGAACAAGAAGAACATGTTCAGCAACTAGTGCAATAGCCTGAGCAACTGCCAGAGTAGCAGTAAGAAGAGCAGCAGCCAGAGCAGCAGCAAGAAGAGCAGCAGCAAGAAGAGCAGCAGCCAGAGCAGCAGCCAGAGCAGTAGCAGCAAGAAGAGCAGCAACCAGAGCCAGAGCAGCCTTTAGTAGTAGTTGAGGAAGAACAGCAGAACCAAGAGCAGCAGCAACAATCATCAGTGGTAGTTGAGCCTGAGCAGCAGCAGCAGGAGCCCCCTCAAGAGTCTAGGCCTAAGCGACCTCTAGAGTCTCAGGATTTGGAGGTAGATGCCAGGTCCAAGGTCAAAACTTTTAAGAGGAAGGTTAGAAGGAAGCTCCATAGAAATGGTCAGCCTGTTTTCCCTCCTTCACCTTTGACTACTTCCTCTCCTCCCACTGGACCAACACCTCCTACTCCTACCACTTCCAATGCTCCTGCCCCTCCTGAATTGAAACAACCTGCCTCCTCATCTCAGCCTACTGCCCCCACTGCTCTTACACCTTCTACTCCCTCTGCTGATGAGCAACAACAACAACCTTCACCTCCTCCTTCTACCTCTTCTGATTCTCCTCCCTCTACACCTTTACCAGAGGATCAGCCCCTTTTCTTTGACAAAGTTAATTTTTCCATATATCCTTTGAAATACTATTTCAAACCCTCCAAGGCAAGCATACCCACTCTCCATACTTCAGCTCCTCATTTCTTTTCTTATCTTCCTACAACCTCCACACCATTGGCTGGAAGATCCACTCTTTCTCTTCGAGAGATTGTACCTAGTGTGGTGCTTTCATCTTCTAGTGGACGCTAATTAAAAGAGAATCAAGCCAAACTCCTCCCTCCTTTTTGGTATACTTTTATCTACCATTCTAAACATCATATGAACTTGTTCAAAGAATTCTTGTCTATCAAGACATTCCTTGAAGTCCATGAAATGCCAGGTTTCACCTTTGAGGACTGGCTTCCCTCTCTCCTCCATACATCTCAAGTCCAGTTGGCTGATCTAAATTTAATTACTCAGAAAAGCCACAGTCTCTCTCCCAAAGCTTTTCTTGAACTCTATCCTGGTGAAGCCACCAAACTCCAACAAACTCTGGCTAGAAACCAATTTATGGATATTACCCTTCACTTGAATCTTAGATTTTATGACATGTTTGGTACCCTCTGTAATCACAAGGATTGGACTCCCCTCGACACAGACATGGATACTAAAACTAGTAGCATGAAAACATGGATGTGATTGCCACCTAGCAAGTCGCCTAAGAATAAAAATGAGATAATGGCTGACTTAAACTAGGAAAAGGAAAGAGAACAAAAAAGGACCTGGTGTCGCGGTCGCCATGGGCTCCGCGATAGACTGATATCGCGTCAGTACACACTGACGTGTCTCTGGTCGCGTCACCTTCCTCCGTCGCGTTCTCTGAATGTGGGAGATATTGGGTATGGACCTTCTTCTCGTCCTCCAGCCGGCTAGAGAACCAGAGCTCCTCGTGGATTTCACTTGTTTGCCTACCAACCAAAGAAAATCACAAAGAAAACACCCTATTAGAATATGTTAAACATATTATCTATTCTAAAGATGAAAGAAAGTGGAGAATCATGGTGGGAATGCACCTGGGGGTGGTTTTAAACCCCTATGGGTGTGGGAAAACGTGGGTGGTTAGTGAATGTGTTCTTTCTATGAATAACTTAAAAATGCATGTAGAAATAGGAGGGAGGAAGGAAGAAGAAGATGAGCCCCATTAGGGCGACTCCCTGGCATGGGTATGGCTCCAAGGATGTGCAAACGCTCCAGGAGATCGTCGGGGTCGCCCTCTTCACGTTACGTGCTCCGTTGATGGTGAAAAGAGTAACTTTGTGGAGTGGAATGTGAAGGGAAAATGACAAAAATGAGTGGCTGCAGTGCTAAGTATGGGTGAGAGGGAATTTCGGCAGCCCTTCGGCGTGGTAATTGAGGCTCTCCTTGTCCTTGAGGAGGGGCCTTGTTTATATAGAGCTTGGGATGAGAACCAGTGACATTATCTCCTAAAAAAGGTTTAAAAATTCAAAATGGGAGATAAAACTCTATTAAAATCGGATGGAGAGTCCTTAGAGAACCTTAGGAGAGTCCCTAGGGCTGGAATCCCGCCCCAAGGGGCAGAGATAATCCCTAGGATTAAGTCAAGTTCATAGGAGGATAAATAGGGGGTAGTTATGGAGGCCAGAGGGTTCGGTCATTTTCGCAACATATCGTAGGGTCGCGACTAGAAACACGACGGTGCGGGGGGACGCGACAACATTGTCCACGTGCATGTAACATGCATGGGCTGTCGCAGCTGCCAGAACCGTCGCGACTAGAGACACGGCGCCACGAGGCGTCGCGATAATAAATGCGAATTATTTGAGAATTATCAGCCAACCATATGATAAGATAAGAGTTATTATGCTCCAAGGACTCTCTCAAGTGATAAAATGCGGGATTTCAAGGCATTTTAATGGCTTAATGGGCTCAAAACAAGGCAAATGATGGGCTCAAGGTGAGTGACCAATTAGGGGCCCACTAAGATAACAAGAAATATGGTTCAACCCATTAGTCATAACCGGGTGTCTACGGATTGCCCCTCCTTGGCCTCCACTTTGCAGGGGAGCGAAGCGGCAGTGGAGTGGAGATGTCATGAAGTGACGGCGGAACGGAGATTACGCGGAGTGGACTGAAAAGTAGGGAGCCAAGGTAAAGAGACACCCGATCTAACTAACAAGCAATTGGAATCTTCGTGAAAGCCCCGAGTTGGTTGTTCGAGCAGAATGCAAAGAAGAGCACAAGTCTGGATGAGAGGGAGAAAAGAAGAGGACGATCAACCTCTCGATTGAGAGGTACCCTAGGCGATTGGCTTGCAGGTTTCGTTTTGGAAGGACATGTGCGTGCCAGGCAGGTAACTCATGACTCTGTCCTGGGAGCGGTTCGCAACCAAAACGGATCAAAAGGAGTAGGATGAATAATTGGATAGGGAATCCAGACAGGGAAATTCTTGTCAATCTGACGGGAACAACTCACTCGGAGGCAAACCTTCCAATTCGGAGTGGAATTGAGATTTCTTGTTTTGGAACATGAAGAATGATTGGGAACTCAACAAGAGCTCATCAATGGTCAAGAATGAGGCAGGAAAGCTCAAAGTCCTACATGATGCATGCTGGGCTAAAATAAAAGAAATCATCAAAACAAATGCAAAGAAAATGAGAAAATTGAAAATATATCAAGGATAATATTGCTAAGCCAAATAAGAACAGGTCAAGAGACCACCGACAACCGCGGTGCAGGCCTGAATCCATCGTCCCCAAACTTAAGCAACTCAACGGCCTATCCAACGGTTAACAATGTGCACCTAGATTATCACCGTTCTTGGTAAAGGGGAACTCAAATCCCAGAACACATTGAGAACCAGCCAGTCCTTGAAATGATGTAATAGATAGAATACCATATAGTAATGCAAGGAATAGGGGAAGAAATACAATACCTGACTTACCTGTGACGACATCTTTTCTCTCTTTTTTTCTTCTCTTTTTTTTTTAGATTTATTCAAAGGAAACAAGCATGATAATCACAAAAACGACAAATGCATTCAATAAATACAAACGAAGAAACATATATACAAAGCACAGACAAGGGAATAAACATTCGGGTAGAAACGTGACACTCCTGAAAACTACGACCTTGTCGCGTCACAGGGCTCTGTCGCGACATAGTCGCGTCAGATCGTGGTGTCGCGACTCGGACAGAGTTCCAAAAATGCAGGAATCCGGGACTTAAACTTATCTTAAGACCCCTAGACTAACACTAGGACTCCTAAACCTTTCCTAGTCTTATCCTAACACCTAGATGTGGGATTAGAGTAGGTTTCTAACTATCTAGACTCTATAAACAAGGGGTTGGGGGTGCTAATCCCGTAGCTAATTCCCTGGCATCCTCTGCTTCTCAATTTCAAGCTCTTTTCTTTCTCTTGCAACCATGAAGAGGAGTTATTCAGTGTTTGCAGAGGACATCCCTCCCTATTCCGGCCTAAAAGCTGCTAGGGACTCGTACGCCGATCTGAAGCAGCTCTTTGCCATCCCGGGGCACATCTATACGCACCCGGGGCTCCAAGTAAGTGGCCTTTCTCTTCCTAAATTCTGAACTTTTCTGCACTATGCTCTGTTCTACTCTGTTTTGCTCTTCTCTTCTCTCCTTCGTTTTTTCATGTTCATCTTATACTTTAGATCCTCCCTGGTCCAACGACGGTTCTCAAAGGTGCCATGGCTGGTGCCTATGCTCGAGCTATTGCCGCCCTCATCCATCGGCCACTTGAAGGAGTGGGGGCTGTCCACTATCTTTGTACTGGCCAGGAATTACAACAAGCTGGTGCACGTGTGGGAAAGCGTCACGGCCATGGCGGAGCTGTGGCATCCGCAAAATAACTCGTTCGTCTTCCCCGAGTTTGACGCAACAATCCTTTTGGAAGAATTGGAGATCATGCTTGGCCTCCCACTCTATCAAAGGGGCAAAGAACCGACAATCTCCTACACCGTGGAGCAAATCAACTCATGGAGCATTTTGGCGTACATTACCACAAAGAAAAATGACCTCTATTCCATGACGAGTGGTATGCATGTCCACCTTCTTCCAATCGCACAGTGGATTACTTCTCAGTGTAAACGGAAGACCATGAACTACACCGCCATTGCCAAGGCAGCCGCTATATGCATTTGCGGCGTCATACTCTTCCCAGAATCTGACGGCGCCATCTCTTTTGGCAACCTTAGCATCATTGACTCTATTTCTGAAGGTATGAAAATTGGGCAAGCTGCCTTGGGTTTTCTGTATGCTGGCCCGACTTCTGCAGCGCTCGGGGGTCCTTTCTACGGATCGGTCATCGCCCTCGAGTTATGGATGGGGATGCACATCCAATTCCAGACAGTGGAGGATTTGACCACGGAGTGCAAGACAATGCTGAACCACCCGCTGGCATATGTGGGCGGACGACTTCACATGAGCACTCAGGCTTGGTGCAAAACAGCTCAAGTGAAGGGCATACAAGCATGGAGGAAGTACCTCCGAAGTCTGACCGTGGCAGATTTTGACATGCGCCCCCGATTCATGCATGGCCGGATAATCCACCTCCCTCAACGCACCGGGCTCTCCTTGAGGGCGCTGGGCAACGAAGCGCTAGTTTCCTACAATCCGGACCACTGTCATCTCCAATGCGGTGCGGCCCGGACGGTAGTTCCATTCCTCTCGCACTTCCCACCTATCCAAGAGAGGAAGAGGGGCGATGTACAGGACGAGCGCGACATGCGTAGCGCCGCTGTCCACTGGGAGGGATGCGCGATGAGCGCGATTCAAGCCGAGGTGGAGGAAGATGATGATGTAACCAAGGAATACGTTGAAGCTTTGAAGAAACTTCAGCCAGTGGCGGGGGCCAAATGATTTGTTTTGATTTGATTTGTAGGCAAGATGGTAGCTAGGGAAGGACTTGATAGCATTATTTAATTGTTAGAAAGAATTAGAGCATGTAATGATTTGAGATTGAATGAATAAACAGAATTTCCTACATGCGTAAATGAGCTCTGTTGATGACGCGACAGTCAGAGGTGTCGCCTTTATGTCGCGGCCAAGCGGGGTGTCGCGACTCTGTCGCGGCAGCCCAGAGAGGCGCAACATGAACGCGACCGCCCGCTGCGTCGCGTCAAGAACCGACTCATTCCAAAAACAAACGGCCCCCTCCTTTTCCTTCCCCCTTTCCGGCTTTCAAGCACTCAAATCTCCCTATCTACGAACCTTCCCCTCTTCCCATGATCTTGCATTAATCTCCCCTGCTTGCTAGCCCACAAACTTACCTAAATCAACCCCCATTGCGATGGAAGGAGGAAAGGAAACCGGCGAGGGTTCGTTGCGGAGGAAGAGTCAAGTGGAGCGCCGGAGCTCTGGGCGGCGCGCGGAGGAGCCTCCGGTCGAGGGGGAGGTGCCCGAGGTCGAAATGGAAGAGGAGGAGGAGGAGATGGCTTCGGTCATGAACGTGGAGGAGGAGCAGAAGAAACGGGCCAAGGCGATGAAGTTGGTAAGTATCTCGACCCCAAAACCATGAATGATAGTAGAATAGAGGTAGACGGAGCCCCTAGAGGGCGCAATGTAGGGCGAAACACCCAAGAAAAAGAGGATCAAACAAAGAGGGCTCCGGCCGATTTGATCCTGAAATCGCGTCAGCCCGATCTGAAGGATCGAAGTAAATGTGTGGAAAAGATCTAGAAGGGGGGGGGGATGAATAGATCTTAGCCACTTTTGCGGAAGCTTAAGCAATTTGAAAAATATTTAGAATCAGAGGCAATGTTATCAGTGAAAAACTACAGATCTGATTAGATTTGAGTGAGTTGAAAAACTTAGATGTGAAGCAAGTTGATTGAGTGAATTAAATACGGATCCTATGCAAGCATCTAGCGAATGAATCAATCAAACCACAGAAGACAAATGCACAAGGATTTTTAGGTGGTTCGGAAATCACCCATGTGATTCCTACATCCACCCCTCACAACCCGTGAGGCTTCACTAACACAACTGGGCTACACACCCAAAGGAGTCTGACAACTCCAACACTTCAGAGCATACAACTCACACCACCTCTAGAGCAAGACTACTCTAGAAACACAGAGCAAGACTGCTCAAACCAACCTTGAGCTTGACAACTCAAACTGAGCTCGACGGCTCACAACACCCTGAGCACAATGCTCACACTAAGACTGCTAGACACCAACTTAAGACTAAGATCCTCTAGCAATAGATCTAGTCAAAGTTTGAGAACTCTAAAGAGAGTTATGCAGAAGTACTTGCATAATCCCAAAAGATATCTCAGAAGAACAGAAGAGAAATTAAGTTGAATTGAAAGTTTTCGTTCTTCAGTGTACTCCCTTGTAGAGGCTTGAATTGGGAAGAAGCATGTGAAGCTTGAAGTCCAAAACGATGCTCTGCAATTTGAGAAGTTGGATCTTCCTCGAATTCTTCACCAATGAAGTCTTCTACAGGATCTGCCTCCTTGGAATGCTTCAGAGGAATCTTCAGGGCTCAAATTCCAATTCCCACACCTTGAATTGGTGGGAATTGGTCTTCTAGAAGCAATTGGAGTGCAGAGGAAGGAGACACGAGCTCTTCTGGCCGCCAGGGACTTCTTGGAGGCTCTGAGAGAGTTTGGTCCGTTTTCTCTTGTGAAGGCAGGCCAAAAAGAACCTTTTATACCCTTAGGATTCCAAAGATACCCTTTTGGGGTACAAGGGCACGCTTTCCTAGACAGATTCTGATCGCCCTAGGAGGACACGTGGCAGCCATCAACTTTTAGGATGAAAAGTTTCCGTAGTGTGTCGACCTGCCCTGGTGGTAGTGTCGACCTGCTTTCCTAATTCCTCAAACTGGCTGTTCTGGGAACTGGGTCTAGTGTCGACCTGCTCTATGAGTGTGTCGACCTGGGTAGGCTTGATTTCTGAAAAACTGCCACTCGTGTCGACACACTATTGACATGTGTCGACACAGTCTCAACATTCTTATGCATTTTGTCTTTAAATCTGTGTTGTTGTGTCGACACCATTGATGAGTGTGTCGACACATCTTCTGCATAAAAATGTTTGTACCTGAAAAATAAACACATATATCATTAGTTAAATGATTTATCATGACTATAAATGATAAATGTGATTTGAAAAATACTTTTTGAATATGAACCTCAGGTATGATGTTTTTGACATGTTTCAATTAAATTGCTTTAAGAACACTTCTTGTCATCATCAAAATAGGAGGGAAATGATATGAATTTGCATTCAACCCAACAATCTCCCCCTTTTTGATGATGGCAACATTAAATCCATATTTCAATGTGGTTTTGATGAAGTGTGATTTTAAGCAATTTTTGATTGTTTAAATTTTGTTTTCCTTTTTGTTTATACTTGTCAATGACCTTTTGATATTGTTAGTAACAATTGATGATGTGTTGGTGAGATACAATGTTACTTGAAATTAGAAGTTTTGTGCACACAAGTCAAACAATTTAACAAGTATTCAAACACAAAGACAAAAAATTTGCATTGAAGCCAAACAACCATTTCATTTCATTCAAAAGACAACCATTTCATTTCATTCAAAAGATCATTACATCAAAATATTACATTCAATTCATTCATTCTTCTCCCCCTTTGACATTATCAAAAAAATGTACATTAGGTAGAAGATGGAGGAGGAGGAGGAATTGGAGCTAGAAGAATCTCAATGTCTGACAATCTTTTGTCCATTGACTTCATGCTTGACTTAATGTTTTCATGGATAGTTGTCAGCCTAGTGTGAAGATAATGCTCCATTCTATCAGAATGCTCTATCAAGGTGCTTTGAGTTCTTTTCAATTCATCTGAAACAGGTTGAGAACTTGATGAAGATCCATCTGACCAACCAGGCCTTGAAATAATCTTTACTTCCTTGTGCAAGGTTGAGATCTCTTTACCAATGTTTTCATTGAAGTTTTTCATGCTTTCCAAATCATCAGCTAGATGAGCAAGCTGAGAAAGAGTCTCTGTAGTGTTGAAGACATCTGATTGGGAATTTGCCAAAATTCCCTGAAGTACAACTTCTAGCTTTTGTTGGTGCTCTTTCAGCTCAATATAGGAATCTCCCAGAGTGCCTATAAGTCTGTTAAATCTCTGAGCTGCATAATCTGAAGCTGCCTTCTGCTCAATAAATTTAGCTGACACTGTGTTCTCTAGTCTTTGAACTCTCAATTCAAATTGGTCTGACATTGATTGAATAGAGGAGTTCAATGTATCAAATTTAGCATTGAGGAAAGAGAACAATTCTGGTGGAATTGAGGACCTACCAGAAGAAGTGGAAGATTGGAATGTAGAGGAGAAATGTGGAGGTTCAAAGGTATGTGGCAAGGAAGAGGAAGGATCATCTTGAGGTGGAATAGGGGTTTCAAGCTGAATGCCACCTTCAGGAGTGATATGAGGCTGGTCCTCATCCATTAGAGGCTGATCCTCTGGCAGTTGAACTTGTGCTTCTTGAACTTGAGGCTGGTCCTCATGAGGTGGAGGCTGATCCTCCTGAGTTTGGTCTCCTTGAGCTGGAGGCTGGTCCTCTTGTGCTTGGGGCTGATCCCCTTGAACTGAGGCTGGTCCTCCTGAGCTTGAGGGGCCTCAATCACAATTGGCCCTCTTCTAATTTGATTGCCTTCCAATCTAAATCCCATAAACTTCTGGATATTCTTAAAAGTGTAGATGTTTGACTTGGGAATGGATTGGGATTTTTCATTTTCCAATGGCACACCAAAGTGCTTGAACACTGAGGTCAGATGTGCTCCATAAGGAAGTGATCTCTTCAGGTCTGTCCTTGTTGTTTCAGCTATGATTTGATAGAGAATCACATGGAGGTTGACCTTGATGTCTTTCACCATGCAATATAGGATGAATCGCTGAATGTCTGTCAATCTATCTCTTCCACCACCTTGAGGGGTAATTATGGTGGTCAAAATGTGGTGGATGACCCTTAACACAGGTGGAAAGGTGTTTGCATTGAACCTGGTTACATAGGTCTGCTTGGGATCAGATTCATCTGCAGGAAGACCTGTCAAAATGGAGTAGGCTTCATGTAAATTGAACTCAAACTCATGGTAGTCTGCCCCTTCATCTGGTACTTTGAAAATGGAGGCAGCTACTGCAGTGGGCATGTCTATGGCTATTCCCTTGACTTTTGATTCATACCCTTCGTCTGTGCATGTGAGGTTCTTGTAGAACTCTCTAACCAATCTTGGATAGCAGACTTGAAATTCAGAAATGAAAGGTATCCAGGATTGAAAGGAAAAGTAGGTTTGAATCTCAGGAAGGGAGTCTGCTAGTTGGATGTCTGAAAGGTCTAGTATCCTTGGCTTCAAAATCAATTTGGCTGCACTTACGGATTCTGAGGGGATATCTGGTTGAGACTCAGAAAAGAGGAGGGAGATGATTCCTCAGGATGGTCAGAGGAATCTCCCGAAATGTCTGGTCTAGGGTTTGAAATATTACCACCTCTGTGTGAAGTGGAGGTCCTGCCACGCTTGGAAGCCCTCAGAGGTGCAGAGGAAGAGGCAGGATCGTTTCTCCTTTTTGTTCTTCTTTCCATCTGTTCAACCGGAACCTGTGCCGGAACTGGCCTTGAAGAGGCCGCTGATCTTGCGCCACGGCGGGGACCTAGCTTGCGGACCATGGTGCAAGAGGAGTGGAATTAGGAGAGGAAATGGAAGAATGGAGAGGTGATGAAGGATTGATGCGATGTAGAGAGAATTTGGAGGAATTCTTGCCGGAAAGGACTGGAAATGGGGCCGTCGGGTCGACCTGATGCCCCAAAAAGGGATGCAGTGGTACACTGCCCCGCAGGAACAAGAAGGGTTTAAGGTGAACCCGAAGGGTTTGAAAAGTGTCTGGCAAGAAGGCAGTGTCGACACATGAGGAAGAGTGTGTCGACCTGACTGGGGTTGTGTGTCGACACGAGAGAGGATTGTGTCGACACAGCCTTGAAAGAAATTTGAATTTTTGAGAGGAAATTTTTGAGAAATTTGGGGACATCTTTAAAATGATAAAGAATGAGAGGAATTATCATTTCAAGGATTTTTAAGAGGCCTAAAAATTCATTTGTTGTATTTTGCAAAAATTCATTACAGTTCAAGTGTTTCACACAATTTCCAACAGGATATTAGCATTCCAAGACTTGAATCAACAAAATGATAAATTGAGGGATATAATGTATCTAACAATCAACCAAAAACTACCATGTTTCTCAATTTTCAAGAATTATAGATATCATCTAGACTAAATACAATTGTGTTGAAAGTAAAACACAAACTTAAGGAACAACTTGATGAAGGAGGAAGATGATTCTTTCTAAACAAATCTCCAATAATTTTCATATTTTTGTTCTTTTAACAAACTATCAAATGATATAAATCTCTTTCACTCAAGTACTAGTGCTTTTTACACACCATAGTCCCTGGATACTTAAGATTTAGTCATTGTCAAGTCTCAAAGGGGTAAATGATGACCTTTTGACATGAAAATATACGTTTTGTAGACGCCAATATTTCCAGTTACTCAGTCATCATCAAAAAGCATAGCACATAATTGCTTAAATTTTGAGGTTATTTTTCAATTTGGATCCCCTTTGAACAGAGTTAGCAATAATGCCTCATGACATACATGGCACTTCATTCATTGTGAAGGTGTGCAGTTTCTCAGCACAAATGCCATTGCTCTGTTGGATTTCACAAGATTTTGGAGAGTTTGTGAGATAGAATTCAAATGCATCCAGTCATCAGTTGCAAACAAGGAAATGTTTTAAGTTCAAGACACAAATTTTCATTTAGTTTAGGAAGAGATCTGAATTTCTGTGGATTGAGAGACATAGTTGTAAGGTGAAAAAAATATAATATATCACTCAAGGTTCATTTTGTGACTCTAGACTTTAGAATGAGGACATCATGCAAGGAATTGATGAAATGCAAGAAGGGTTTTGAAATTTGCAAAAAGATGACTTGTGAATTTTCTAGCTCCCCTGAGATGATGATTTCAACCATTTTTCATCAAAATAAAGATATGCAATTTTGAAATCAGAAAGAGATTTTCTTCTTGGACAACAAAGACTTCCCCTCAACAACTGTATATCCATTTCTTGGTACTTGGCGGAGACACATACTCTCGCATAGTGAAAGTGTCCAGACAAGCATAACTTGTCCTTCTCCAAGTCACCATTTGATATACCAAGAGATTTCAATACAATAAGAGTTGAAGAATTCATTAGCAAAAAGAAGTGGAAGTTAAAACTGTGCAAGTTTTGAAATCAGAAAAGAATTTTTCCTTTGAACAATAAAAGCTCCCCCTCAATTATTGCATATTGACTTCTTAGTACTTGGCGGAGATATGTTCTCACGCATAGTGAAAGTGTCCAGACAAGCATAACCTGTCCTTCTCCAAGTCACTATTTGATATACCAAGAAGTTTCAACACAATCAGAAGTGAAGAATTTATTGTAAAAAGGGAAATGGAATTGAAAATGAGAGTGACATGAGCAATGTAGCTTGAGGAAGCAAAGAGTTATGAAATGCAAAGAACTCCCCCTTAGACAATGCATAGCACTTAACCCAAACCTTAAGAGAGATCAAAAAGATGGACATTTACAAAGACCAAGTTCTCTCCTTAGTGATGAGAATCTGTTTTCAGGAAGGGGTTTAGTGAATATGTCTGCAATTTGTTTTTCAGTTTCAATAAAATGGAGTTCAAAAGATTTCTTTGCAACCTCATCTCTCAAGAAATGATGCCTAATTTCAATGTGTTTTGTTCTGGAGTGCTGAATGGGGTTCTTAGACAAATTTATGGCACTAGTGTTATCACATAGGATGGGTACACACCCTAAATCTTGGTTGTAATCAAGAAGTTGATGTTTCACCCAGAGAATCTGAGTTCCACATCTACCTGCTGCAACATATTCAGCTTCTGCAGTTGACAGAGCAACTGAATGTTGCTTCTTAGAAGCCCAAGAAATAAGGCACCCACCTAGAAATACACACAAGCCACTTGTGCTTTTTCTATCTAACTTACACCCAGCATAATCAGCATCACAGTAGGCAAACAATTCTAACTTGCAACCAGCAGGATACCAAATTCCTAAGTCACATGTTCCAACAAGATATTTAAAAATTCTTTTCACAGCAAGCATATGACTTTCTTTAGGATTAGATTGGAATCTAGCACATAAGCACACACAAAACTGAATGTCAGGTCTAGAAGTAGTAAGGTAGAGCAGAGAGCCAATCATACCTCTGTAGGTCTTTGGATCTACTGACTTACCAGATGGGTCTTCTTCTAGCTTAGCATTTATTGCAATGGGTGTGCTTGAATGTTTAAGGTTTTGATAGTCAAACCTTTTCAGTAGCTCCTTGACATATTTGGTTTGACTGATGAAGATTCCTTCATTCGTTTGGTTAACCTGCAATCCCAAAAAGAATGTTAAATCTCCCATTAAGCTCATTTCAAATTCATTCTTCATTTGATTTGAAAATTCAGTGCAAAGGCCTTTATTGGTGGAGCCAAAAATTATGTCATCAACATAAATTTGGACCACAATTATTTGATTTTTTACTGTTTTTGTGAACAATGTTTGATCAACATTACCTCTAGAATATCCTTTTTCAAGTAAAAAGGAACTCAAACGATCATACCAAGCTCTTGGAGCTTGTTTAAGACCATAGAGTGCCTTATTAAGCTTGAAAACATGGTTAGGATATTTTTCATTATCAAATCCAGGAGGTTGTTCAACAAACACATTTTCCTTTATATATCCATTTAGAAATGCACTTTTAACATCCATTTGAAAGACTTTGAATTTCATGGAGGATGCAAAAGCAAGGAAAATTCTCACAGCTTCTAGTCTAGCTACAGGGGCATAAGATTCTTCAAAGTCAATTCCAAATTCTTGGTTATACCCCTTTGCAACCAGCCTAGCTTTGTTTCTTATTACTTGACCAGCTTCATTCAATTTATTTCTGAAAACCCATCTAGTGCCAATCACTGTTTGGTCACTAGGTCTAGGCACTAATTCCCACACTTGATTTCTTTCAAATTGATGAAGTTCATCATGCATAGCATTAATCCAATCAGAACTGGATAAGGCTTCATCAATTGACTTGGGTTCAATTTGGGAAATTAGAGCTAGTGAGTCTTCTTCAATGTTTTGCAAAAAGGATGATCTGGTCCTAACTCTATCATTTAGATTGCCAACTACACTGTCTAATGGGTGATCTCTTAGAAATCGAGGTTCAGAAATTACCTGTTGAGAAGTCCCCACTTCTGAATCAATATTACATGAACCATTTGGAGATGGTGAGTTGTTGTTCAGGTTTTCTTCAATGTTGTTAATCTCCTCAACGGTTGGTGAAGAATCCACAATGAGGTCATCCTCTTCATTGTCTTGTTTTTCCCTGCAAGATTTAGAATCATTAGTGGAAAATGAATTTTCATCAAAAATAACATGTGGAGATTCTTCAACAGATTTGGTTTTTAATATGTACACTTTGAAAGCCCTTGACACTTCAGAATAGCCAAGGAAGATAGCTTCCTGACTCTTAGCATCAAACTTGTCAAGGTTTTCTTTGTTATTATTGTGTACATAGCATTTGCACCCAAAGATTTTAAAATAGGAAACAGTTGGCTTTTTGTTTTTCAATAATTCATAGGGGGTTTTCTTGATTTTTGGTCTGACCAATGCTCTATTGAGTATGTGGTTTGCTGTGTTCACAGCTTCAGCCCAGAAGGATTTGGGCAAGTTACTCTCAAGAAGCATGGTTCTAGCCATTTCCACAAGAGTTCTGTTCTTTCTTTCCACAACTCCATTTTGTTCTGGAGTTCTTGGTGAAGAAAACTTGTGGAATATCTGAAATTCAGCACAAAAATCAGAAAAGGATGTGTTTTCAAATTCACCCCCATGATCAGTTAAGATATTTTTGATTTTATATGGATAAGTGGTTAAGACAGTGGTACAAAAGTTCCTGAATTCAAGGCATGCATCACTTTTGTGGGATAGAAAGATAACCCAGGTAAATCTAGTAAAGTCATCAATGATTACAAACCCATATCTTTTGCCACTTAGGCTTAGAACTCTTGTTGGCCCAAAGAGGTCCATGTGAAGAAGTTCTAGTGGCTTAGATGTGAGTACATCATTGAAGACTTTAAAGGATTTCCTAGTTTGTTTTCCTTTAGCACAGATCCCACAAATTTGACCTTCAACACTAGAAAAAGATTCAGGAAGACCTTTAACCAAATTCAATCTTAATAACTTATCCATTGTTCTGAAACTTGCATGGCCAAGTCTTTTGTGCCAAGTCCATGCAATTTCATCTTTATTTGCAACAAAACAAAGATTTTCAGAAAAGTTTTTATTAAGGTTGATCATGTAGACATTGTTTTCTCTTTTTCCAAAGAATTTGATTTTATCAGTTGATGAATCTATTATCTTGCAAAAATCAGATTCAAACACAACTTTGTGACCTTTGTCACATAGTTGGCTAATACTGAGCAAATTATAATCAAGTCCATCAACTAACAAAACATTATCTACTGAATTTGAAGAAGTTTGACCAACCTTACCAGATCCAATGATCTTTCCTTTATTTTTACCTCCAAAGGTGACTGACCCTCCCTCCTTTTCAATTAGACAGGAAAATTTGGCTCTATCTCCAGTCATGTGTCGTGAACACCCACTATCAAGAAACCAAACATTGGTGTTGGGTGCACGACCTTCCTGCACAAAGATCAATGGAGAGAAGATTTTGGTACCCAAACAGAGTTGGGACCATCAGTATGATTTAGCAAAGACATCAAATCCTTTCTCACCCAAATTTGATTTGTTTTAGATTTTTGTTTTGTTACTTTGGTGTTTTCAGCCTTTTTCTGTTTGTTCTTTCTCTTGGGAGTGAAAGCACCAAGATCTTTGTTTTTGGTAGGAGGGGAGTTTTTCATTTGGAAATTTGATTTCAGAGGAGGAGAAGGAATCCATGAATTATGTTGGTACGTCCAGAAATTTGGATAAGGGTATTGAGGATAATACCAACAAGGATTTTCATACCATTGGTTCCAAGAATTATTCCAATTTGTCTTGGAGGTCCAAGGTTTTTCATGGATTATTTCCCTTTTTCTTATTTTTCAGATTTTTATTTGAATTTTTGGTTGAGTTGTTTATGGTTTTTGGTGTTGAACAGGTCGACCTGTCAGGGGACTGTGTCGACCTGACAATCTTCTTTTGTTTTTGGGTTTTTGATTTGTTTTGAGTTTTGTTTGGGGTTTTGTTGCTGTTTGTTGGATTTCAGTGTTTTCCAGATTAGGACCCTTAACAAATTTAATCAATGGTGCTTTTCCCTTTTTCTCACCAGATTTATCTTTTGTTGGTTTCTTTTTGTTGAATCCTAATCCAGAGATGTGGTTGTCATGTTGGATCCTAGCAATGCCTCTAGGTTATCTTGGCCTTTTGTGAAGGTTTGGATAACCTCCTCCCTTTCCTTTAGCTGGTTTCTAAGAACTTCAATTTCTTCAATTTTCTGTTGTTTTTCTTGTTTTTCAATTTCCAGCTTTTCATTTAAGTTTCTGAATTCTTGGGAGGCCTTTTGAGAGGCAAGTTTCAGTTCATCAATTTGATTTAGGAGATTCTCTTTTTCTTCAAGCAGGTCTGTTACTTCAGATTCCAGTTCACAGATTCTATTATTTGAAGATTGATTATGGTAGAGATTTTCAATTTTCTTTTTGATGTGTTTGTTTTCTTTTCTCATTTCAGAATATCTTTCAACTAATTCTGCATACACATCCTGCCAATCTTCAACACTATAATCTTCAAAGGAAGTATTTACCTTTCCATCTGTGCTGTTGGCCATGAAGCAAATTTCCTCACTCTCTGAGCTTGAGGACTTCTTCTCTTCTTCTTCCTCACTTGTGTCTTCGTCAGACCAAGTGGCCACCATGGCCTTTGGCTTCTTATATTTCTGGAATCTTTGTGCTTTTCCTTTTTGTTCTCAGGACACTCTCCCTTCATGTGTCCTGGCTTGTTGCACCTGTAACAGATAACATTCTCATCAGGTTTATGATTCTTATTGAAATTGGAAGAGGAAATATTCTTCTTACCTGAGGGAAATTTCTTTTTCCCAGTCATTTTCCCTTTCCTATATTTCAAAAATTTCTTGAATTGTCTGGTCATGAGGGCAATCTCATCCTCATTCGACTCAGATTCTTCAGAACTTGTTTTATCCTGATTTTTATCTTTGTTGCTTGAAGAAGCTTTGAGTGCTATAGGCTTGGTCTTAATGATGTGTTCTTCATTTCTTTTTAAGTTTATTTCATATGTCATTAAAGATCCAATCAATTCATCCAAAGAGATTTTGGACAAATCTTTTGAATCTTCAATAACAGTGGCCTTGGTATGCCAAAGTGAAGAAAGTGAACGCAAAATCTTTCTTACCAAGTCTGCATCAGTATACTCCTTACCCAAAGCCTTGAGTCCATTGACTATCACCATGAATCTGGCAAACATTTCAGAAATAGATTCATTAGATTTCATCATAAAGAGTTCATATTCTGAAACTAAAATGTTTGCCTTGGTCTCCTTGACCTGAGATGTTCCCTCATAGAGTAATTCGAGTTTATCCCACATCTCTTTGGCAGATTTGCACATAGAGATTCTCGAATACTCTTTGGGATGGACAGCACACTGAATCATGTTCATGGCACTATAATTCAGTGTAGCTTTCCTTATCTGTTCCCTTGTCCAGGTATCTTCTTCTCCCTGGTTCTCATAGGGACCCACCTCAACTACTTTCCAGATCTCATAGTTCTGGGCCCTCAGAAATACTTGCATTCTGTTTTTCCAATAAGAATAGTCCAAACCATTAAAGAATGGTGGCCTATTTATGGAATGGCCCTCAGCTATGAAACCCTTTGAGTCCATGACACTTAAGTAAATGCACAGAGAAGTAGTTAAACAAGTAAACAAACAAACAAGCAAACACACAAACACTCAATACTCAGAAACAAAAACTGCTCAGTTCAAATCAGATCGATGTAAACCCGCTCTGATACCAATTGAAGGATCGAAGTAAATGTGTGGAAAAGATCTAGAAGGGGGGGGATGAATAGATCTTAGCCACTTTTGCGGAAGCTTAAGCAATTTGAAAAATATTTAGAATCAGAGGCAATGTTATCAGTGAAAAACTACAGATCTGATTAGATTTGAGTGAGTTGAAAAACTTAGATGTGAAGCAAGTTGATTGAGTGAATTAAATACGGATCCTATGCAAGCATCTAGCGAATGAATCAATCAAACCACAGAAGACAAATGCACAAGGATTTTTAGGTGGTTCGGAAATCACCCATGTGATTCCTACATCCACCCCTCACAACCCGTGAGGCTTCACTAACACAACTGGGCTACACACCCAAAGGAGTCTGACAACTCCAACACTTCAGAGCATACAACTCACACCACCTCTAGAGCAAGACTACTCTAGAAACACAGAGCAAGACTGCTCAAACCAACCTTGAGCTTGACAACTCAAACTGAGCTCGACGGCTCACAACACCCTGAGCACAATGCTCACACTAAGACTGCTAGACACCAACTTAAGACTAAGATCCTCTAGCAATAGATCTAGTCAAAGTTTGAGAACTCTAAAGAGAGTTATGCAGAAGTACTTGCATAATCCCAAAAGATATCTCAGAAGAACAGAAGAGAAATTAAGTTGAATTGAAAGTTTTCGTTCTTCAGTGTACTCCCTTGTAGAGGCTTGAATTGGGAAGAAGCATGTGAAGCTTGAAGTCCAAAACGATGCTCTGCAATTTGAGAAGTTGGATCTTCCTCGAATTCTTCACCAATGAAGTCTTCTACAGGATCTGCCTCCTTGGAATGCTTCAGAGGAATCTTCAGGGCTCAAATTCCAATTCCCACACCTTGAATTGGTGGGAATTGGTCTTCTAGAAGCAATTGGAGTGCAGAGGAAGGAGACACGAGCTCTTCTGGCCGCCAGGGACTTCTTGGAGGCTCTGAGAGAGTTTGGTCCGTTTTCTCTTGTGAAGGCAGGCCAAAAAGAACCTTTTATACCCTTAGGATTCCAAAGATACCCTTTTGGGGTACAAGGGCACGCTTTCCTAGACAGATTCTGATCGCCCTAGGAGGACACGTGGCAGCCATCAACTTTTAGGATGAAAAGTTTCCGTAGTGTGTCGACCTGCCCTGGTGGTAGTGTCGACCTACTTTCCTGATTCCTCAAACTGGCTGTTCTGGGAACTGGGTCTAGTGTCGACCTGCTCTATGAGTGTGTCGACCTGGGTAGGCTTGATTTCTGAAAAACTGCCACTCGTGTCGACACACTATTGACATGTGTCGACACAGTCTCAACATTCTTATGCATTTTGTCTTTAAATCTGTGTTGTTGTGTCGACACCATTGATGAGTGTGTCGACACATCTTCTGCATAAAAATGTTTGTACCTGAAAAATAAACACATATATCATTAGTTAAATGATTTATCATGACTATAAATGATAAATGTGATTTGAAAAATACTTTTTGAATATGAACCTCAGGTATGATGTTTTTGACATGTTTCAATTAAATTGCTTTAAGAACACTTCTTGTCATCATCAAAATAGGAGGGAAATGATATGAATTTGCATTCAACCCAACACGATCCGCCGCGACATGATGTCGCGGCGGGACGGGGCGTCGCGATCAGGTCGCGGCGTTACTGGCCGACGCGACCTTTTCGCGGCCTTGATAGGTGACACGATAAGGTCGCGGTGCCCCGCACTGATGCGACAAGGTCGCGGACGCCATAGCTACCGCGACATTGCCCGAACACAAAAATAAGCTTTAACTGAACTTGAATGTATCTTGCAGGGTGAGATGAGGGCCCGAGTGTCTTGGACACTAGTCTTGGCTGTCTTCCTAGCGTTCCCCCCTTTTCAGCGAGAGCGGGTAGAGGAGGTGGGACTACAGGAGA
Source organism: Colocasia esculenta (assembly GCA_014218235.1). Lineage (NCBI taxonomy): Eukaryota > Viridiplantae > Streptophyta > Magnoliopsida > Alismatales > Araceae > Colocasia > Colocasia esculenta. The sequence goes on along the minus strand of CM024753.1, from coordinate 115,735,242 downwards.
TCCTTAGGATGGGGAGGATGAGGGTGGATCCGGCCCTTACCCAGGCTCTGCGGAGCAGATGGGATACAGAGGCGACTGCCTTTGCATTCCCATGGGGGCACATGATCCCCAGTCTGGAGGATGTGAGCCGGATCATAGGGCTCAGGGTTTACGGGCGACCGGTGAGAGGCTATACCTATATCTGTTATCATGAGCTAGCCGAGCAACTCCTAGACCTCCCAGTAGAGCGTAGGTCCTCCCTAGTGCCTAGGGTAGCATTACAGGAGAGTCTGGGTTTGTATGAGGCAGGGAAGAATGCTGGGGAGAGTGAGGATGAGTACCTTGAGAGGCTATCCAGGGTCAGCCGGAGAGAGTTGGCGAGTGAGCCCGGGCAGCAGGCGGACTTGGACTTGCACCACTTTCTCGTCCTCTTTCTTGGTAGACTTTTGCTTGCCACGAGAGGCGACGCAGTCCACTGCCGCTTCCTGCCCTTGCTGGAGGACCTAGGTGAGGTAGAGGGGTATGCTTGGGGAGCAGCCTTTCTAGCGCACCAGTTCGACGGCTTGAGCACCTTAGAGCGGCATATGTCTATGAGTGGTTTCTACCCCTTCCTTCAGGTACACCTTCTCCTCAACCTTCTGGAATTAAACTGCATTTGCTTAAACTGCCATCTGACTTGTCTTTCATCTTGCAGGTTTGGGCCTATCTACACCTCCTAGCCCTGGGGAGAGGGGATCTTACACGGCTAGGCCTCGTGCCCATTGCACGCCGTTGGGACTCTCGCCGAGACATCCGCCACCTTGCCGACCAGCTGGAGCGCTTGCAGGAGGCCATTGACAGCTACCCTTACCTAGATGTAAGTACCCTTAATTGCATAAATTATCTGCTTAATTCAATTGCCTAATGACTGATCAAATTTGCCCCTTTTTGCAGGTGGTTTGGCAGCCATACCTGGGGGAGGGTGATGAGGGATAGCCTTGGTTAGCACAGGCCCGCCCCTACTTCGGTAGGTCGGTGTGGTTGCATGCGCTAAACCTTGTGCTACCTCTGAACTTATTCCTGACCCAGCGCTCCCTCGGGCTTCGACAGAGTGTCATGGAGTTCCCCGTCCGGGACCGTTTCTGCCGGCCGGGTCGGAGCTTTCGGAGACTTCACGACACGACAGATTGGCGTGAGCGGGCGTGAGAGCAAATTGAAAACTGGGAGCGCAAGGGCAAGGCGGTCAGATCAGACGCGACCACTGACGATGCCTACCTCCAGGCGTACGCCTTGAAGTATGGAGGAAAGGTATACAAGAGCGCCCGACACCAGGTAAAACTCCTAAATCACGGCTCAAGGAATTTGGATTTATGGATTAGAACTGATGATTTGGCAATGCATTGCAGGTGGATGTTACTGGCGAGATTGCATCGCTCCGAGCCCTACTTCACTCGGTGATGCAAGATCAGGAGGCAGCTCAGAGGCAGACAGCAGAGCTGGTAAGTACCTTGTCTAATTTCAGCCTTTAATTTAACTCAAGCAGATTTTGGAAACTAACATGCCTTTTGTACGCAGCGGAGTGAGTTGCAGAGAGTGAGGGGTGCCGGAGTAGGCTGTAGCAACCCGGAAAATTTAATACTTAAAAAAAATAATAAAAAAAAATAATTTCTTTAAATTGAAATAATAGAAACATACGTGCCATTATTGTATGTGCAAGAATACACAGGAAACTTCCGTAAAAATTATAAATCAACCCCAAATAATATCCCTAAGTGTTCCACGAAGAAATTCGTGCAACGAAAAATCCGATTAGCTAAGTGTACGTCACAATGTGACTAATTATCCAAATCAGGAAACTAAGTCGGAAAACCATTAACATGGAAAAATAACGCGCTCATAAATTAAACGATCATGTTGGAGAGACTTCCAATATCATGAAATGATTAACCATTATCAGAATTGGACCAATGGACCTCTTATAGTCCATGAATAAATCAGGTAAGAAAAATATAATAAAAATCTGTAACTCTATTATTCCCTAATAAAAGGAAAATCCCAAAAGATAAAATCTAATAAATAATGGGCTTTGATAAATGGACCATATAAAATTTATTGGGCCATAATATGAATTTTTAAAAGAAGAATAATAAGAAAATACCCTAAATTCGGAGTTTAATTATATCATAATTGGAAAGGGGTTATTAAAGCAATAAAAGTAACAATTAGAGTTGGAATTGGATTCCTAAACCTACCCCATATAGTCTAGCACAAATTTAGATACTATCCTAACCCAATTAGAGATTGGAAAGCAAGAGAGGAAAGGTGGAGTTAGGAAATCTCGGAATTAAGAGGAATTTGAGTAGTAGTAGGAATAAGAACTTGTGTTTATATAAATACACCTCTTAAATCCTCATGGCCGACCCTAGCTCGTGCAAAGGGGTTCTTGGACGTGGAGAAGAGGCCAAGGAGGAGGAGAAGTCGAGGAGAGGAAGATCTATCAAGCTTCTTCCTTCTTTCTTGGAGTTCTAAGCCCTAGAAGACAAATCGAGTCAAGGTAGGCATTCTCACAAGAAAAAATCCTAATATTTCGTCTGTAGATTGTTCCATACATCAGAAACAAAACCCTCAAATTTCATAATTTTCCATCAAGCCAATATTTTCTTCTTGAATTTTGAAGTTCTGCAACTCTCTTGACCCCGAACCCTCTTCATAATTCTTGTTCTCCATGAATACTAAATCTCATGCCTTGAAATTTTTATGGGAGATACTGATGATCATTAGGGAACTTTCACCCCTAAAAGCCCTAATTTTTATCAAGCATGTTGCTCGAATTAAATCATCCATCTCTACTGCACCTGGAATCAGGTTGCTTCTTGTTCCACTTGTTAGAACCATGTCGATACCATGATTGTTTTCAAATTCCTAATTACTGGAAGTACCCTTGCATGTCTAGATCAATTCAAAACTGATTTCATGATTTTTCATCATGTATATAATTAGTTATGATTTTTGAAATGACCCTGTATCAAAATTTAAATGTTCTGGTCCACAATCCAATGTCTGGTCTGACTCCTGTCAGAGTCAGGCACAGACCACCAGAAAGCGACGGCCCTATATGTCGCCTTCTGGGGTCCCATTGCGACAGCCTACTCGTCGCGTTCAGAAAGCGACAGGTAAGCCGTCGCTATCCCTCTGCCTGTCCTGTCGCGACCCTTTCCCGCCTCTGTCGCGTTCACCAGGCCGTCGCGACAGTACCTATGTCGCGATCTACCTACCCCTGTCGCAATTCTTACTGGCCTATGTTGCCTTCACCAGATTTTGATGAAAATCAATAAAAAATATTTTTGTCACTTTCTAAATAATTCTTACGCCTTTTTACGGTTATACCCCCAGTAAAAACCCTGCTTTAAAATGGAGCTATATTGAATGTTTTAAAATACATATTCACGACTTATTTCAAGCTATGATTTCTCTTGCACATGCACACACATAAACCATCCATATATGGCTGAAATCTGTCATAAAATATCTCATAATGTATCGGGTAATTTATTACAATGAAGTATATTAATTGCCCTATCTTAAAGGACTTGTATTCGTTTCTTGCGTTGTTTATATACCGATATCGACGCTCCACTGTTCTAGAATTCCTCTAGAACGTCGAGCACTTGTTTTTACATACACACTTTACTTGGCTTGTGGTGAACTCTCCGTCGGATATTCCTTTCGCCGGACTAGTGAACTCTTGCACAAGGCCTCCGTAAGTCTCCTCTGATCATGGATTCCCACATGGTCGATGAGCCGGTTGTACCCTAACACCCATTACACCTTTAGGGATCGATATGATCCAAACGGCTAATAGAAGTTCGCTCTTACCTTGAATCACGTCGGACCTCTGGACTTGTGCATAACATGGCCAGCGGGAAGATTGTGAATTCCACCTGACTGTCAATACGACGTGCGCGTGTTGTGCAACTATTACTATCGCCTGTTTACTCGTTGTTTTACGTTATGTACCCTTTGCTCTCATCTATCCTCTACTCGCTCGTCTACTCACGGTCACTCTACTATCTCATCTATTCATCTAGTGCTCTCATCTATTTCTTGGTACTCTTTATTGGCCATTAACTGATTGTCTAAAGATAAACAATATAACCAATGCCAGTGCAATAGAGCCCGATCAGGTCCTGGGGGGAGTGCCCGAAAGTGCCATTTGCCCGCAGGAGTTAAATGATCAGGATGTCGGCATTACATCCAAGTGCCATACTATCAAGATTAATCTAAGACAATCAACACAAAGTGCTATATTCTCTCATTGTCTTTTGACAAACAAGTGCTATACTCTCTCTCGGCTATCTTCGGATAACCAAAGTGCAATTACTATCTCGATTGACAAGAAAGTTAATCAAAAGTGCTATACTATTCGATTGATAAGAAAATCAATCAAAGTGCAATTTACTCTCTATATGGCCAACTACTTTCTCTCTCCTTGCTATACATGTTGCTTGATATTGCTTGACGTTGACGCTATGTGCCATCGTATTGTTGTGTTGCTTTCTTTTGTGACTCGATCTTATTCGTTGTACTATACTTGATTCATCTGCTATTTGAACCATGTTACTTGTGCTCTTACTTTCTCGACTTTACATGACTCGCTCTATCTTTAGTTACTCTGCCATTTAATGCACTAATTATTTAAAGCCTGCTTGAGCCTGAGATTTAAGTCCTACTGGGCGTTATCGCTCACCCTTCGTTATCTGTCTTGTGTGCCTCAGGTAAATCGGACTTGGACGTCACACACACCAATGGGACAGGACTAGAGTGATGAGCGACCTGAAGTCAACTCATGAAGTTACCTTAGTTTAGTAGTTATTGCTTTAGATTTCTTTTCAATGTAATGATGTCTTTGAGCCCTATGAATTGGCTCCGAATTAGTGGTTGTAATAGTCTTAGTGGAATTTCAATGAAATGAAGAGTTTATTCAATTTATTGTTCAATAGATGCTCTGAATTATTCAACTGTTGTACATTTTCTCTATTATGTACTTGGTTCACGTTCTCGCCGATTTATTTCGCTGCTAAATTGGCGGGGCGTGACACAGGCGGTGCCTCCTCCTCTCGGAGTGTAGGGGGCTCTCCATCGCTTCTGGAGGCCCGGCTGGCAGGGGCGGTGCTGAGAGCTGAGGAGGCTCAGAGGCACCTGGAGGAGCGGGTAAGTGTAAAAGAATTTCTGCTTGATTATTTTTTAGCAATTTGATTATTGACTGATTTTTTGATGTAGGAGAGAGATTTGCAGCTCACCACAGAGCACGCGATGGATCTCCAAGGTCAGAGAGACCAGCTCCGAGGTGAGAGGGATCAGCTGCGTACCCGGGTGGAGGCGGCCGAGGCGCAGGTCGCGGAGGCGACGAGGGAGCTGGAGGCGCTGCGGGTACAGAGGCCGCCAGGAGACCAGGAGGAGATCATCTGGCTGTGCGCGGAGCTGTTGGCGCAGTAGACGCTGGCACGAAGCCTTCAGCAGATCGTGACGGACATAGGCCGTTGACGTAGCAGGAGCCGGAGCGGTGCGAGCGTCAGCAGGGCGACCGGCGCCTCTGTCGAACAGTATTTGGCAGGTTCCTCCAGCAGACAGAGGAATGAGGAGGAGGAGAGGCGCCGGCTGGGCAAGGGTAGTGCCCAGGATGGCAGAGGGGGTGGCGAGATGTTACCACCTCCAGATAGGCGGGATGGATCTGGGGAGAGTGGCGGTGGACAGTGAGGAGACTTATGAGCCACCTCCCCCTTATGTATGTACATATTGCTCATAGCTTAGTGCAGCTTTTACTTTCATGTCAATGTTTGTGAAAAATGAATGGTTTGCGATTGACACGAGTGAGAGGCGAGTTTCAAACAAGCGAGAGAGACAGAGAGTTCGGAGTGTGACGTTGTACTTGCTTTTGAAACGCTTGCTCCTGTACACACTTAGAAGAACAGGTTTGATCTGTTCTTAGGCTCAGCCCCTTGCGATAAAATGATAGAATCTGACTCCGTAATTGTCAAGGGACTAAGCCTTATTAAATAGGCGAAAAGAAAATGAACATAATGCATGCTAAAGGAAAGTGATATGTACACATTTTTGATTTTTTTCTTTTTTTTTGAAAGGTTTCTAATTATTTTATTTTTATTTGGGGATCTTTTGATTTTTTTTTTGGGTTTTGGGGATCTTTTGATTTTTTTTTGAATTTTGAGATTTTTGATTTTTTTTTTGGGTTTTGGAGATCTTTTGATTTTTTTGGATTTTTGATATTTTTTGATTTTTTTTTGGGTTTTGGGGATCTTTTGATTTTTTTGGATTTTTAAGATTTTTGATTTTTTTTTTTAATTTATTTTGATAACAACACTTCTTAATCTTGAGCGATTAACCCGGGGCCTTACCTCCATCTCACTTTGGCGAATAAGGTTTATGCGCAACGTGCATTTGTCTTAGGTTCGCTAAGATTTCTTGCCCCCCGTTGGATATTAATGTTCCAACACAGACCAAGCGTAGGGACTCTTTGGTCATTTAGGGAGGATAGGAAGAATATAAATGTGATAAGACTTAATCTCGGGGTCGGGTTATTGGCTTGCAAAACTTGCAACGAGTATGTCACATGTGAGATTTATCTGTTGTCCAGGGACTTTAGGGCCACAATATTCTTTCTTTGATTAGGGCATGCGTGCGACCGCGCTCAAGGACGTCCCGCGGGGAACTGTACTGCCACTCTTTAACATGCCCCTACATTTCATCATTTCATCCTTTTACTTTTGTGCTATATATTTTTCTCTTAGAACTGCCCGTCCCTTTTTGAGACTTCAAACACATGGTTTACACTGTTGCATGTCTACAGGCTAGCCTCCCCCTTGCCCCTGGACCTTGTCCGAGTAGGGAGAGAATTGACCTTTGCTTCCCTGAACCAGGGCTAAGTGGGAACATCATATACAAAGGGGAATCGACCTTAGGTCACCGTGTGGTGTGTGTGGTCGAGCATAAATGTTATTCCTCCAATAGGAGAGGGAGTGAGACACTTGGCAAATGGCTACCTGTTCAATTGGTGTTGTTATCAAAAGACTATTTATCAGGGGTAGAATCTTTTAAGATATAATCCATTCCATGGGTGAGAGAGTTCATCGCCATCGGCATTAACTAACCTATACGCGTTCCCCGGGTACACTTCTTTAACGACGTACGGCCCTTCCCAGTTTGCTGACAATTTGGACCTTGGACCTCCAGGTTTTATGAAAATTCGCTTCAAAACCATGTCTCCTTCTTGAAATTTACGCTCAATCACATTCTTTTGAAAGGATCTTGAGAGTCTATTTTGATATGAAAGCACATGATCGGCTGCAGCTAGACGCCGTTCGTCTAAGAGTTCTAGTTGTGTAAGTAACGTGTGATGGAACGCCTCGGCCAAGCCCGTTAAACCGATAACGTACTTGATCTGAGTCCGACTCCCGCGAACGGGCCGAAGCCTCGCAAGGGATACTAAACCAAAGTCCGTGTAAACATAAAGGAACACACCACATTTCATATATATTTCATAGTTTTACATAGCCAAATTTCCACAAAAACTGTAAAGAGGTACAAGAGCCTGGGGCATACCCCGAGGTACAACTGAAGAAACTAAACAACTAACTAAACTACACTGCTGGAGTACTACACAGCTGGGACTACACCGCTGGAGGTACTGACCCTGCACCGCTACGGCGCGGCTCTGAGCTGGACGACGGTCGTGAGACGTCCTCCTCGCCCTCACCTGTGGGGGTAGGGGTGAGGCTCTCTAGTCACTGGCTCAGTAGGGAACTCCCCCAACACCGAGCAAACTAAAACCACAGGTACGAAAGCAGTAAACAATACCAACAATTTATAGAACAACTAAACAGAATGTTAAAGCTGTAAAAGTACTCATGCTGTAAAAGTACTCACCGTCTGCTGACTACGAGAAATAACTGTAATAATTAAATGGCAAACCAGTACAGGTGTACAAGCTAAAGTAGAGACAGCCAACACGAGCCACGTGAATTGGTTCGCGATACCAGAAACTGACTCGGACAAACTAACACAGATCTACCTCTCAGTCTCGCAGCCACGGACGAAAGGTCCAGCTGCCGCTCCATGTAAAAAGGTCAAGCAACTGTGGAGACTAACTAAACACCACCACCTGCAGACCACACGGTCACAAGCCCATGCCTGGCACCTCCAGAGACCCTGGCCTGGGCTCGCTAGAGTGAGGCAATGGAAAAGGACTAGCTGGGGACTAGTGTTGACTACTGGTGTCCGTACCCCCAACTACGAGCGCGCTACAAGTGACTAAAAACAAACTCAAGTGTCACTGTCCCACTGTCGTCTTTCCCTCAGCCGGACGTACAACTCAACACAGGAGTGAGGGTGTCCAGGTCAGACGACACAGACCTCGACGGTACAACACAAGTACCCGGACAAAGCCCCGAGCTAACAGCCTGGCTCACAAAGAACCTGGGGCACCCAACTGGAGAGGTAACCACGGTAGGCATCGTACTACTAGCCACGTACACAGAACCACGTGCACGTCACACACAAACCACGTGAAACCTCACGTAAACCACAAGTAACACCGGTCCACTACACGTGAACCCAACTGACTCGCGTAAACAACGCGCAGTCACTGAAGTAAGTAACTATTTGCATACCTTGTATGCTAAACAAGAGAACCATGTGCACTCAGTGCACCTCATCTGTCAACACACATGCATTATCGATAAATATTGTAATCAGTCATTCCTGCTTATAACCAGTAGGCGGCAACATCGACTGCCGCTTACAACAAGTCAACGGCAAGGGACCTGGCCGTTAACATCCTGGCTGAGGAGCTTGGCGACAAACGATGTTGACGCCAAGTTCTCCGGCCTTATACCCTGCAGAAACCCTAATCCGGCTCTGTGGGTTTTCCAACCGTTCTAACTACAGAAAAACATATAGAAATGATTCTTTTAACATGCAGGAACCCAACATAACCCATTACAACATGCTTCGTACACTAAATTACTCAAACCACCCATTATCCCCGCAGGGTGCAACTTTATCCGAAAATGCATTATCATGCTGATTCAGGTGGTTACGATGTGTTTTAATATTTCTACGGAGCTAAACGGGTTTCGTCCCCTACCTCAGAACACGCTAGAACCTCCCGCAATCTCCCGGTTCACGCCGAGCCCTCCGTGAGCTCCCACGGGAATTGCACCACGCTGCGACGTTTCCTTGCGCAATTCAGCAACGCCATGCGTTCTACGATCGTACAACCACTCTTCGGAACCTGTTGGAAGCTTTAGAGACACGGGGGCAGCAAGCTGGGGCAAGAGGGAATGAGAACAGAGCAAGAAGACTGCCCTCGGGTGACCCTATAACCTGCAGAATTCTCAGGTTGGCGTCAACCCCTATGACGCCAACAGCAACCGCCACCCTTAGCGTCCACATCTACTGCCGCCAAGTTCATGCAGTCAACGTCCACTAACCTGGATGCCAACCAGTCAACGGCCACCCCTGGCCGCCAACTCCAACTGAACAGCAGCAGGTCCTATTTCATTTCAGGACCAACCCAGCACTTCACCTGCTCAAATCACACATTCACACCACACATTCCACACAACCAACTCACATTGGCCTCACAACGGCCTACACAACCAACACACACATGATCCGCATGGATCCGAAAGGCACGCGACGTTACATAACGCCTCCCGATGTTCGTCGGGATTAAGTTCCTTGTCCAACTGAATTCTTAGCGAAGGGATGAGGATTTCGTGTGGACATACTGCTTCCATTCCATATGTAAGTGAGAAAGGAGTTTGCCCCGTGGGCGTGCCGACAGAGGTGCAGTAGGCCCACAAAGCCTCAATTAGCTTTTCTGGCCAATCAGCGAATTTATTAGACTCACAAGTTTTCTTTAGAATTTTCAAAAGTGTTTTGTTTGTGGCTTCGGCCTAACCGTTGCCCTGTGGATAATAAGGAGACGAATGATGCAAGGAAATATTGAATCTCTTACATAGATCTTGAAGCTCTTGGGATATGAACTGGGGTCCATTGTCGGTGACGAGGCTGCCTGGTACTCCAAACCGCGCATTGATGTTCTTCATGATGAATCTACACACGGTCGAACCTTTGATTTCTGCAAATGCTTCTGCTTCGGCCCACTTGGTGAAATACTCAGTAGCAGTGAGGATGAAGGATTTTTGTTTTATCTGAGCATTAGGATCACCAAGGGGCCCGATGATATCAAAGGCCCACATGGAGAAAGGCCAAGGAGAAGATAGCAGATGCAAAGAGGAAGAGGGAGCATGGATTTTATCGGCATGGATTTGGCATTTGACACACCTACGAACGTAGGCGGCACAGTCCTCTTCTAAGGTTGGCCAGTAGTAGCCCTGCCTAAGGATCTTCTTAGCTAACATCTGACTGTTCACATGCCCTCCACATTCACCGGAGTGGGAGCCTTCCACTATCTTCCAAGCCTCTTCATTTGTCACACATCTAAGGAGCATTCCATTTAGAGCGCGTCTGTAAAGAATTTCACCAATGAGGGTATACTTTAATGCTGCTCTACGGATAGCTCGCCTATCTTCTGCTTCAGTTTCTTCTAGGAGGGTACCGTCTCTGCAATATTGTCCAATCTCATGGTACCACGGCCTTTCTTCTTCCATCAATTCTCCTAATTCAACAAGCAATAACTCCTTCGCTTCTTTCTTCTCTGCCTTCAGAACTAGAGAGCTCCTAAGGTTTAAGAACCAAGGATCCTGAGTTGAGGGAGCTTCTAACCTCTGAACAGTGATAGTCTCAGCACTACGGCTGAGAGGGAAGGAGAGAGACGAAGCTAACGATGCCAGAGCATCGGCCAGAATGTTCTGAGAGCGAGGAGTATGAATGTAGATAAGTTGACGGAATTTCTTGGCTAGGAGCGTGACCAGATCTTGATAGGGCTTGAGCTTTGGGTCACGAGTGCGATAGGTAGAGAGAACTTTCCGAAGGACGAGTTGAGAATCTCCTATGATCTTAAGATGACGCGCGCCTAAGAGATAGGCGAGCTTAAGACCGGCAAGGAGAGCCTCATACTCGGAGATATTTTTGGTGGCATAGAACTAGAGTTGATAAGCCAAAGGAATGGTGACCCCTTCTGGGGTGAGCAAGACAGCACCTATGCCCCATCCCCTAGAATTGAGAGCTCCATTGAAGTGGAGTGACCAGAAGGGATCATGAGAGACAAGTGATAGGTTTTCATCGGGGAATTCCTCTTGAACCGTATCACTATGAGGAAGAGAGAGGTGAGCAAGGTGCTCAGCAATGGCATACCCCTTTATGGCTTTCTGAACAATAAAGGAGATATCAAACTGAGAGAGGAAACTTTGCCAGCGTGCCAATCTGTCGGCAAGGACTGACTTTTCCAGGAGATACCTAATAGGGTCCAATCTAGAAATCAAACTCACCTTATGAGCTAGGAAGTAGTGCTTCAATTTCTGCACTACCCAGACTAGCGCTGCACATGTTTTCTCCATTGTGGTGAGTTTGAGCTCGGCAGGATTGAAGATCCTAGATAGGTAGTAGACTGCCCTTTCTTTGCCGGATTCGTCATGCTGAGCAAGGACAGCTCCTAGGGAGTCCTCAATTGTTGACAAATATAGGATTAAGGGTTTCCCAGGGATAGGTGCCTGAAGCACGGGCGGATTCATAAGATAACTCTTGAGCTCATTGAAGGCCTCTTGGCACTTATCGTTCCATTCAAAATTGACTCCTCCTCTCAACAGTTCGTAGAAGGGACGACATCTTTGAGAGTGCTGAGATATGAATCTCCTTATGAACTGAAGCCGACCAATCAAACCTCGAAGCTCAGATATGTTCTTGGGAGGAGGCATCTCATTGATTGCCTTGGCCTTGTGTGGGTCTATTTGAATCCCCCGTTTACTAACTATGAAGCCTAGCAATTTTCCTGAGGAAACTCCAAACACGCACTTCTTTGGATTCATCTTTAATTGATATTCTTGCGCGCGACGGAAAACTTTGGCAAGCACGGAGGAATGCTCTCTTCGGGTCCGCGACTTCACCACGATATCATCCACATAAACCTCAACATCAATATGTATCATGTCGTGGAAGATAGCTAACATTGCTCTTTGATAAGTGGAGCCGGCATTCTTCAGTCCGAACGGCATGACCACATAGCAATATGTTCCCCATGGGGTGGTGAAGGAGGTCTTCTCTTGATCCTCCAGGGCTAGACGAATTTGATTATAGCCAGAATACCCATCCATGAATGATAGAGTTTCGAACCCTGCTGTATTATCAACCAGAACGTCCAAGTGAGGTAAGGGGAAATCATCTTTAGGACATGCCTTATTCAAGTCCCGGAAGTCTATGCAGATACGCACTCTTCCGTCTTTCTTCATCACCGGGACAATGTTTGCCACCCACAAAGGATAGAGGACTACACGGATGAACTTAGCTTTGTGTAGCTTATCAATCTCCTCTTTCATCTTCAAAGCAATGTGGGGGAGGAATCTCCTTAGCTTTTGTTTGACGGCAACTGCCTCTGACTTCAAGATCAACCTATGTTCTACCAGATTGGGGTCAATGCCGGGCATGTCATCGTAGGACCAGGCAAACGAATCCTTGAACTCCCTCAACATTTCTATGAGCACTTCTTCTTCTTCGGGAGGGAGATTAGAGGCTATGGTTAAGAACCTGGGGTCCTCTTCTGTTCCCACATTTACCTCTTTAGTGGGTTCATCGACTGCTGAGGTAGGTTCATCGAATCTCCTCATACCACTAGCATACGCCTCAGCAGCATCCTCTATCTCACAATCGTTCTCATCTAACGGGTCTCCTTCGGCTACGATTTCATATATCCCAAAGCCATCGTCTAGCCCTTCTTCTATAGGTATCTCCTCTAAGTTCAGAACCACTGCTTCATGGACGAACTCTTCGAAAGCTAGAAGAGAGCCACACTTTTGAACTAAATCTAAGAGATATCTACGGGGTATGCCACTACCCTTATTTTTCTTAGACAGGGACGGGGACTTGCTAGAACCTACCCCTGATTTTGAGCTAGATCTGATATTTACAAGAGGCTCTGGAGAAGCGTCCAGAGGTTTATTGGAATGGAAAACAAAGGGTGCGGCAGGGCCGCGAAGGTCCTCCGATGGGGCTGGAGGAGGAAGCGGGCCACCCGAGCTCAGGGTGCCGGCAACAACATCGGGGTGTAGGGGAGCAGAAGGCCCCTCACCCGAATCGCCCGAAATGGCCATGTCTGGCCACCAGGTGAAGGCGTGAACTGAGCGAAAGAAGGACTACGATCGCCGTCGGGGAGCAAATGTGATGGGGATCGCCGTCGAGAGCAGAAGACAGTAGGGAGGTGACGGGGATCGCCGTCGGGAGCAGGAGCAGGAGGGAGGTGATGGGGATCGCCGTCGGGAGTAGGAGCAGGAGGGAGGTGACGGGGATCGCCGTCGGGAGTAGGAGCAGGAGGGAGGTGACAGGGATCGCCGTCGGGAGTAGGAGCAGGAGGGAGGTGACGGGGATCGCCGTCGGGAGCAGGAAGACACACATTTTTTTTTAAAGGAAACATTAAACTAACTCGGGAGGCTTCGGGAGAAGGACAGAACCGAGCCATTAAAGAGGATGGTGAAGAAGGTTGAAGGGCGGAGTAACGCTTCTACAGCGTCGGGGGAGAATTGGAGAATGAGGGGAGGAGATAAGGGAATGGAATTAAAATTATGGACAAAGATGGATGAAACGAACTGACTGAAAGATCAGGATAACCCTGGCTAGAGTTCCCTTGTTGATTTGGCTGAACTAACAATTTCGATTTTCTCACCGAATCCAAGCAACTGTCACTTGGTGGTGGTTGTTGATGCTGACACTGCTGTTTGAGACACGTCCTCCTCGACAAACAGGCGGCTGGCGGCTGAAATGAGATCTTCCAATTCTGACTCCTCTGCCTCTACATCAGATTCCTTAAATAACAAGCTGACTGCTGAAATTAGGTCTTCGAGATCTTGTGCTTCTGGGTCTATCTCGGCCCTCTTCTTTTTGCCAGGACGCTGAGCTTCCAGGACTTGATATTCCGAACTTGGAACTTCCTTCACCATAGTGTTGTATCCTGGCTGTACAGGCCCCTTGACAAAGTGATCATAAAGTGTCCAAGTAAGGGGCCACTGATCTGACTGCGAGGTAGATGATAATGCTGCCCATATTGTATATCCTAGGCCATGTTTTGTAGACTTTCTTGTGCCAGTGACCGCTTTGACCCTACCTTGGAGGTGAGTACCTAACCCTTTCTTGGTCTGGTACCCGATCCTGAACATGATATCCCATCCTTTTGCATTTGCTGACCCATTCTTCCTAACTGCTGCCACTGATGGGGATACAATTGGGCGATTGGAGGAGAAGGTATAGGCGCACGGATAGTTCACGTCAAGTATAGAAATGACGGGTTTTTTGGATGGCCAGACCGAGGGAAGAACTTTTTCAACAGCTTCCACGGTGTGGGTTGTCGTTACACTCTTCACCTTGACAATCCGCCCTTGGAAGGGGAATTTCAGACACTGGTGTACTGTAGATGGCACTGCCCCTAATGACTCAATCCATGGGCGCCCTAAGATGTCCTTGTAGGTATGATCAATGTTCAATACATAGAACTCTATAGACATTACGAGAGGACCCAACTCTGCTTGTAAAGTGATGACCCCATGACAAGCACGTTGCGAATTGTCATACGCGGCGATGGTGGTAGGTGTGGGCTGCAGTTGACGTTCTGATATGTTGCATGCTCTAAGGGTGCTCAAAGGACAAACATTAGTAGAAGCTCCCGTGTCCACTAGAGTTGCATTGATGGCTACTTTGTTTATGGTGAGTGTCACACATAAGGGCATTTTTCTGGCTTCTGGGGCAGCCAACTCACCATTAGAGAAAGTGATTGTTGGCCCTTTGTTCACAATAGAAAGCACGGAGGGCAGGTTGTCCAGATTCATATCTTCGCTAACCATGACTCTTTGCAAAAAAGTCCTTAGGGCATCCTGGTGAGTCTGCGACCTCTTAATTAGCTCTAATATGGAGATCTTTGTGGGGGTCTGATCCAGATGTTTCAGGATGTCATATTGGGTCCCCGGGACCGGATCAATCTCTTCTATATCTTCCTGCTGCTGATTGCTAGTCTGTTGGCTTGGTTGACCTGGCATAGGCACGAATGTGTTAGGGTACATCCGATGGAACATTCGCCCGCTCCGGAGGGCAAGATTGTGGTGGATTGGAGGGGTAGGGGTGTCAAGGATATAAGGGTTGGCCAGTAATGGTGCTGGCGTGGGGGAGGAAGGGATGTTGCTGGGTGGAGGGATAATGGGTGACGTGACAGGGGAATAGGATGGTGAGGTGATGGTGGCAATGTGGGGTGTGAAGGAGGGAGGCATGGTGGATGTGGGCACGGGGGTAGTAGGTGTAGCGTGGGAGATGACCATAAGCTGGCCTACCTCATGTTCATCATCGAAGTCCCACTGGGCTTCTGGTGGTGGATGGTGGATGACGGGGTTAACATGTGCGGGTGGAGGAGGTGGCGGAGCTGGTTGGGGGTTTGGAGCAGGCTGATGTTGTGGCATGGGGTTACGGATTATGCCCTGTGGAAATGGAAAATTTCCCAAATTTATAAAATCTATTTATCATGTTGTCTCATGTTCTCATAGGTGCGTGCGTATTGCGAATCCAAGTCTCGTCGAGCAATGGTGACGTGAGGTGAATCCACAATTCGCACAATGCGGGCGTGCCAGTCACCAAAGTGACAACAAATGGTTTGCCTCTGAGAGTCGAAGGGCTTTAGGTCTATTGTGCGCGCCGTTTGACTTCGTCAAACGAGAGTGGGTGTGGGGTCCTGTACCAAAATACTGTCGTTGCCTAAGCGCAACGGCATTAATTACATCCCTCTTAGAGAGAAAACCCTTGATTATTCGCCAGATTAGAAAGTCTCATGGCCCTAAAACGGAAACATCTGATAAAGGTGTAAAGCGCGTGCTAAAGTGAAGCTAGAATAGCAACCAGAAAGATTTCTATTGATAGCGTTTGACACATTGTGATCATTATCATCTTTTGTACAATTTTGGAAGATTTTATCTGCTTATTCATTAGATATTTGGCAATTAATGTCATTGCACTGCTCTTTACTTCATTTAAATCTCAATAACTATAGCTGCGCTGGTGAGTCGGCAGGCTGCTGAGTCGGCCAGGCTCAATTGGGCAGGCGCTTAAATCGGCCAGGTGGTTGAGTTGGGCAGATGCCTGAGTTGGGCAGATGACTGAGTTGGGCAGATGCTTGAGTTGGGCAGGTGCCTGAGTTGGGCAGGTGACTGAGTTGGGCAGATGCCTGAGTTGGGCAGGTGACTGAGTTGGGCAGGTGGATGAGTTGGGCAGATGACTGAGTTGGGCAGGTGGATGAGTTGGGCAGATGACTGAGTTGGCCGGGCCACTGCAACGCTGCCGAATCACCTAACCAACATAGCTTTCGGGGTCTTTTAATCATAAAAAGTCTTTTGGTCTCATACAGATGCGCAAGAAAAATTCGGCGGCACCTCCCTCAGACTTATAGCGGAAGAGGAGGGCACGATACTCGTCCACCATGATGGAGACGGTACCAAAACAAGGTGTTAGCCACGCACGGCGCCACCCAAATGGCACACGGTACCGGTTCCTGAGGCATGGCCCCAGGGAACTGATGAGCACCAGGACCGAAAGCAAGTAATCTCATAAACCAAGACTTATCGGCTCATTGCGCATGAGGCTCGCCGACTCATCCGCCAGAAACATAAGACGACTTAAATTTTGCAGGAAAATTCGGCAGCACCTCCCCCGAACTCATGAGATGTGGGGGAGGTCACGGTATCCATCCACCATAATGGAGATGGTACCAAAACGGGGTATTGGCCGTGCACGGCGCTACCCGAATGGCACACGGTACCGGTTCCCGAGGCATGGCTACAAAGGAACCAGAGAGTACCGAGGCCGAAAACAGTCCGGTGGACAAACCAATGATGTACGAGTCCAAGAACTCGGGCATAGATATTCATATCATCTAACCCGAGGCCTCGTGGAGTCTCGTTCCTATGCGGGTCGGCAAGAAGACTGCCAGCATGCACGAATGGCAGTGAGCGTTTTTGCCTGAGTGAGTCGGGAGCCTTCATTTGTGACGGAACAATGCCCAAATCATAGAGGAACAGCGTGAAACTTTTGCAAGAGGGACTGAGATATATCCCGGTCAGATCCAAACTTTTACACAGACAAGATCCCGGGCCGATCAGTTCCAGATCGTGGAAAACACACGTGCTGCCAAGGTGAGTTGGCCAACAGGCCAGGTGAGTCGGCCACGAGCTCTCTCAACGGGACGGCACCCAAATCACGTCGGAATGATACAAAATTTTTATGGGAGGGATTGACATACATGTCAAGCAACCCGGTCTCTTTAGACGGTGAAATGCCGTGCCGATTGATCGCAGATCGCAAAAGACGTGCGCACTGCCCAGGTGAGTCGGCCAGGCCAGGTGAGTCGGCCAGGAGACAGAAACATCTATTTAACGCCGGATGACCACCCAAATCACATCGAAAAGACTCAAAATATTTATGGGAGGGACTGACATACATGTCAAGCAACCTGGTCTCTTTAGACGGTGAAACGCCGTGCCGATTGATCGCAGATCGCAAAAGATGTGCGCACTGCCCAGGTGAGTCGGCCAGCAGGCCAGAAACATCTTTTTAACACTGGATGGCTGCCCAAATCACATCGGAATAATCCGAAATTTTTATGGGAGGGACTGACATACATGCCGAGCAACCCGGTCTCTTTAGACGGTGAAACTCCGTGCTAATTGACTTTAAAACACCGAAAACTCACTATCGAGTGAGTCAGCCAGGCTATGGAGATGCAGTTCTCAAAGTCCGGAAATGACTTGAGCATTCAGTGGGAATGAGAAGCTATTTAACATATTAAGAATCCCTTTGTAGGCCTTGAACGGGGCATAGGTATCATTTACCTAACCCATTGTGTTCAGAACCAAAAGAAATAGTTAAACGGTGGAGGAAATCTTCATGATACAGAAAAGCTGCACAGAAAAGGAACATACACAAGAAACTGCTGAACCCACTTTGAGATAAGCCGACTGGTGCCCATTGGACCTTTATACCCACTCCCCTTTGAGTGAAATGGGGTATTAGATTACCTCTTTCACTGTTTTAGGAGCAGGCCCCTTTTGCTTTCAAAGAAAGAGAGATCATGACACATCATCATAGATAGGAACAACAGAAATTAAAATATAAACAAGAACAATACTCTTCTGGACATGCCTTCACGCAAGGACACAAAAAGGAAAGCATTAAATGCACATGTCATTTCAACCCTCAAGCACTAACATCTCTTGGTGAGCAAACACATGCTCCCATGGAAAAGGTTACGTACAGAGAGCATAAGGAAGATAAAAAAAAAAGGAAAACATATAGCACAAGAAAGGGAGAGGGGGTAAGAGGCACAAATGGGATAAAGAGATGCTCTCTCTCTCTCTCTTCTTCTCCTCTCCAACTCCACAGCCGCACACCTTTTGAGGGAGGGTCTTATTTTTTCTTTTTCTTCCTCCCCTCCTTGCTTGCCTGTGCAGGAAGCTCCAAGGAAGAAACAGCAGAAATGCCCATTCTCCCTTCCTTTCTTGCTCCTCACGCCAAAGCCTCTCTCCCCTTTTCCCAGGTTGCAAAAAGGCAGATCCGGAAGCTTCTCTTAGAGGAGGCCTTTTTATAGTGGGGGATGAGAGGTTCCTTAAAGTGACCCCCAGCATGGGGCACTCTTGGGCCATTAGATAGTGGGCCAATAACTGAGCTCACATCTTGTTTCATCTCTTTATTATTTTTTGTTGTCCACAAATGCCCCCCACCCGGGGGTGGTGCGAGCGAGGGACGTGTGAAGCAGCACCCCTGGGTGAACTCGTACGACGTCAACTGTGTCTCATCTTTAACTTGACCTGAGTCAATTTATCAGCATCGACGGTCGTTGACTTGTTGTCGTGATGATAGTCTCATGGCTCGTCAATGTGCTGACGATCCCTAGACTTTGGTCTATTGTGCTTATGTTGTCGTGTTTGACATGGGACAGTTGTCGTCGACGCGAGTTAGTAACCTCGGGGTTTGCTCATGCGATGGACAGGTTCTGCTTCGATAAGCAGGTCAATTAACAGCCCTATGAATCATCAGACTCTTCAATTAATGCCCTTTTTGGTAGACAGACTCCGTGACTCAGCAGCCTTTCTATTCAATGGTTTGGCGATTCGGCAGGCCTCATGACCCAGTGTGAGTCGACAAGAGCCCCTTGAGTCAGCAGTACCCTGGTCTGCTCGGGTTAGCAGGGGCGGCCTTGTACGAGTTGGCAACACAAATGGCTAAGCTGGCTGCCAACATGAGTTGGGAGCGGCCAGTGAGTCGGGAGCGCCTTGGGTCGGCCGTGCCCTTGAATCGGCCGAGGGGATGTGATCTGGAGTGGCATGGGTTGGGCCGGGGGTGAGTTGGGAGCGGCCAGTGTGAGTCGGCCACCGGGATGTGAGTTGGGAGCCGCGAGCGTGAGTCGGCCACCGGGGAGTGAGTTGGGAGCGGCCAGTGTGAGTCGGCCACCGGGATGTGAGTTGGGAGCCGCGAGCTTGAGTCGGCCACCGGGGAGTGAGTCGGGAGTGGGTGAGGCGGCACTTCCCTCCTTTTTCTCAAAAGGAGCGCCCGTGCTTCTCTCTCCTCCCCCTCCCTATTCCTTGGCGAACAAGACTCCTGGCTGCGCCCCCCTTTACGTCTTCTCGTTCTCTCTGCTTCCTCTGGTTTCGACGCACAAAAAGGGTGGCGGTGGCCAAAATGCAGGGGTCAAACTGCGGCGAGCTCAGCTTCCCTTTCTCCCCGAGTTTGGGTCGTTGGCATGGTGGCTCCTGGGGGCTCAGGCGCGAGAGACTTCTGGTATGTTCACCTCGCCCCTTTCTTCCTTTCTCTTTCCCAACTCTTCCTCCTTTCCCCGATCTCAACGCACAGCAACGGCAACCGAATCGCAAGGGGCGAGGAGGTAGCGAGCGCGGCGGCCCTTACGGTGCAGGCATGAGAGGCTACCCCTGGCGGCGGTGCGCCTTCCCTCTTCCTCGGCCACAGCACACAGGCGGGGTAGCCGTGACGGCACGAGGTGGGCGCGGCTTTCCTCCGAATCTCGGGAGCGCTGTGCTTGCGAGGACGGAGGCACGATCCCCCTTCTTCCTCAGCCACGGCACGCAAGCAAGGTGGGCGCAGCTCCTCCGGCTGTGGCGACGCGGCGTGACGGCACTCCGCATCGCGGTGGCGAAGTGCCGAGGTACGGCATCGGTGAAGGCGGCGTCGTGGGAAGATTCTAACGGCGGCGTAGGGGACTCCTTCCTCCTCTCTCACCCCCGTGATGGAGCCGGGGGCGAACGCGGCTTCGTCCCTGATCTGGGTGGCACAGCCCTGTGAGGGAGGCTGCGCGGTCTTGACAGAGCTACAGGCGGTTCCCCCTTCGTTCCCCTTCTCATCTGCTCCAGCGCACATGCGAGGTAGGGGTTTGACGTTGCTCTGTGATTTCCCCGCGCCGTGCTCCCTTCCAAAGGCAAACGAGGGTAAAACCCTATTGTGACTGTGTCTGGCGCAGGGGTTTCGAGGGTGGCTTCAGCGCAGTCGACGGGGCTGAGAGTGGTATCGGGCAACACCAACGTAGCGGCTTTCCCTTCTCTCCTCGCTTTCCCCACTGTTGCGTGCAAGCGAGGCGGTCTGCACGTCGGAGGCGGACCGTGGCACTTGGTGGCGCCATAGTGGCTATGGGACCCCTCTGCTCTGCCCGGGGATATACTGTAGTGACTGAGGGCACGGCCGCGCGTCCCGAATACTTAGGGTAGATTTCTTTTGTTTTTTCTATTCTTGTTGTACCCCTTTGTTGTGTATGGAAGTGGAAGCCGCTCCTGTGGGCTTCATGGATCCCTTTTCTCCCCTTTCACTTTGTATTTTGGAGTTTGATCTGTCATGGGGGGAGTAGTAGTGTATGGTTCGGTTTTGCATGCCAGTGTAAAGCATGGGTCGGTAAACCCTTGATTTGGGAGGGCTGTTCACTATTGGTCTGAGGGCTCAATGCTTGCTCCAACGGGTCTTAGCATGAGTGAGTCGGCAATGCCATCATGGCACATTGAGTCGGCACAGTGATTGTGGCACACTGATTTGGCACAGTGTCTGTAGCTTGTTGATTTGGCATTGCAACTGTAGCACACTAATTCAGCCTCATCACTTTTAATGTAGCGCTATCTCATGTGGTGGGTCTTCGGACCCAGGACAGGCACTGGGTCGCTTCCCCTTGTAGGCTAGTCCTCGGGGTTTGAGCGGTTCCCAAAGAGCCACTTGACGTGCTTTGCACGACGTTTTGGGGCCATCTCGCCTTAGCGCGTGGATGAGTACCCGCGGCACCCCCCCTAGTCGACCGGACAAGGGGAGATGCTACCGAAATTTCTTTTGAGCTTCCTCATTTGAATGGTCTGCTCTCATATTGATGTACATTTATCTATTGTTCCTTTGCAGAGATCATGGCTAGTCGGCCCTCTTCATCTTCTCCTTCGGCTTCAGTAAGTGGCAAGGGGAAGAATGCTATTGTCCGAGCACCGTTGGTCTCTTGGGGGGACTTTCCCAAATTGGAGAAACACCATGACAAGATTGCTATTTTGGCTGAGTCGTCTGATTCCGAAATAGATACCATGGATGTTAACAGATTTGTGTTGGATTCCAATCCTGTTTTCTTCACTCGTGGCCAAGACTATCGAGCGGATCATCCCAAGGATCGGCATCTTATGGAATTCCTCCGATCTCATTCCCTGAATGGGAAGAGGGATATCTTCTTAATTCGCCAAGTGGAGAGGGCGGTGCTGCTGGAGAGGGACAGTTTGGTCGGCTGGGCCTCGAGGTCAGAGCCCATGTACCATCTCGGTGAGCCTCGACAGTGGGCTCCCATGTTGGGGATAGAAGACCTTATACCAGAGGGCGATAAGCTGACCCGTGCTCCCACCTTTACTCCTGCAAGGTGGGACAATTCTGGAGGTCGCGTGAACAGGGAGCGTCCGACCTTCGGTCTATTCTTATGCCCTTTGAAGTGGGGATATCGAGACGAGCCTTTTGTGCTGGACTACTTGGCAGTCAAATTTAAGCACCAGCTAGCGGTAGGCTGGTTTGGGGATTTGAGGGCGACAGATGCCCAGAGTTTCCGCCGCTTTGCTTTTGAGGCTGCGGAATTCGTGTTGCAAGAGTATGTGCCAATTCTTGTGACTGCAGGCGTATATCACAGTGTGTATGCGGCTAGATACAGATATCCTTTGTCTAAGGGTTTGTGCTGCGGCTTGGCAGAAGTTTTCGTTCCCAAGTTCAACACCTTCTATACTGCTGAAGGCAAAACTTCTCTTGATCTATGGAGCCTGCATCAGCTTACGGGGCTACCCCTTGATGGAGAGCCTTATGAAGAGGTGTGTCTCAGTGATCTATTGAAAGATGAGACCGACGGCGAAGTCCGGTATACTCTGGGGTACTCTTATAGGTATCTCATGAAAGTGTATAGACACCTGATCCTCTGCCAAGAGACGGAGACGGAGAAGAAGAAAGTCAGGATTCACATGTGGTTAACCTACTTCTTCTCCACGGAGCCAAAATATGAAGATT
The DNA here is from genome assembly GCA_014218235.1 of Colocasia esculenta. Taxonomy (NCBI): domain Eukaryota; kingdom Viridiplantae; phylum Streptophyta; class Magnoliopsida; order Alismatales; family Araceae; genus Colocasia; species Colocasia esculenta. The sequence continues at coordinate 115,712,556 of CM024753.1, read as the reverse complement.
TTCCAAGTGCCGGCCCGGTTGTCACATTGAGGAAGAGAAGTCGACAAAAGATTGTTCTTCCTGAGTCCATCTTTAAGGGGCACCGGGCAGGACCGAACCCTACTAATGCAGACCCCTATACCCATTGTGTAGCATACTTGGTCTATTGGTTATGCTCCTTTGCACTGCTGGTGAGCGATGCCACTATCATTCGTGCCGAGGCCATTTACCCTGCTTGTCAGATGGTGTGGGGCATGAAGCTATCCCTGTGCCCGGCCGCCTTGTGCCTGATTTACCGGAGCCTTGGGGAATTACACCGACATCCAGTTCCCCGCCACCATCGTGTCATTGGTCCATGGCATTTCTTTAGCGCTTGGGCATGCAGTCTTTTACCGGAGTTTGCTCCGCGGTCTCTTCAGTCTCCGCTGTTGTTCCCCAGGATGCTGGAGTTTGCAAGCGCGGAGCCCCCTTCCACTTCTTCCCAACTATTTAATATAAGGGGGAAGCTAACTGACATCCCCATCGACTCACCGGGAACCATTCACTTTTGGAGTTTAGTGAGCCATTCTAGCCCCTTAGCCAGCCGATACAGGGAAAGTCGTGATGATTTAGTTGAGGAGTGTGCGCACCCTTTGAGCAACCAGAGGCTGGTGAAGTCACTGCTGGAACCTGAACTTCGAGACTGGGCGCTGTCTATTCGGCCCAGTGTGCTGACTTTGCGGAGGGGCAACAATGTCTTTTTGGAGCCATACTATCCATTCCGGTTCGGGCGGAATTTTGGGTATGATCAACATATCCCGTGTTCTTCTGCTAAATTTCCCCTGCCGAACCGGGTTGTGACGGGAGCTCAAGCTATAGTTCAGGCTCGGACGTGGCGGGACTTCTACCACCGTCGTGACCCTTCTGTTTTCAGGGTCCCTGCACCCGGGCGCACTCCCCGCGTTACCTCTGGTTATGTTAAGTGGTGGAATGCTCGCACTGGCTTCTATAGAGCATGCAAGCTTGACTGTTGGGACAATGCCGAGCGGAAGATCTTGCGGCTGCAGCCCGAGCCCACCCTGGACATTGACAAGGACCATCTGTTATGGTTGATGTCACAGGATCAGAAGGCCATGGACCGATATCTTGAAGCCAGGCTGGCTGCCAAGAAGAAGAAGCCTCCTCCTGAGCTGGTTGTACCCGCGGTCACGGGGGATGATTTTCTAGCAACTCTTGAGCATCTCAGCAACATCAGCGTCGAACGGTTGGCCCCAGCCCAGCCCTGGCCGGTTGAGGAGAGCCGCCCAACTGTCCCCTTATCCAGCAGTGAAGTAGATACAGGTTTTCCTTGCCGAGCTTTCCTCTCTCAGGCCGAGCGAAGTCCAACGTACTACCAGTTCACTTCTTGGCCTTTTGTTTTCCTCGGAGCGCACAACTTGACTATTGAGTTGGACCATGAGGTGATTCTGGATCGTAGCCTGCATGCTGCTTTTCATTATGCCGACGGATAGGGTATGGACCACCTCGGGCTGTATTACTTCCTCTCATCGATCGGCCATGGGGACCTAGCTTTGCTTGTAGATGACTGCCGAAAGATCAATGACGTATGTTGGTTGGTCAGTGAAGCAGCTTCCCGGGATAAGCAGAGCGGCTTCATGTATTGGCCTCTGTCTTGCTTTTACAAAGGCCCAGCTGGTAAGCTTCTCCCATCTCCTGGTCCTATCATCTCTTATTTTGTCACCTTTTGGCTCATGACTCTATCCCTTCAGATCGCTCTGCTCGAGATCGTAGGAAGCGGTACCATGATTTTCTGTTGAAGGTCAGCAAGCCTGCCGCCTTCGAGGAGAGGGCTGCCCGCTCACCACCCCCTATTCAGAAGCCATCAACCAGGAAGTCGACTATAACAATGGCTGTAGCTGAGGCAAAAAGGGCCTCGAAGAGGAAGAAAGGCATGCCTGACCAAATGCCCGCTCTTGTTAAGGCTCCTGCTGTTCCTTCTTTTGAAGAATTTGCTGAGCAGCATGCAAGTATGGCATCTTTAAACGACCGCTGACTCGCTAACTTTCTATTTTACTGTTGATGCTTATTTGGCTCACTTGCTCTATCCTTTTTTGGTAGGCGGCATTCAAGTTCTAGGGACCCGCCTTTCCTCTGAGCATGAGACCTCGAGGTTGCTGACGGTCTCGGGTGTTTCTGATGTACCCTTGTCCCCTCACGCCGAGGAAGCCCCTGCGGAAGCTATTGCGCCAGAGCCTGTAAAGGGGGAAAATCCTCCTACTTCGTCTGGTGAGCCTCTGAGCTTTTCTTGTCGAAACAAAGAATGAGCTTCTTATTGCTTTTTAAAGCCTTTCTCATTTTTTATACATCACGGATATGGTGTTGTATCTCCCCTTTTTGCCAGCTGCTGTCATCCCTTCGACTGCCCCTGCTACGAGCAAGCGATCAGTTGCGAAGGTCGGTAGAAAAGCCAAGAAGCTCCCCAGCTTCTACCGCCTGAGCACTCGTGCCTCTAGAAGGTTGGCTCTGATGAAAATCCGTCAAAGTAACCAGACACTTCCACCTGACACGTCTTCAGCCCCGGTACCTGTCTCATCGGGAAGCTCTTCAAGTGCTGGAGATGTTAGTTCCAATTCTCCTTCAGGCACTGCTGCCAAGGGCCCGGACGAGAGATCATTTAAAGAGAAGATTTCCGCCCTAGAGGGTATTGAAGAGGACTCTGCCAGCAGTGCGGATGCCTCCTCTGTAGCACACCGCGAGCCTGTTGCACCAGCTGCCTCGGAGATTGCTCCGGTGAGTGTCAACTTGTCGTACGACATTAGTGTGTGTCGATTTTATAATAATTTCATCTCTTTTCTTTTATGTAGGAGTTCAGCCCAGATCACCATGACTCTGCCCCGAACCTTTCGCCAACAGTTGACGTTGGTCCTGAGCTTGCTTTGGCCATGGTGTTATATGTTCCACCTCTAGTGACGGCCCCGGGCATAGCCGTTGGGCTCGAATTGCCATTGGATGACGCTTTTGATGTTTCTTCTGAAGTAGCAGACCCTCATGCCTCTTTGGCTCCTCCTGACACTGTTGCAGCTGCTTCTACATCAGCCGTGACCGACGCTATTATCGTGGAGACTAACATCGCACCTTCAGCAACCGATACTGCTACTGAACTCGGATTGCCCTCCTGCTCCCGCAAAGTGGATGCAAGTCTGTGGGCGGCCATTGATGATCAAGTGGACTTCCAGGTGCCGCCCTCTGAATCATGTGCAAGTACTCCCTTTTCTGACTCCATGGTCAAGCAACAGTTGTCTGCGTTGCGCTCAACGATCACCCCGGGCTCTTATCCGAGCTATGAGCAAATCAAGCCGATTGCAGAGAAGCTAACGGAAGTGTTGGTGCTTTTGGGGTGCCCATTAACCGAATGGGCAAAGAGGGTAACACTCTTGCTCAAATACGTCAAGCGGCAACAGTTCCTTTCGAATGAGTTGCCTGATCAATTAGCTGCCTTGAAGTTGTGACTCGCCGATCATGAAGCGGTGTTGGAGCCCAATCAAGTTAGCATGGAACGCCACCGGTCCATCCTTGAGAAGCATGGCATGGAGTCACAGGATCTGCAGGTGAAAATTGCCAGGCTAAAGGCTGAGTTGGGTGCAGCGGAGAGCAACTTGACTAGGCTGGAGCTCTCCCGGGGGCAAGTTGAAGAAGCACTCTTACTAGAAGAAGGAAAAGCTACTTCGGCAGAGGAATCCATTAGGGAGATTATATCTGAAAAGGCTCGCTTGAAGGAGATGACTTTATCCCCCTACTTGGGCATTCTTCCTTTGGAGGAGCTGTTTAGGGATTTGGAATAGATCTTCCCATGTCTCATCTTATCCTTTTTGCACATGTATTCTCGGGGTAGCACCTCGACAACATGTAACTCAACTTTTGTCAATGAAAAGCATTTCACTTTTTTTGTTCATCGATGTCTTATTTATGCGCTTTGTGGACGCATATTATTTTTGCTATTCTAGATATGTATACATATATATACTATTATATAATTCTCATTATCGGATTGAGCGCCCTTTCGGGTTTTCACTCAACCCGACCCCCTCTTGCTTTTGCCTACGCGCCCTTTCGGGTTTTCACGTAGCGGGGTACCCGATTTTGCCCATGGTGCCCTCTGCGGGTTTCCACCATGGCTGGGCTTTTAGTCCTTTTTGCCCCCGCTCGGAGGTTGTAGTACCCTAGAATTTCCTTGAAATTATTCTGTTCATTGTGTGTTTATTTCTGCATAAATTGAATGCTGTTCTGTGTAGAACTAGGCGTCAAGATCATTTGACGTTAAAGCTTGTAAGCGGCAACATCGCATGCCGTTTATGGGATGTTAACGACGATAGGTATTGACGTTTAATATTTTTCTGAATTATTTAATTATGGGCAAGACTATAGACGACATCAACGATGGACGTTTATATTTGGGGTAGACGACAACCTATGTTGACGTTAAGTTGACTTGCCTGTTTTTGAGCTTTCCGTTCCGGATCAAGGAAAACGGCCGTTTCGGGAAGGCTTTAATGAGCTGATCCGAGGCGTTTAGATCCGAGGGTCAGGGTTGGGTTTGGCCTTGGCTTGAGAGGTCTTTATAAGACCAGATCTCGCAGGAAGAAAGAGGGTTTTTGCCTTGGTTCTGGAAGAGAGAAAGAGGGCCGAGGAAAGGATTTGCAGAGCGATCTGGTGCTTGTTCGTGCGGATTGAAGACATCTACACCGAGGAGAATCATAAGACTTCGTGCCCAAAAGCTCATCCTGGCGGAGGAACTTCATCGGAGGAGGTTTCGGATTGCTTGAAGACGGAGGAAAGAACTGTCTCCCTGGCGAGACGGGCTTCTTCGAGCTCGGATTCGACACTCCATTAGGAGGGATTGAGGCAAGTTACATGGGGGATTTAGTTTAGGATATGATATACTAAGTATTTAACATTTTTCCGTATTTTTAAAGCATGTAAACAACCTACGGGAGGGGTTAGAAATGTTGTCATTTCATGCGGGTTTCTGTGTTTTTCTGTGTTTTAGAACTCGACGTCAAGGGTATTGCCGCCTATATTATGTAAACGGCAATATCGACTGCCGTTTAGTTCATCCAAAATATATATGTATTTTCTGTCCTTTCTATATGTAAACGGCGCTATGTGCCGCCGTCGGTCTGTGTTAACGGCGCTATGTGCCGCCGCCTATAATTACTTAACGACAACGTATATGGACGTCGACTATAGTAAACGTCGTACCATTGACGTCAAGTTTAACAGAATTGTATATTTTCAGAAATCCGAGTGAATTGGTTTTAAATGCATAAATTATGAATGTATGCGTTTCAGCCATGTAAAATTTGAGTATGATAATGTTATGGACTGTCTATTTCTGTAATGTGCAGGTTTTATATATTTATATATATATACGAATTGATGAACATGCATCATTACATGACAATAATGAAGGTTTAAATTATATAAGATAAGTGCAATTGATGTAAAAGAAAGCATGTTAATTGATGTTTAGATTACTGCAATAGATATGATATGTCTGTTCATGTGAAAATTGTGAGCTTTTCTCAATATTAAACCATGTTAGTTAGTTGATTTAATAGAGTTAATTTCATGAAAAATAGTTACAGAAATCAGAAAATTATGAAAATTGGCATGTGTATTGAAATTACTGATTTCGAATTTCTGTTAAAATTTCAGAATTTTCAGACATGTGTACGTTCTGTTATGAATTTCTGAACCATATATTACACATAGAATTGAATAAAAATGAATGAAAATGCAAGAATGAAAATTAGTATCATGATAGAAATCTGTTGTACAGTAAATAGGATTTCAGAACTGAAAGTGTTGTACTTTGAAATATTGCATTGACTCATTAGTATGAAATGAAATGTCACTATCCATTATATATGTTAGTGTATGCATTATATCAATGATGCCAATAAGACATTGCTATCTTAGAGATTCCTACAAGGAACTACACCGTAGATGCCCCTATGGTAATGGTTCACCTACATGTAAAGAAATGAATCCGTGGGCAACGGATTGAAATCCTGGAGGTAGACTTGTTCTACTGGTCAAGGTGGGAAGGACTTTCCCCGGTTTTGCGCAAATACTATGACTTCATCACCGCATTGCCTAGGTGATAAGTGAATGATAAATGACTACTGATCTCTAATTTAGTGTGGGCTATGTCTTGGCAACTATATGAAAATGACTACATGTTACATGCTACAAGTTACATGTCCACCTGTTTTACATGCTACATGTTACATGCTACAAGTTACATGTCTATTTGTTCTACATGCTACATACTACATGTTATATGCTTACATTCCTACATGTGAACTTGTTCAAAGAATTTCATGTTACATGTCGATGTTTAATATTACTACATGAAAATTGTTATGCAAAAGAATAGATTCCATGAATAAGTAATTCCATGCTACATGAGAAACAGTTTTATTTCCTTAATAGTTGGAATCACTATGAAATGAATGATTGTCAATGGACATAGAACTATAGTAAGAAAAGTATATGATATCAATGAATGGAATGCTAATGTACTACCATGTTTTAAAACTAATATAATGTTAATATCTTGAACTGTCTTTCATGTGATTTGCTGGGTCTTGTAGACTCATACTTGCTTAACATTTCAGGAGAGCCAGAGGATACGGAGGAGTTAGTGCAAACTGACTCAGAGCGGGAGGACGTGGAGACTTAGCTTGATATAGAGAGTTTTTGAGTGAATTTTGTATGTGAGAATCTTATGTAATTTCCTTTATGCAACTGATCTTTGGATTGTAATAAACCTTGGACTATTGTTGTCTTTATGCATTAGTTTTGCTTTTGAATAAATGCTGATGGCAAGTGTTTAATTCCAAGTTCTGTTAATTATCATTGGAATTGAATAGTTATTTGTGTATATTTCAACCTGTATTGAAAATTGTTGGATTCGTTCCACTGTAATACCTCTACTAGATCCAATGTGAGTTGGTGTAACTGTACTGGGTCTAAGAGGGGCGTTACAGAGATTGGTATCAGAGAAATCCAGGTTGAACATGTACATAAATAGAATATCAGTATTGTATTCAAAAGAATTAGTCCAAGTTATGTAGAATGATAGGTTATTAAATAGGATGTTTATTTTGCAGACTATGGCGACTCGTGGACGTAGAGGAGCTGGCCCGGCTCGAGGTGATGAGTCAGCGGGTGATCAGCAGGCTCAGGACCAGACTGGTGTACCTTTGCCACCCCCACCACCACCTGTAGACTACGGAGCATTGATGCAAGGATTGGTGCATGCGATGCAGACTCAGGCTCAGACTACAGCGGCATTGCAGGCGCAGGTGCAGGTTCAGGTCGGTAGCAGCAAGAATTATTCAAGGTGGTAACTGAAGAGTTGTTATCTAAGTGATGTTTTGGATTGTAGGCACGAGCACCAGCTCAGGAAGCAGTTTTTGGAGGAGTGCCAATGATGGAAAGATTCAGGAGGATGACACCGCCTTTCTTTAAGGGAGAGAGTGATCCCATTCTTGCGGAGAGTTGGCTTAGAGAGACGGAGAAGATCTTTCGTGCCCTTCGTTGTGCGGAAGAGGAGAAAGTGTCCTTAGCTACTTATATGCTGCAGGTAAAGATGGATTTTAAGGAGTTATGGGTATTGGTTGGAATATATCTTAGATGTACTTACTTTCTATTTCAGGAGCGTGCCGATGTGTGGTGGTCCTCTGTACTACGCACACAGTTTGAAGATGGTGCTATGGAGGTTGCATGGACTGAATTCGTCCGCTTGTTCAAGGCGAAGTACATTCCAGAGCACGTGCAGGACCGCATGGAGCAGGAGTTTTTGACGTTGACCCAGGGGTCAATGAGTGTACTTGAGTATGAGGCAAGATTTGCGGAGTTATCCAAGTATGCGCCTCACATAGTGGCAGATGAGCGGAGGAAGGTAAAGAAATTTATCATGGGGTTGAAGCCGTCCCTGAGGACGAGGCTAGTGGCATTAGGACATCGTTCCATGGAGGAAGCTTTGTCAGCAGCTTGCATGCAGGAGGCAGAGATGGAAGTTTACCTTGAAGAGAAGAGAGCTTCTTTGAAGAGGCCAACATCAGCTTTCCAGCGGCAGGATAAGAAGAAGAAGACCCCAGTTTTTCAGCAGAGAGCAGTGGTTCCAGCGAGAGCAGCGGCACCGACTCCAGGCGGAGGTATAATTGCAGAGAAGCCAGTGTGTAACCAGTGCGGGAAGCGTCATGGAGGCGAGGTGTGTTGGGTGACTTCCGGGAGATGCTTGAGATGTGGTGATAAGAACCACAAGATCAGAGACTGTCCGAAGATGGCGCAGCAGACTGCAGCGGCAGCAGCACCAGCAGCAGCGAGACCGGCACCGAGAGCAGCAGGGAGACCAAGGGCTCCGGCTCGAGTGTTCGCCTTGGCTAGAGACGAGGCAGAGTTGGCAGAACACGTCACTGAAGGTACAATTTTAATTATGGGAATGCATGCTAGAGTCTTGTTTGATACCGGTGCCACGCATAGTTTTATTTCCGAAGGATTTGCCAAGGTCTTGATAAAGGAGAATGGTCTAGTTCCAGAAAAGTTGGAGGTTCCCTTGTCTGTGCATACTCCAGCAGGAACTATCTTGACCGAGCAGTATTTTTCGTCGCTTTCTGTGTGCATTGAGGAGCAAGTTTTGCCTGGTAGATTCTATTTGCTGAAGATGAAGGATTATGATGCTATCTTGGGCTTTGATTGGCTTGAGGAGCATTATGCTTTGATGGATTGTCGGCGGAAGCTTATAGTTTTCCGGATTCCTGGAAAGGAGGAGTTTGTTCACCCTTTGCCCAAGGTCATGTCGGGTAAGTTTGTGATTTCAGCTTTGAAGGCGACTCGGATGTTAAGCAAGGGTTGCCCTGGTTTTCTGGCTAGTGTGGTTGTGACCGAGGATTCGAAGAAGGTTCTATCTGTCGAGAATATTGAGGTGGTCAGAGATTTCAGCGATGTCTTTCCTGAAGATTTGTTGGGTTTGCCACCTGCAAGGGAGTTAGAGTTTGGCATTGAGCTCGTACCCGGCGCAGCACCTATTTCCATTGCACCTTATCGCATGGCGCCAGCGGAATTGGCAGAATTGAGGAAGCAGCTGCAGGAATTACTTGATAAAGGCTTCATCCGGCCGAGCGTTTCGCCATGGGGAGCACCTGTTCTTTTTGTGAAAAAGAAGGATGGATCGATGAGGTTGTGCATAGATTACCGTAAGCTTAACCAGGTAACTGTTAAAAACAAGTACCCTTTACCTCGTATTGATGACTTGTTTGATCAGTTGCGAGGAGCTTCTGTATTCTCTAAGATTGATCTTCGTTCTGGCTATCATCAACTCCGAATTAAGCCGGAAGATTCTGCTAAGACGGCTTTTAGGACAAGATATGGCCATTATGAGTTCCTTGTCTTACCCTTTGGCTTGACAAATGCTCCAGCAGTTTTCATGGATTTGATGAATAGAGTTTTTCGGCAGTATCTGGATTCTTTTGTGGTAGTCTTCATTGATGATGTGTTGATTTATTCGCCCGATGAAGAGACTCATAGAGAGCATCTGAAGATTGTGTTGGGTGTCCTGAGGGAGCATAAGCTGTATGCTAAATTCAGCAAGTGCAACTTCTGGATGAAAGAAGTCCATTTCTTGGGTCATGTTATATCGGGAGAAGGTGTGTCTGTAGATCCAGCTAAGGTAGAAGCTGTTCTTGATTGGGAAACACCGAGATCTTCAGCTGATATCAGGAGTTTTCTCGGTTTGGCTGGCTACTATAGGAGATTCATCGAAGGATTTTCATCTATTGCGGCGACTTTGACGAGGTTGACAAGGAAAGGAGTCAAGTTTGAGTGGTCAGAGGCTTGTGAAAAGGCGTTCCAGGAATTGAAGGCTCGTCTGACCTCAGCGCCAGTGCTTGTTTTGCCCAATGATGTAGATTCTTTCTCTATCTACACAGATGCTTCGAAGATTGGGCTTGGTTGTGTTCTGATGCAAGGTGGTCGAGTTGTGGCGTATGCTTCTAGGCAACTTAAGGAGCATGAGCGCAACTACCCGACCCATGACTTGGAGTTAGCAGCTGTGGTCTATGCTTTGAAAATTTGGAGGCACTATCTATATGGAGTTAGATTTGAGCTCTTCTCAGACCACAAGAGTCTCAAATACCTGTTCTCGCAGAAGGAGTTGAATCTGAGGCAGCGGAGGTGGATAGAATTCATGAAAGACTATGATTTTGATCTGTCTTACCATCCAGGAAAGGCCAATGTAGTGGCAGATGCGTTGAGCAGGAAAAGACAGATGATGAGGCAAGACTGGAGGATGCTAGATGATGCTTCAAGTTCTTTGACTGTCCTGGAACCTCAATTGTGTAACTTGTTCATGGCACAGTTGTCTTTGAGATCTTCTATTCTTGATCGGGTCATTGCATTACAGAAAGATGATCCGTTGTTGCAGGAGTTGGTTGGAAAGAGCGGAGTTACCAGAGATGAAGATGATGTAATTCGCTTGAATCTTAGGGTTTGTGTCCCTAATAATGTTGATCTGAGAAAGGAAATTTTGGAGGAGGCTCATAGATCCCAGTTCTCTATTCATCCAGGCAGTGGGAAGATGTATAAGGATCTGAAGCGTTCTTTCTGGTGGTCTGGCATGAAGCGAGATGTGGCTGATGTTGTGGCGAAGTGTCTGATTTGTCAGCAGGTGAAGGCAGAGCGTCAGCGACCTTCAGGTTTGATGCAGAGGCTAGATATCCCTCAGTGGAAGTGGGAGCAAGTGACCATGGACTTTGTATCCGGATTGCCTAGATCGGCTAGAGGAAATGATTCCATTTGGGTGATCGTTGATAGATTTTCGAAGAGTGCTCATTTCCTTGCCATGAAGAAGAAGCAGTCTGTTGAGAGCTTGGCCAGACTGTATATTGATAATATTGTGAAGCTGCATGGGATTCCGAAGTCAATTATCTCAGATCGTGATCCGAGATTCACTTCCAGGTTTTGGCAGAGTTTGCAGCAGGCTTTTGGCAGTCAGTTGAAGTTGAGTTCGGCATTTCATCCGCAAACGGATGGACAGTCCGAGAGGACTATTCAGACGTTGGAAGATATGCTGCGAGCTTGTGTTTTAGAATGGAAAGGGGATTGGGAGCGCCATCTATCTCTTGTGGAATTTGCTTATAATAACAGTTTCCATTCGAGCATAGGAATGGCACCTTTTGAAGCTTTGTATGGAAGACCCTGTAGATCACCATTGTGTTGGGAGGAGTCGGGAGATCGACATCTGGTTGGACCTGAGGTAGTGCAAGAAACTTCAGCAAAGATTCAGATGATTGTGCAGAAAATAAAAGCGGCTCAGGATCGTCAAAAGAGTTATGCAGATGCAAGAAGAAAGGATTTGGCATTCGAGGTTGGAGACCATGTTTTCCTTAAGGTTTCGCCAACCAGAGGTGTAGTAAGATTCGGAAAGAGGGGTAAGCTGAACCCGAGATTCATTGGACCCTTTGAAATTCTGAAGAAGATCGGGAATGTGGCATACCAGTTAGCTTTGCCACCATCTTTAGCAGCGGTGCATCCAGTATTTCATGTATCCATGTTGAGGCGGTATGTTAGAGATCCGGCTCATGTGATCAGTTATGAACCGATTCAGTTGCAGCCAGATTTGTCTTATGCTGAGCAACCTGTGGAGATTCTGGACAGGAAGGTGCAAGAATTAAGATCAAAGTCCATTCCATTTGTGAAGATTCTATGGAAGAACTTCTCACGTGAAGAGGCAACGTGGGAGCTTGAAGAAAGAATGAAGAAGCTTTATCCGTCCTTGTTCGGTGAGTAACTTAACTCAATCTTCGAGGACGAAGATTATTTTAAGGGAGGGAGGATGTAGTACCCTAGAATTTCCTTGAAATTATTCTGTTCATTGTGTGTTTATTTCTGCATAAATTGAATGTTGTTCTGTGTAGAACTAGGCGTCAAGATCATTTGACGTTAAAGCTTGTAAGCGGCAACATCGCATGCCGTTTATGGGATGTTAACGACGATAGGTATTGACGTTTAATATTTTTCTGAATTATTTAATTATGGGCAAGACTATAGACGACATCAACGATGGACGTTTATATTTGGGGTAGACGACAACCTATGTTGACGTTAAGTTGACTTGCCTGTTTTTGAGCTTTCCGTTCCGGATCAAGGAAAACGGCCGTTTCGGGAAGGCTTTAATGAGCTGATCCGAGGCGTTTAGATCCGAGGGTCAGGGTTGGGTTTGGCCTTGGCTTGAGAGGTCTTTATAAGACCAGATCTCGCAGGAAGAAAGAGGGTTTTTGCCTTGGTTCTGGAAGAGAGAAAGAGGGCCGAGGAAAGGATTTGCAGAGCGATCTGGTGCTTGTTCGTGCGGATTGAAGACATCTACACCGAGGAGAATCATAAGACTTTGTGCCCAAAATCTCATCCTGGCGGAGGAACTTCATCGGAGGAGGTTTCGGATTGCTTGAAGACGGAGGAAAGAATTGTCTCCCTGGCGAGACGGGCTTCTTTGAGCTCGGATTTGACACTCCATTAGGAGGGATTGAGGCAAGTTACATGGGGGATTTAGTTTAGGATATGATATACTAAGTATTTAACATTTTTCCGTATTTTTAAAGCATGTAAACAACCTACGGGAGGGGTTAGAAATGTTGTCATTTCATGCGGGCCGCCTATATTATGTAAACGACAATATCGACTGCCGTTTAGTTCATCCAAAATATATATGTATTTTCTGTCCTTTCTATATGTAAACGGCGCTATGTGCCGCCGTCGGTCTGTGTTAACGGCGCTATGTGCCGCCGCCTATAATTACTTAACGACAACGTATATGGACGTCGACTATAGTAAACGTCGTACCATTGACGTCAAGTTTAACAGAATTGTATATTTTTAGAAATCCGAGTGAATTGGTTTTAAATGCATAAATTATGAATGTATGCGTTTCAGCCATGTAAAATTTGAGTATGATAATGTTATGGACTGTCTATTTCTGTAATGTGCAGGTTTTAAATATTTATATATATATACGAATTGATGAACATGCATCATTACATGACAATAATGAAGGTTTAAATTATATAAGATAAGTGCAATTGATGTAAAAGAAAGCATGTTAATTGATGTTTAGATTACTGCAATAGATATGATATGTCTGTTCATGTGAAAATTGTGAGCTTTTCTCAATATTAAACCATGTTAGTTAGTTGATTTAATAGAGTTAATTTCATGAAAAATAGTTACAGAAATCAGAAAATTATGAAAATTGGCATGTGTATTGAAATTACTGATTTCGAATTTCTGTTAAAATTTCAGAATTTTCAGACATGTGTACGTTCTGTTATGAATTTCTGAACCATATATTACACATAGAATTGAATAAAAATGAATGAAAATGCAAGAATGAAAATTAGTATCATGATAGAAATCTGTTGTACAGTAAATAGGATTTCAGAACTGAAAGTGTTGTACTTTGAAATATTGCATTGACTCATTAGTATGAAATGAAATGTCACTATCCATTATATATGTTAGTGTATGCATTATATCAATGATGCCAATAAGACATTGCTATCTTAGAGATTCCTACAAGGAACTACACCGTAGATGCCCCTATGGTAATGGTTCACCTACATGTAAAGAAATGAATCCGTGGGCAACGGATTGAAATCCTGGAGGTAGACTTGTTCTACTGGTCAAGGTGGGAAGGACTTTCCCCGGTTTTGCGCAAATACTATGACTTCATCACCGCATTGCCTAGGTGATAAGTGAATGATAAATGACTACTGATCTCTAATTTAGTGTGGGCTATGTCTTGGCAACTATATGAAAATGACTACATGTTACATGCTACAAGTTACATGTCCACCTGTTTTACATGCTACATGTTACATGCTACAAGTTACATGTCTATTTGTTCTACATGCTACATACTACATGTTATATGCTTACATTCCTACATGTGAACTTGTTCAAAGAATTTCATGTTACATGTCGATGTTTAATATTACTACATGAAAATTGTTATGCAAAAGAATAGATTCCATGAATAAGTAATTCCATGCTACATGAGAAACAGTTTTATTTCCTTAATAGTTGGAATCACTATGAAATGAATGATTGTCAATGGACATAGAACTATAGTAAGAAAAGTATATGATATCAATGAATGGAATGCTAATGTACTACCATGTTTTAAAACTAATATAATGTTAATATCTTGAACTGTCTTTCATGTGATTTGCTGGGTCTTGTAGACTCATACTTGCTTAACATTTCAGGAGAGCCAGAGGATACGGAGGAGTTAGTGCAAACTGACTCAGAGCGGGAGGACGTGGAGACTTAGCTTGATATAGAGAGTTTTTGAGTGAATTTTGTATGTGAGAATCTTATGTAATTTCCTTTATGCAACTGATCTTTGGATTGTAATAAACCTTGGACTATTGTTGTCTTTATGCATTAGTTTTGCTTTTGAATAAATGCTGATGGCAAGTGTTTAATTCCAAGTTCTGTTAATTATCATTGGAATTGAATAGTTATTTGTGTATATTTCAACCTGTATTGAAAATTGTTGGATTCGTTCCACTGTAATACCTCTACTAGATCCAATGTGAGTTGGTGTAACTGTACTGGGTCTAAGAGGGGCGTTACAGAGGTGGTCCAAGTGAGTCCGAGAGGCATCTCTATTTTTAGGTTGCCATTGATCTCTTGAGGTGACAGGGTCATTTGCCGTCCGTCAACCGTAATATGACAGGGACTTTGCTGTCATGGTAACGGCCTTCTATTCCACCATTGGGATGTCGGCCTTCCATGTTCTTTTCACCGTTAGTAGGACAGGAACTTTTGCTGTCACAAATAACGGCCTCCTATTCCACTGCTAGAATGGCAGCCTTCTATTATGCTTTTCACCGTTAGTATGACAGGGACTTTTACTGTCACAAATAACGGCCTTCTATGCCAACGTCGAAGTGACGGCTTCTATTCTACTGTCGAGGTGACGGCCCCTTCATTCCATCGTCGGAGTGACGGACTCTTTCTACCGTCGCGGAGTGACGGCCTTTATTCTACAGCGAGGTGACGGCCTTCTATTCTACCGTCGAGGTGAAGGCCTTCTATTCTTACCGTCGGTAGTGAACGGCCTTCTCTCTAACAGTCGAGGGAGGCCTCTCTTCCACCGTCGGAGTGACGGCCTTCTATTCTACCGTCGAGGTGACGACTTCTATTCTACCGTAGGTGACAGCCTCTATCTACCGTCGGAGTGACGGCCTTCTATTCTACGTCGAGGTGATGGCCTTCTATTCCACTGTCGGAGTGACGTCCTTCTATTCTACGTTAGAGTGACGGCCTTCTATTCTACCGTGGAGTGACGACCTTCTATTCTACTGTCGAGGTGAATGACTTCTATTCTACCGTCGGAGTGACGGCCTTCTATTATACCGTCAGAGTGACGGCCTTCTATTCTACCGTCGGAGTGACGGCCTTCTATACCGTCGGAGAGTGACGGCCTTCTATTAAACCGTCGAGGTGACGGCCTTCTATTCCACCGTCGGAGTGACGGCCTTCTATTCTACCGTCAGAGTGACGGCCTTCTATTCTACCGTCGAAGTGACGGCTTCTATTCTACCGTCGAGGTGACGACCTTCTATTCTACCGTCGGAGTGACGGCCTTCTATTTGCCTGACTTTTGTGTCTGCTAGAATTTGATGTTGTCTTCATCCTTTATTTATTTTGCTTTCTCATTATCGAGTTGGGCACCCTTTCGGGTTTTCACCCAATTCGACCCCTTTTGCTTTTGCCTACGCACCCTTTCGGGTTTTCACGTAGCGGGGTACCCGATTTTGCCCATGGCGCCCTTTGCGGGTTTTCACCATGGCCGAGTTGGGTCTTTTTACCCTTGCCCAGTGGACAAGTCCGACGAGGCATCTCTATTTTTAGCCTCTCTTTCTTTTCTTCCTTTTTTGAAAGAGGTGTGAGGATATTGGCATAATTTACCAACGTCCCGACCAACATTGGTTGCTTGAGCATGTTGACGCTTTTCCATTTCGCAACCCATTGCTGATGCGGCTTCGTGCTGGATTGGCGCGACGCCGATGGGACTTCATTGTTTTAAATGACATCGATCTCTTAAACTTGTCGCTGTCATCAGTTTCAGAGGTCTCTGCCCATAAACGATGGTACGAGTCAGGTTATTAAATGACGACTATTCAGCATGCTAAAGCATATAATTCTCATTTAAGTCTTGATTTTATCTGTTTCTTTTTTGTTTGTGTGTGTCTAAGAAACACGAATTTCTTGTTTCACCCCTTTTTTTTTAAGAAATCTTTTTTTATGCGAGGGGAAGTACGGAAACTCGAACATCCTCCACACAGCTCATGGATATGTGATATGTTAATTGAAACGGAAGACTCCTTTCATTGTCCTCCCTCGGAAATCACAAAAGTGTCATAAATTTGGTTGGGACATCGTCGCCTCAGAGCCATGGTCCGGCAAGCGGTATGGCTGCCTCCTTCTATTTTTGCCATGCATTGCATGCCATCCTTTTTTTTGCACTTTTCTTGGCTCTTCGTCATTGGCGACTAACGTCCCGGGGGTTTAGTATTTTGTCATTTTTAGTTGTTTTTTTTTTTTTTTTATGAGAGAGTTAAGGGTAGAAACTCCCTTCTGTTGCCAGTGCAACAGTTCTTTGTGGCCGCTGAGCTCCTCATTCATCGAACAAGTTGATCAGGTCTATTTCTTGTTCGTCCTCTTGCTGCTTATGATGCTGACTGCCGAAGTGTGGGTGACATGCATGGTACAGCTTCAATGCTTTCCGTTGAGGGGAGAAAACTGTAGTTTACCCCGGGGTCAACTAGGACGTAGGCACCGCCCTCATAGACTCTCTGCCACATACGGTCCGGTCCAGTTCACATTTAGCTTTCCTTTTGGGTTACCGGCCATAACTTCTCTTTTCTTGACCATCACCAGGTCACCTTTCTTGAATTCGCGCCCCTTGACGAGCTTGTCAAAGGCACGCGCTATGCGGGCCTGGTAGACCTGAATATTCTGTTGAGCTTGCAGTCTCTTTCCCTCTAGATCGGAGAGTTCTTCGAGCCTTCTTTCAATGTTGGTCTGGTTCTCAGGAGCCAGCTCATGCTGGATTGCCACCCTGAGGGACGGCACTTCTAGCTCCACCGGAACCACAACTTCTGAGCCGTATACCAGAGAGAAGGTGTGAGCAGCATGTTGGTGTCTTGTAAATGGTCCGGTAAGCCCATAAGGATTCATACATCCGGTCCTCCCAGTCTCTTTTGTTGGCACTAACTGTTTTAGCCAGCAGGGTGCACAACGTCTTGTTGAAAGCTTCTGCCAGACCATTGGCTTGTGGATTGTAGGGAGTGGAAGTCCAGTCTATTATGTATTTGCTGCCATTTTGGACACCTTCTGATTTTTGAAGTGTGTTCCATTATCTGATATGATTCGGTCTGGACTGCGAATTTGAAGATGACGTTGCGCTGGATGAAGCGTGCCACCAACTCCCCGTTACTTCTCTAATGCTACGGCCTCGGCCATCTTGAAAAGTAGTCCGTGATCGCAAGATGATTTGCATTTGACGAGGAAGGTGGCAAGGGCCCACAACATCCGTGCCCCATTGTGCAAACGGCCAGCTTGGAATGGTAGTGCCCGGCAGATGTACGGGAGCCTTCGGTAATGACCCCCCCGCACCATTTGCTCTTGACATTTTTGGCATGTTTTGGCGAAATTGCCACAATCTTCGAACATCGTCGGCCAATAGTACCCCAGTTTTTTTATGCTATTTTCATTTTTCGGTCCGGCATGGTGGGCGCCCGCAATTCAGCGTGCACTCTTCAAACCCCCAGGATCTTCATTGTGACAAGGGCAACCTTAACAGGGAATCTTCTTTTGGAATCTTCCAGATCCTGAACAGGATCCGCCTATTAGCTCATATTGAGTCTTTAGTCTGATCAGTTTTAACCATTTTTCTTTCGCTCGGCAACTGTGGTGTTGAACCACGCAACAAGGGTGCTCATCCAGTCCTCTGTGCTTGATCTCTTCAGCCACAGACACTTCCTGCTGGCCCATCCTCTCGATTCTCAGGGCTCATCTTTGTAACACCCCGAAAATTTAGCAATTTAAAATTTCAGAAATATAGAGGGATAAAAATAAATAATCATATTGGAGACTTCCAACACCATGTAATTATGAACCATCAACAATAATGGGCCTATAGAACACATTTGGCCCAAGGATATGAATGAACTGGACAGGGAATTACCCAGAAATTCGTGTATGTAATTATGCAATAATTAGAGAGGGCAATATAGGGTTAAAAGATGGGTGATTAGTCATGTAAGGTAAGCCAAAACCGAACTCAATCCCAATTGGTGGTTTCCTAAACCTTTGCTACCTCTTTTGGGTAAGGGAATCCCAGATTTCCTGGAAACTAGGAAACAGAGCTCGTAGCCCCTTTCCTAGTATCGTTAGGACTCTTAACAACATCCTAAAACTATAAGAACTCGTCCCTAAACTCTTGGGGAAGGTTTAACAACGAAGTTTGGGTCGTTTGGAGGCAAGCAAGAATTTCTGAGGAGCAGGAGAAAGGCTGGGAGTCCGTAGCTTCATCCCCTGTATCTTCTGTTGCATCCAGAACATCAACGGGTTTTAGATCTTCGTAAAGGTAGGTGTTCTCGGGCCAAGATTAAAGAAAACCAACACCATCATGTAATTCTCTGAGTCTAGGATCATTTGCATTTGGTTTGACTCAATTTCATAGAGTATACGTTGTGTATTCGTCGGTTTCTGAAGTCTAGCACAGTTAGGGCTTTTTCTTGTTCTTCTTGTTATGCACACGATTCAAGACCGAATTTGACTAAACTTTCTTCATGAAAGTTCTTCTAATTGACATCACGAGCATCTTCTATGTTGGACGTTTTGTCTAAA
The DNA here is from genome assembly GCA_014218235.1 of Colocasia esculenta. Lineage (NCBI taxonomy): Eukaryota > Viridiplantae > Streptophyta > Magnoliopsida > Alismatales > Araceae > Colocasia > Colocasia esculenta. The sequence goes on along the minus strand of CM024753.1, from coordinate 115,693,614 downwards.
AATCCTTCGTTAGAGAGTTAGGAGCATGACAAGAGAGTCTCTGCATGATACTGCGATTTCGGGCTACTATTAGCTCTCTGTTATTCATATGTTTTCTCGGGATTTGAGACCGAATTAGATCAAACCCTCAACATAAAAGTTCTTCTACTTGTTGTCCTCTTCATCTTTCATGTTGAACGTTTTGTCTAAATGTCACTCTTTAGAGAGTTATAAGAGGTGGAAGTGGATCGCTACACTGCAGTCATGTGTTTTTGTCTGGAAGGGGCACTCGTGTCGACCTGACCTGAGCCCGTGTCGACCTGACCTGATCCCGTGTCGACCTGATGTCCCAAAACAGCCCAGAATGTGTTCTGGGAAGCCCTCTAGTGTCGACACAGTCCCATCCCGTGTCGACACACTCACCCAGTTTGACCCAGAAAGTGCTGGGAAGCTGATCTAGTGTCGACACCACCTGTGCTAGTGTCGACACACTGTCCCATATTAGTTAGGGGGTTTTCTGGAAGCTGTCTCTAGTGTCGACACTACTTGATCTCGTGTCGACACTACTTGACCTTTTTGCCTTGTTTTTGAAGCACTGTGTCGACACCACCTGAACTAGTGTCGACACTACCTGACCAGTTTTGCGTGATTTTGTCTTGTGTTTGAAGCATTGTGTCGACACCACTTGATCTAGTGTCGACACTATCCTTACAAGATTTTTGTATAATTTTGGTCTAATCATTTCATGATGTCTTCAAGCATGTACATGGTGTTATAAGGTATGCATGGACTTAAAATAAATCAAACCATTAAAGGAAATGGTAATGATATGAATATGATTCTAATGTGTAAATTTTGATTGTTCTTATGATCCTTGGATTATCTTGTGATCTTGCTTATGGTCAATTGATAATATAATAATATGATATGAATGTGGGGATGAATACATGATTAGTATGGACATATTAGTGGTGTAAATGTTATGATTTGCATATAAGTTTCATGGTTTCATGTTTTCGGTGTTTAATTGATTATTGTCATATGCATACATGCTAGGAAATTACATGTTCTACATATGATCTGTCTTTAGAAACACCCTCGTGTCAAGACATTAATGAACTATGAAACATAAGATATGCCATTATCCTGCCTTGTTCTTTTGAGCTGTTTGTCATTCCTTGACTCTATGAATGATCATGTCCTTTTACTATGAGCTTATCATTGAAACTCTGTGGCCATAATGTGAATATGTTTGTTTGGCACAACGTGGGACCTCGGTCCATTTGACCAATGCCTGTGCAATAAGGGCCCTGTCTGGTCCTGGGGAGGAGCACCCCAACGTACTTATTAACCGCGGGAGTATGGACTTGTGGTGCGTGGCATGGCACTGATACGATAAGCAAGATTTGTGGGAATGTGCCTTCGTTTGATATGATAAGTTTGATTTGATCTGATATGATAAGATTTGATATGATACGTCTGTTCACGTGAATACGTGGTATCTGTCTGAATATGGCCAATCTCTTTTGATATGATTCTACTCTTGAAATATCTGTCCATTGTATATGCAATTCGACATTTGATCTGATACGATATCCGTTCTATTCTGCTATTCAATCTGTTAGAAAAGCATGCATTGTCATCATATTCATGTGCATATCTGCCTATTTAAAATGTTAATCATGTATACTAGTGCCCGCACAATATTGAGATGTAATTCCTACTGAGCTAGTTCGCTCACCCTATCATCCTACCCTTTTTCAGGAAGTGATGAAGAACCGTGGAGTCGGATGGGACTGGACAAGAGTGACGAGCACCCGTCCTAGAATAGATGACAGTTTAGAAATAGAAATTTAGTAGTCTATGTAATAGTGAAACTTTTCTGGAAGTTATTTGAATAATGGACCCTTTGGTTAATTCTTTCTTGTAAGGTTGTATCTAGTTGAATGAAATGAAATAAAGAGTAACTTTGAGGATATTATTATGATTTGAAAAGTGTTAGTATATTCAATTGTGACTCTGCGCTATTCAACTGTGATACGTTTGTTTGTATCGTTCACGTCCCCCGGTATTTATTCCGCTGCTAAATATCGGGGCGTGACAGTTGGTATCAGAGCCTGAACTTTAGGGTCCAAGGGATTAGGAACATAGAATGAAACTAGATTACACGAGTCAAATCTGTCGTACCTAATGTGAGCTTGGGTAGAGCCATGGGAATAGAAGTCACATGTGATATATTTAGATGACTAACTCACATTATTATCTTGAAGGTACTTTTTACCTCAATGGCCGCTGAACGTGCCCAGGCTAGGGACATGCAACGAACAATACAGAATTTGACTCAGGCTATCTTACAAGCCACCCAAGGTGGAGGAAACCGCGGAGCCGGTGAGCTCCACCGGAATTTCCGGAACATGGATCCGCCTAGGTTTGAAGGGAGTACTAACCCAGATGTGGCTGAACACTGGGTTAAAGAGATTGAAAGGATCTTCAAGGTTATGCAATGCACAGACCAGAACAAGGTACTCCTGGCGACTTTCCAGTTGGAAAAGGATGCTAGGGCATGGTGGGAGTCGGTAGAAGCAACCCTAAATGGACAACAACCAACATGGGCTCAGTTCATTGAGCGTTTCAATACCAAGTACTTTTCTGAGAGAGTCCAAGAACGCAAAGCAGCTGAATTTGCGGCTTTGAAGCAGAGGGGACTCAATGTGGCCGAGTACGAGGCCCAATTCTCTCGTTTGTCCCGTTATGCTGTTCACTTAATTGGGACAGAAAGGATGAAGGCAAAACGCTTTCTGAATGGCTTGAGGCCCCAGTTCATCACTCAACTGGCGCCAATGGACATTCAGACCTATGCCGACATGGTAAAGAAGGCCCAGTTACTGGAGGATGCCATGGAGACTGCTGAAAGAATTACGGGAAAATCTGTGAAAAGGGAGCAAGTGTCTTCTACAGGAAGGTATCAGCCGACCATTGGGAAGAAAAGGCCCAGTGGCGGAACAAATGAACCGACTGATAAAAAGCCAAAGGAGTTAGGTAAGCAGATAGTGGTGGCAACGGGAGAAAGGTGTAAACACTGTGACAAAGCTAGTCACCAGTCTGAACATTGCTGGAGAGCGCAAGGGAGATGCCTACGCTGTGGGAGCCGTGACCATAGGATCTCGGACTGTCCACTACTGAAGGAACAAGCTCCTCAGGACAAGCGTCCGAATGGACAGAAAAGGCAAGGCCGTCTGCAAGCTGTCCAGGAACCAGAAACTGCTGAAGAAGGAGGGATCGTGGAAGGTACACTTACTATTCTTTCCCGACCCGCATATGTTCTCTTTGATACGGGAGCTACGCATTCCTTCATATCTCAAACATTTGTTGATACCCTACCTGAAAAACCTGTCCCAATGAAATCAGAAATAGTTGTGTCAACCCCGATTGGTCCGGGTGCCAATCTTACAAACCATATACCATCCAGTGAAGTGTTGATTGAAACTCAAAACCTACCAGCAAATTTAATATGTATGGACATGGCGGGGTATGATGTGATACTGGGAGCAGACTGGATGTCTGAACATGGGGCTAGTATAAATTGCAGGAGAGGTCGGGTAACTTTTAGCCAGTACCCAAAAATAGTGTTCACCGGGGATAGAAACCGCAGGAGATTGTCAATTATCTCTGCATTACAAGCCAAAAGGATGATGAGGAAAGGTTGTATGGCCTTTCTTGCTACTGTAGTCATTGCAAAGAAGGAAGTCAAAGTGGAGGACATCCATGTCGTCAGCGAATACGCTGATGTTTTCCCCGAAGACTTGCCAGGAATTCCTCCTGAGCGAGAGGTCGATTTTACCATCGAGTTGGTCCCTGGAGCAGCACCGGTATCAAGGGCACCATATAGAATGTCCCCCGCAGAACTGAAAGAATTAAAAGAGCAACTGATGGAACTGTTAGAGAAGGGTTTCATCCGACCAAGCACATCGCCATGGGGTGCACCTGTCCTCTTCGTCAAGAAGAAAGATGGGTCGATGAGGCTATGCATAGATTACCGACAACTGAATCAGTTAACCATCAAGAACAAATACCCTCTGCCGAGAATTGATGAGTTGTTTGATCAATTATCTAGAGCTAGATACTTCTCTAAAATAGATCTCAGATCCGGTTATCATCAATTGAGGATCAAAGGAGAAGACATTCATAAGACTGCCTTCCGAAGCAGGTATGGACATTATGAATTTATTGTTATGCCTTTTGGACTAACAAATGCCCCCGCAGTTTTTATGCAGTTGATGAATAGCATTTATCGCCCATATCTTGATAAGTTTGTAGTGGTATTCATCGATGATATATTGATCTATTCCAAGACAAAGGAAGAGCATGAGGAGCATTTGAGGATTGCATTGCAGATCTTAAGGGAGAACAAACTATATGCCAAGTTAAGTAAATGTGAATTCTGGCTTGAGGAGGTATCCTTTCTAGGGCATGTGGTAACCAAAGATGGTATCGCTGTTGATCCATCAAAGGTTGAGGCTGTGTTGAAATGGGAAAGACCGACAAGCGTCACAGAGATCCGGAGTTTTCTGGGATTAGCTGGGTATTATCGAAGGTTTATAAAGGATTTCTCAAAGATTGCAGTGCCATTGACCAAGCTGACCCGGAAGGAAAATCCGTTTGTGTGGACCAATGAATGTGAGGAAAGTTTCAACAACTTGAAGAAGTGTCTGACTACTGCTCCTGTCCTCGCCTTACCCACTGAAGAGGGAGGATTTGAAATTTATTCAGATGCTTCTGGTACTGGACTGGGATGTGTCTTAATGCAACAAGGGAAGGTAATAGCTTATGCTTCCAGACAGTTGAAGGTCCACGAAGTGAACTATCCGGTTCATGACCTGGAGTTGGCAGCTGTAGTATTCGCCCTAAAGATCTGGAGGCATTACATCTATGGTGAGCAATTTAAAGTCTTTTCTGACCACAAGAGTTTGAAATACCTGTTCTCACAGAAAGAGCTTAACATGAGACAAAGGAGGTGGTTAGAGTACCTTAAGGACTTTGACTTTTCCATCCAATATCACCCTGGGAAAGCCAATGTAGTGGCAGACGCTCTAAGTAGACAACCAGGAACTGTTCTAGCTAGTATGATGCTGGGCGAATGGAAGTTACTGGAGCAATTTGCAAGTCTGAATTTAGACGTGGAAAAGAAGGAGGGACAAGTAATGATCTCTAATCTCCAGATACAATCCGGTCTGCTGACCGAAATCCAGGAGAAACAGGGAGGAGACCCACTCTTAGTTCAGATCAGGGAGAAGTTAGAACAAAGACCTGACTTTACTCTATCAACAGAAGGAAGATTATTATTCAGAGGTAGAACATGTGTCCCTGATCATGAAGAACTCAAGAAAAGGTTACTGAATGAAGCTCACCAGTCCAAATATACGATTCATCCAGGATCAACAAAGATGTACCAAGATTTAAAAAGGTCGTACTGGTGGCCGAACATGAAGAGGGATGTGGCCGATCATGTGGCATACTGTTTGACATGCATGAAAGTCAAAGCCGAACATTTCCGTACGGCTGGTGGACTGCTACCACTCGAAATCCCAGAGTGGAAGTGGGATAGTATCGGTATGGACTTTATCATGGGATTGCCCAAGACTCGAGGTGGTATGGATGCAATCTGGGTAATCGTTGATCGATTGACTAAGTCGGCACATTTCTTGCCGATTAAGAGCACCTGGTCCGTGGATGTATTGGCTGCATTATATGTTAAGGAAGTAGTTAGATTACATGGGGTTCCATCTAGCATAATCTCAGATCGGGACCCTAGATTTACTTCACACTTCTGGAAGGGTTTACAAGCAGCAATGGGTACTAAATTAAACTTTAGTACTGCCTTCCATCCTCAGACTGATGGACAAACTGAAAGGACCAATCAAATTGTGGAGGATATGCTTCGTGCTTTGGTGCTGGATTTCAAAGGCCGATGGGATGATCAGTTGTACTTGATGGAGTTCGCATATAACAACAGTTATCAGGCTAGTATCAAGATGGCTCCATTTGAAGCCTTATATGGCAGGAGTTGCAGATCACCCCTTTGTTGGGAAGAGGTTGGGGAGAACCAATGGGTTGGACCCGACTTGATTGAGGGCACTGTCCGGAAGGTTCAGATCGTCAGGGAACGTTTGAAGATAGCACAATCCAGACAGAAGAGTTATGCAGACAAGAGAAGGAGAGAACTGGAATTTCAGGTTGGCGAACATGTTTTCTTGAAGGTCTCACCTTCAAGGGGAATACAAAGATTTGGGATCAAAGGAAAACTAAGTCCCAGATTTATAGGGCCATTTGAAATTCTGGAAAGAATTGGTCAGGTGGCGTATAGACTTGCACTACCTCCGCAGCTAGCAAACGTGCATAATGTGTTCCACATATCCATGCTGCGGAAGTACTTATTCAATGCCGACCATGTAATTGATCACGAGGACTTGGAGATTCGGGAGGACCTGACTTATGAAGAGAAGCCGATCAAACTGTTGGATCGGAAGATTCAGCGACTCAGGAATCGTACCATACCTATGGTGAAGGTTCAATGGAGTCGAGACGGAGTTACTAATGCTACCTGGGAAACAGAGGATAGAATGAAGAAAAACCACCCGGAGCTATTCTCAGGTACGAACTACACCATTACGCGTAAATTTGGGGACCAAATTTCTTAAGTGGGGGAGGATGTAACACCCCGAAAATTTAGCAATTTAAAATTTCAGAAATATAGAGGGATAAAAATAAATAATCATATTGGAGACTTCCAACACCATGTAATTATGAACCATCAACAATAATGGGCCTATAGAACACATTTGGCCCAAGGATATGAATGAACTGGACAGGGAATTACCCAGAAATTCGTGTATGTAATTATGCAATAATTAGAGAGGGCAATATAGGGTTAAAAGATGGGTGATTAGTCATGTAAGGTAAGCCAAAACCGAACTCAATCCCAATTGGTGGTTTCCTAAACCTTTGCTACCTCTTTTGGGTAAGGGAATCCCAGATTTCCTGGAAACTAGGAAACAGAGCTCGTAGCCCCTTTCCTAGTATCGTTAGGACTCTTAACAACATCCTAAAACTATAAGAACTCGTCCCTAAACTCTTGGGGAAGGTTTAACAACGAAGTTTGGGTCGTTTGGAGGCAAGCAAGAATTTCTGAGGAGCAGGAGAAAGGCTGGGAGTCCGTAGCTTCATCCCCTGTATCTTCTGTTGCATCCAGAACATCAACGGGTTTTAGATCTTCGTAAAGGTAGGTGTTCTCGGGCCAAGATTAAAGAAAACCAACACCATCATGTAATTCTCTGAGTCTAGGATCATTTGCATTTGGTTTGACTCAATTTCATGGAGTATACGTTGTGTATTCGTCGGTTTCTGAAGGCTTGCACAGTTAGGGCTTTTTCTTGTTCTTCTTGTTATGCACACGATTCAAGACCGAATTTGACTAAACTTTCTTCATGAAAGTTCTTCTAATTGACATCACGAGCATCTTCTATGTTGGACGTTTTGTCTAAAAATCCTTCGTTAGAGAGTTAGGAGCATGACAAGAGAGTCTCTGCATGATACTGCGATTTCGGGCTACTATTAGCTCTCTGTTATTCATATGTTTTCTCGGGATTTGAGACCGAATTAGATCAAACCCTCAACATAAAAGTTCTTCTACTTGTTGTCCTCTTCATCTTTCATGTTGAACGTTTTGTCTAAATGTCACTCTTTAGAGAGTTATAAGAGGTGGAAGTGGATCGCTACACTGCAGTCATGTGTTTTTGTCTGGAAGGGGCACTCGTGTCGACCTGACCTGAGCCCGTGTCGACCTGACCTGATCCCGTGTCGACCTGATGTCCCAAAACAGCCCAGAATGTGTTCTGGGAAGCCCTCTAGTGTCGACACAGTCCCATCCCGTGTCGACACACTCACCCAGTTTGACCCAGAAAGTGCTGGGAAGCTGATCTAGTGTCGACACCACCTGTGCTAGTGTCGACACACTGTCCCATATTAGTTAGGGGGTTTTCTGGAAGCTGTCTCTAGTGTCGACACTACTTGATCTCGTGTCGACACTACTTGACCTTTTTGCCTTGTTTTTGAAGCACTGTGTCGACACCACCTGAACTAGTGTCGACACTACCTGACCAGTTTTGCGTGATTTTGTCTTGTGTTTGAAGCATTGTGTCGACACCACTTGATCTAGTGTCGACACTATCCTTACAAGATTTTTGTATAATTTTGGTCTAATCATTTCATGATGTCTTCAAGCATGTACATGGTGTTATAAGGTATGCATGGACTTAAAATAAATCAAACCATTAAAGGAAATGGTAATGATATGAATATGATTCTAATGTGTAAATTTTGATTGTTCTTATGATCCTTGGATTATCTTGTGATCTTGCTTATTGTCAATTGATAATATAATAATATGATATGAATGTGGGGATGAATACATGATTAGTATGGACATATTAGTGGTGTAAATGTTATGATTTGCATATAAGTTTCATGGTTTCATGTTTTCGGTGTTTAATTGATTATTGTCATATGCATACATGCTAGGAAATTACATGTTCTACATATGATCTGTCTTTAGAAACACCCTCGTGTCAAGACATTAATGAACTATGAAACATAAGATATGCCATTATCCTGCCTTGTTCTTTTGAGCTGTTTGTCATTCCTTGACTCTATGAATGATCATGTCCTTTTACTATGAGCTTATCATTGAAACTCTGTGGCCATAATGTGAATATGTTTGTTTGGCACAACGTGGGACCTCGGTCCATTTGACCAATGCCTGTGCAATAAGGGCCCTGTCTGGTCCTGGGGAGGAGCACCCCAACGTACTTATTAACCGCGGGAGTATGGACTTGTGGTGCGTGGCATGGCACTGATACGATAAGCAAGATTTGTGGGAATGTGCCTTCGTTTGATATGATAAGTTTGATTTGATCTGATATGATAAGATTTGATATGATACGTCTGTTCACGTGAATACGTGGTATCTCTGAATATGGCCAATCTCTTTTGATATGATTCTACTCTTGAAATATCTGTCCATTGTATATGCAATTCGACATTTGATCTGATACGATATCCGTTCTATTCTGCTATTCAATCTGTTAGAAAAGCATGCATTGTCATCATATTCATGTGCATATCTGCCTATTTAAAATGTTAATCATGTATACTAGTGCCCGCACAATATTGAGATGTAATCCTACTGAGCTAGTTCGCTCACCCTATCATCCTACCCTTTTTCAGGAAGTGATGAGAACTCGTGGAGTCGGATGGGACTGGACAAGAGTGACGAGCACCCGTCCTAGAATAGATGACAGTTTAGAAATAGAAATTTAGTAGTCTATGTAATAGTGAAACTTTTCTGGAAGTTATTTGAATAATGGACCCTTTGGTTAATTCTTTCTTGTAAGGTTGTATCTAGTTGAATGAAATGAAATCAAGAGTAACTTTGAGGATATTATTATGATTTGAAAAGTGTTAGTATATTCAATTGTGTCTCTGCGCTATTCAACTGTGATACGTTTGTTTGTATCGTTCACGTCCCCCGGTATTTATTCCGCTGCTAAATATCGGGG